>ML782149.1:215133-229318 GCA_009831015.1 Picea engelmannii | reverse complement strand
ACTTAGAAAAGTATGTGATTTGTCTTCTACATTCATTTTCTCAAGTAATAAAAATTCAAAATCTTCTTTAACTTTCCTTTTATATAATATTTAATTATCTCCATTATTATAAACTAATTAAATTATATTTTAAACATAATATAGTAATTTTTTTAATAATATAGCATTTTATATTTTATATAATTATTACACTTATATCTTATGTATTATTATAATAATTTTATATTTCAAAATTAATATATTATTATAACTGTATTTTAGATTTGATATTGTATGCTCATTGTCCCACAAATAAGGGGGTTTCATTCATCAATTTAGTATATGGCTTGGGGTGAACTTAAAAATAGATTATTATTATTATTATTATAAGTACTATAAAATAAAACTTTTATCTAAATCAAATAATAATAAATCATAATAAAATAAAATATGATTTAACTTTCCTTTTATATAATATTTAATTATCTCAGTTATTTTAAACTAAGTAAAATAAATAAATTATATTTTGAACATACTAATCGTTTAGTTTTTTGAATAATATATTATTTTATATTCTGTAAGTATATCTTATAATTATTATAATAATTACATTTAAAAAATTTCATTTTATGGTATGATATACTTTTGGAATGGAAATGGTACGATCGTTGATGCATTCACCATCAGGCCCCTCGATAACTCCTCATCGGAGTCATTCTCTATCAACGTTGGGTCGACATCATTCTTCGTCGATGTCTGACCATCGATGAAGGAGACATATTATTGAATGATTATCATATCGACGCTTGTAGTTGTCACCTCTTAGGTATGTCCACCGACGAAAAAGTCATTCGACAAGGTACTTCTAGCCCATGTTGCTTCATGACTGTATCCACGCCGTTAAACATGTGACAAATGTCAGCTTTGAGAAAAAAAAAACATGAGCACCCCTAACTCTTTTACATCCAATCATCACCGTCAACCCTTCTGCAAATGGGGCATAGACTTCATGACTTGTCATCCTACATCTAGTAATGGACACAAGTACATTGTCGTGGAAGTATATTACTTTACCAAATGGGTCGAAGCTATACCTAGTGTCAAAAATACCGCTGACACAACAACGCATTTTGTCTTCAACCATGTCATTACCCGATTGATGCAGGAGCATTGCTAACTCATCAGGCGAGGCAGCGCGGAAGCGGAAGACAGCTGAAAGGCGTCCAACACAAAATTTTTGAAAACACCTTGGAAGTGTTGCGCAATCTTAAATGAGTCTTTTAAGATGAGGCGCACTTGTGTATTGTATTGGACCTCTAGCAGATAGCTCTCGTCCTTTAGTAGATATATGACATTTAATATAGTTAATGCAGGTAGATAGGATTTTAATTCATAGATTAGACAGTTTTAGAGAACTGGAGGGAGAACAGATATAGACACCCTCATTGTGCATTGTAACATTATTCAACATTCAGTAAGAAGAGTAGAAGCAAGAATAGATTTTTGTAGAGAACACCCATGTACTGATATTTGAATTAATAAGAAGAGGATTGGTTCAAGTTCATAGTTTTGTGTCTGATTCTCTGTGTATTGACGTTATGCTCATGAATGTTTATTTCCTGTTATGCATTTACTTTATATGTTGTGTATATGATTTCATGGTTGAATTGAAGTCTGAAGGGAAGAAGGAATGAGTTTCGATTGTTTCTCTATTTGAGCCAGAGGATTCCTACAAAGAGTGCAGTTGAATTGTCTGCAAGGAGTGCATTGACAGAGGGTTCAATTAGAGATAACTTTGATTCTCGTTCACCCAAAAGTAAAATTGGGTTGTTGGAGCCGGGCAAGGAGTGCGCAGGCCAAGCTAAATCTCAGAGTTGCGATTCTGAGCGAAGCATCGAAAGACTGCTGCTGCAGGTGTGCGCCGAGTCAGGGGAGGCTGAACACTCGAAGTGTTTGCAGAGTCTCCGCAAGGAGTGCGAGCAAAGGGTTCTCTTTTCTAAGAGAATGAGAAGCTGAAAAAAGATCAGGAGGAGTAAAGCCTTCAAATTTTTTGAAGGACTGCATAGGAGGTTTCGCACTCAAAAATTTTCAAGGAGGGAGAAGCAACAGTTAAGACCTTCTGGAGGGAACTCATGAAAATCCCGCCAGCCTTCAGATCTGATAGAGTAGCGATGAGGTTACGGCCACATCCAGAGTTCAAGATCGAAAGTTGATGAGCCGTTGGATCAATAGTTGATTTCCCATCAACCATCATATTTGGCAGGAGTTGCACCAGAGTTAAGCCCTAGTGAGTAGAGGAGAAATCCAGGGAGAGTCATCGAGATATTGGAGTCATCGGGGTTTCAAAGTTTAAGAATCAGAGTCTTCGGGAGTCTCGAAACTTTGAAGAAATCCTAGCCATTGATCTCAGTAGGACACGTGTCAGGAATCTGGAGAGGAGTCGGGGTTCGACATTTCAGGAACTACGGGAGTGAAGAAAACACAACAACAGGAATCACGATTTCGCGATGTCTGATAGAGTGACAAGGGGATAGTGATGTGGAGGAGTCCATTCTCACGTGCATCGGGGATCGCTGCATTGGGATTTTGGTGACGTGAAAATCATTTAAAGAGAGGATGCAAAACTCTGAACCGCGATGCCCAAATAACCACAAGCATTTGAGTGGAGGATAGGTGTCACCCCATATCAGGGTTCGGGACTTCGAAAGTTCTGAGAACAAGTGAAGCTGAGATCGTGATGTCGCGATACACGATTTCCCGATAAATTAAAGAATATCAACCGCGAGAGTTACTCTGGGTGTAGACAATTCCCGATAGGGGATCATAAGGACTCTGTAGTTCTTCAGTCCGAGTGGAAAAGAGGGTCCTGTCAAGCAGATGTGTCGGAGGGTGCATTTGTGTCAATCTGGTATCAGAGCGAGGGAGTTTCTTTGCTTTCTGTAGCACAGAAAGTGAAGTTCACCATGCTACCCAGGAGAAGGGACGTGGAGTCACCTGATCTAGAGGATAGAGAAAGACAAATGAGTGATCTCTGAGAAAGACTTGAAGACATAGAGACAGCACAAAGACGCACAGCTAGTGCAGGGGATCTGAGTGATTCTGATAGTGAAGTTGAAGCTAAACATGAAGAAGAAGTTGCATCCAAGGATGCAGCAAATGAACATCTAATCAAAGCTATTGCAAGGATGGGTGCAAAAGCAAATATGGACATTCCAGTTTACGAGGGAAATCTAGATGCAGAACAGATTCTAGATTGGATTAGAGCTCTTGACACCTACTTTGATTATAAAGATGTCGAAGAGGATAAGAAATTCAGGCATACTGTCACAAGATTGAAGGGACATGCAGCATTATGGTGGGACGAGCTACAAGTAGATAGATGCTGCAAAGGAAAGAAAAAAATTAAAAGTTGGGATCGAATGATTGCAAATATGAAGACAAAGTTCATCCCAAGAGATTATCAAATCACTCTATTCAGGAGAATGTAGAACCTGAGACAAAATCTGATGACAGTTAAAGAATACACGGAGGAATTCTATCGACTGAACATCAGGGCAGGTCATTGGGAGAGCGATGATGAGAAAGTAGCCAGGTATATGAATCACCTGAGATATGATATCCAGGACAAGATGAGCATGGTAACCATCGGAACGGTGGAGGATGCTTATGAAATGGCTCTGAAAGCTGAGGAGAAGCTGATTCGTAAGCAAGGTCAGCAAGGGCGAGGTAGGAGCCAGCCCAGAGGCAAGTCAATTGCCCAAGATAAATACTAGAAGCCCAAGGAGGAATGGAAGAAACCTCAGGGTAAAATTGAAAGAGGTGGAACCTCACAACGAGGGCAACATACTGAACAGAGAGAACATCATACTGGATAGAAAGGAGGGTATGCTGATAATAATATGTTTCCTAGTACCAGAGGTAGAGGAAGAGGAAGAGGTGGAGTCATCACATGCTTCACATGTGGAAAGAATGGGCACAAGTCTTATGAGTGTCCAGAGAAAAGGAAGGACATTGGAGAAGCTCACATTGCCGAGGCACAGTGACAAGATGTTGAAGCGGAAGATGCTGAGGGTGGAAGGTCGTTGATGATGCATAAAGTTCTCTTAACACCCGAGAAGGAGGTGGAGGACTCAACTCAAAGGAACAGACTTTTTAGAACTGATTGCAAAACCAAGGACAGGGTATGCAAGGTTATCATGGACAGTGGTAGCATGGATAATCTCGTTTCAACTGAGATGGTAGAGAAGTTGGAGCTGGAGACAACTGATCACCTGAGTCCATACAAAGTTTCGTGGCTACAAAAAGGACACCAGGTAACTGTTACTAAACAATGCTTGGTTGAATTCAAGATAGGAGGATATAATGATAAGATTCTATGTGATGTCATTCATATGGATGTTTGTCATCTATTGCTGGGTAGACCATGGCAATATGACAGAAATGTGATTCGTGACGGGAGAATGAACACATGTACCCTGGAGAAGAATGGGAGAACCCATATGTTACTTATGATAAAGAAAAAGGAGGTGAAGACATAAGTAAGCAATACTGTACTTCTCATGAGTGGGAAAGAGCTTCTTACAAAGGTGAAGAAGAAAGAAGATCCACAATTCTTTGTGGTTAGGAAACCAAGAATTGTTCTGACTAGCACAAGAGTGGATGATCTACTAGAGGAGATTCAGGAACTACTGGAAGAGTTCGCTGACATCATGGTGGATGAATTACCTCGTTCGTTGCCCATGATGAGGAGTGTGAGTCATCATATAGACCTCATACCAGGAGCTAGTTTGCCGAACAAAGATGCGTACAGGTTGACGCCGCAAGAAAATGAAGAGGTCAACAAGCAAGTTCAGGTGCTGCTAGACAAAGGATTGGTCAGGGAAAGCTTGAGTCCGTGTGCTATTCCAACAGTACTTAGTCCAAAGAAAGACGGAGGCTGGAGGATGTGTACCGACTTAAGGGCCATCAACAAGATAACCATCAGGTATAGGTTTCCATTTCCGCGGATGGACGATTTAATGGACAGCTTGAGCGGAGCCAAGTATTTTTCAAAAATTGATCTGAAAAGCAGATATCACCAGATTCGCATGAGGGAAGGTGATGAATGGAAGACATCGTTCAAAACCAACGAAGTTTTGTATGAATGGCTAGTCATGTCATTTGGCTTGACGAATGCGCTGAGTACCTTTATGAGATTGATGAATGAAGTCCTACGAGAGTTCATTGAGAAATTTGTCATTGTATATCTGAATGACATATTGGTTTTTCAGCAAGACCAAGGCTGAACATCTGAAGCATTTGGCCATTGTGATGAAGAAGCTACAGAAGGAAAAGCTATTGATAAACATGATTAAATCCTCATTTATGTAGAAAAAGATCATTTACTTGGGTTTTGTTATTTCGGCGAATGAATTGAAGATGGACCCAGATAAAGTAGAAATGATCAAGAATTGGCCATCACCGAGAAATGTTTTTGAGGTGAGGAGTTTTCATGGACTGGCTAGTTTCTACCGGAAGTTCATTAGAAATTCTAGTGGAATTAGTGAAGCGATGATGGACACAGTGAAGAAAAGACATAAATCCTTTCACTGGATAGAAGAAGCTGAAAAGAGTTTCAATTTGTTGAAACGGAAGATCACGGGACAACCAGTTTTGGTATTGCCGGATTTCCAGAAGACATTTCAAGTGAAATGTGATGGAAGCGGGTTTTCCATAGGAGTGGTCTTGAGTCAGGAGGACAGACCAAATTGCATATTTCAGCGAGAAGCTAAATGAAGCAAAATTGAAATACTCCATGTATGATAAGGAATTTTATGCCATCATATAGGCATTGAAGAAGTGGAGGCACTATTTGATTCCAAAGCAATTTGTTTTATATAGTGATAACCATGCATTACAATTTGTGACTCAGCAAGAAAGGTTGAATCAGAGGCATGTTAAGTGGGTCGAATACATGCATAATTTCACTTTTGTGATTAAGCATATTTCTGGTACTACTAACAAAGTTGTTGACGCTTTGAGAAGAAAATGTTTGTTGTTGCAGGAGTTCAAAGTCAAAACATTGGGTTTTGATGATCTCGGGGACATGTACAGACATGATACAGACTTTAAGGAAGCGTATGAAGCAGCTGAGAATCCAGTTCTCAGAGACAGAAGCCAGTGGATAGAGTACGTGATCTAGGAAGGGTTGATGTTTAAGGGAAATCAGTTGTGTATTCTGAATTTCTCCATGAGGGAGAACTTGTTAAAGGAGAAGCATCATGGTGGATTAGTAGGACATTTTGGCCATGATAAGACATTTGCGAAGCTGAGTGAGAGATACTTTTGGGCTGGAATGCGAGCAGAGGTCAAGAGGTTTGTAAACAGATGCAGAATTTGCCAGCATTCCAAGGGAAGAAAGCAGAATGCAGGATTCTATCAACAATTACCCACACTAGAGTGGTCGTGGGATGAAATCAGCATGGATTTCGTATTGGGATTTCCAAGGATGCAAAGAGGATTTGATTAAGTCTTTGTGGTAGTGGACAGGTTTTCCAAGATGACACACTTCATTCCATGCCAGAAAACTAGCGATGCGACTCACATTGCAAATCTGTTCTTCAAAGAGGTCATTCGACTTCATGGGTTACCCAGAAGTATAGTTTCGGACAGAGATACAAAGTTCGTGGGACATTTCTGGAGGACTTTGTGGAAGAAGCTGGGGAATAACTTGGCGTTTAGTTCATCTTATCATCCTCAGACGGATGGACAAACAGAAGTGGTGAACATAAGTCTGGGAGACTTGCTGAGGAGCCTGGTGACAGAGCACCACAGCCAGTGGGACAACATATTACCACAGACAGAGTTCACATATAATGACTCAGTGAACGGGAGCACAGGGAAGAGTCCATTTCAGGTTGTCTATGGCATGCAGCCGAGAGGAGTTTGTGAATTGAGAGATTTGGAACAAGTTGCTACTAGGAGCGCTAGTGCAGAAGAGTTTGCTGAGGCGATGAAAGAACTTCATAGTCGGGTAAAGGAGCGACTGTAGAATTCAAGTCAGGAATACAAGCGCAGAGCCGATCAATGGAAGAGACAACTTCAATTTGAGGTTGGTGAATTAGTTCTGGCACATTTGAGGAAAGAGAGATTCCCAAGGGGAACATACAATAAATTGAAATTGAAGAAAATCAGACCATGTAAGATCTTGAAGAGATTGGGGGAAAATGCTTATGAGATCGAGCTACCAGATGGGATTGGAATATCTCTGATATTCAATGTTGTGGATTTATACCCATATAGAGCTGGAGAAACAAAGACTGGAACTAAGGAGCCAGTGATCCAGTGGATGAACCAGATGTCAGTTGCAGAGAAGCCACAAATGGAATGCATACTAGACAAGAGAGTGGCTAAGCAGACTAGGAGGAAAGAATACTATGAGTATCTCGTCAAATGGAAGGATCACCCAGTGGAATATGCCAGCTGGGAGAATGAAGCAGAGATTCTGAAGCATGGACATACCGTGTAGGAGCTCATGGACAGGAGCCCATGAAAATTTTCGAGCGAGGGAGTATGATGCAGGAGCATCGCCGACTCATCAGGCGAGCCAGCATGGAAGAGGAAGACAACTAAAAGGCGTCCAGGATGAAATTTTTGAAAACACCTTGGAAGTGTTGCACAATCTTAAATGAGTATTTTAAGATGAGGTGCACTTGTGTATTGTATTGGACCTTGAGCGGATAACTCTCGTCCTTTAGTAGATAGATGACATTTAATATAGCTAATGCATGTAGATAGGATTTTAATTCATAGATTAGACAATTTTAGAGAACCGGAGGGAGAACGGATATAGACACCCTCATTGTGCATTGTAACATTATTCAACATTCAGTAAGAAGAGTAGGAGCAAGCAGAGAGTTGTGTAGAGAACACCCATGTACTGATATTTGAATTAATAAGAAGAGGATTGGTTCAAGTTCATGGTTTTGTGTCTGATTCTCTATGTATTGACGTTATGATCATGAATGTTTATTTCCTACTATGCATTTACTTTATATGTTGTGTATATGATTTCATGGTTGAATTGAAGTCTGAAGGGAAGAAGGAATGAGTTTCGATTGTTTCTCTATTTGAGCCAGAGGATTCCTGCAAAGAGTGCAGTCGAATTGTCCACAAGGAGTGCATTGACAGAGGGTTCAATTAGAGATAACTTTGATTCTCGTTCACCTAGAAGTAAAATTGGGTTGTTGGAGCCGAGTAAGGAGTGCACAGGCCAAGCTTAACCTCAGAGTTGCGATTCTGAGCGAAGCATCGAAATACTGCTGCTGCAGACGTACATGGAGTCAGGGGAGGCTAAACACTCGAAGTGTTTGGAGAGTTTTCATAAGGAGTACGAGCAAAGGGTTATCTTTTCTAAGAGACTGAGAAGCTGGAAAAAGCTCAGGAGGAGTAAAGCCTTCAAATCTATTGAAGGACCGCACAGGAGGTTTCGCACTCAGAAATCCTCAAGGAGGGAGAGGCGACGGTTAAGACCTTGTGGAGGGAACTCGTGAAAATCTCGCCAGCCATCAGATCCGATAGAGTAGTGAGGAGGTTACGACCACATCCAGAGTTTGAGATCAAAATTTAGTGAGACGTTGGATCAGCAGTTGATTTCCCGTCAACCATCAGATTTGGCAGGAGTTGCACCGGAGTTAAGACCTAGTGAGTAGAGGAGAAATCCCTGGAGATTCATCAGGATATTGGAGTCATCGAGGTTTGAAAGGTTAAGAATCAGAGACTTTAGGAGTCTCGAAACTCTGAAGAAATCCTAGCCATTGATCTCGGCAGGAGACATGTAAGGAATCTGGAGAGGAGTCGGGGTTCGACATTTCGGGAACTCTGGGAGTGAAGAAAACACAACATCTGAAATCACAATTTCACGATGTCCGATAGAGCGACAAGGGGACAGTGATGTGGAGGATTTCGTTCTCACGTGCATCAGGGATCGGTGCATCGGGATTTTGGTGATGTGAAAATCATTTCAAGAGAGGATGCGAAACTTCAAACCACGACGCCCAAATAACCACAAGCATTTGAGTGGATTATAGGTGTCACCCCATATCGGGGTTCGGGACTTCGAAAGTTCCAGGAACAAGTGAAGCTGAGATCGTGATATCGCAATACGCGATTTCCCGATAAATTAAGGAAGATCAACTGTGAGAGTTACTGTGGGTGTAGACAATTCCTGATAGGGGATCAGAAGGACTCTGTAGTTCTTCAGGTCAAGGGGAAAAGAAGGTCCTGTCAAGAGAATGTTCCGGAGGGTGCATTTGCGTCATCGATTTGGAGTCCCACTGCAGTTAGTGTTTGATCACGGTAAACAATTTGAGAATAAGATCTTTGTGGAAATTTCTTCAAAATTAGGCTTCTCCCAGAATTTCGCCTCCCCATACTACCTTCAGTCCAACAGACAGGTCGAGGTTGTCAACAAAGTCCTCAAAAACATGCTACAACCTACCGTCAACAAACATAAGACCAACTAGCATCATATGTTGTTTTCCGCGTTATGGGATTATCGCACATCACCCATAAATGCCACAGGTTTTACAATGTTTCACCTCATCCATGGGATCGAAGCCACCCTCCCTATCGAGTGTGAAATCCCATGTTACACACTACCATTGAGATATTACTCGACACTACTCCAATGGAGCAGTGCTTGTTGACCTCAGAGTCGCTTGATGAAGATCGTCGATCTTCATTTAAACATAATGAGACAGCTAAAAAATCATCCAAAGCCACCTTTGACCGCCATGTCAACCTTCGCTCATTTAACGATGGTGATCTCGTTTTAGCCTACGATATCGCCCACGATACTCTCAACCACAGGAAATTTGAACCATTATAGCATGGACCCTACATTGTCCAAAATTGCCTCACAAAGGGTGCATACATCCTTGCCTCTTCAGAAGGATACCCTCTCAAAGAACCCGTTAACGGGTTGTACTTAAACAAGTTTTGTGCCTAAGCATAGCCCCCCTACGTTAGGTTTTTCTTTGTACACATTTGCAGAGTTTTTTAGTATTCTTTTCCACCACCATTCCTCATGTATGATATATCATTCATGTTATAGACAGATGCATCATCCATAAGGCTACCACATTGGTTACGTTGACGATGCCATCCGCTGGACCCAGAATCTTGCTTCGGCTGCTTAGTCCCTCTATACCCCCTCACATGTACTACTCGACTCTAGTGGCATATGTCTGGGCTCGGCCACCAACAACCAAGTTGAATACAACGTCGTCATTGGTCTCCTCACCGAGGTCAGTCATCGCCACATTCCTGACATTAGAGTTCTATTAGATTCCCAACTTGTCATCCTACAGCTCAACAATGTATATCATGTTTGGGATCCTTACCTCTTTCCCAAATAACTACAAGTTAGACTATTATCTCACAACTTTGATTCAATCACATTTAAAGATATTCCAAGAAAATTTAATCAAATAGAAGACAACATGGCTAACCTAGTATTAGATTGGTATTTATCACATTAAACAACATTTTATACATAAGCATCATAAATTTGTCACAACACATACAAAATACATCATAAGCATAAAAAAATAACACATGAAGATCTGAATGATCCAGAATATATATATATATATATATATATATATATATAATCATAGTGTCATCAGTGTTTACAAATCAGTACATATACATCGTTCGTGGGCCAGTGAGTCCCCCCACCCTATAGGTACAAAATTGGGTATCCACTAAGCTATACAAAATGGGTATCAACTACCCTATACAAAATGGGCTCTCGAGCCTATATATAAAAAACCCGACACTCATGGTTCCCCGAGGGCTCCCCCCAAGTCCTCTGTCATCTGGAGGTGCCCCACCAACTAGGGGCCCTCCAGGTCCAGGAGGCAGCCGACCAGTCATCACTCTCCACTTTATTGCCGCTCGGTGAATCAGAGTCTACCACTATGATGGTACACCCATTCACTACTCTAGGACCTCCTCGTCCTCTATATGGGCCCATATTCCCTGATGTACACCCTGCAACACCCAATTGAAGTAGTGATGCGGGTCCTCTAGCATCCCTCCGGCCTTTGCCTATGGCTCATGTGATGGTTTAACACCAACGTCTTCTCGTCTTTGCCTCTCTCCCACCCTCATCTCTACACGCGAAGGTCACAATGGTCCCTGGTGAGCCAGATCCCCGACCATATCTACCTCTCATCCTCGGGGTCCCACATCTTCAAAACAACACCAAATATAGTGTCAGCATCCATATACACATATATAATCAAATGCTAGCTATCAAAATCACAAAACATAATATAAAAACATACCTCTGATCACAATCCTCCCATGGAGGCATCGTCATATATGAGTCATGTTGGTAGTCCATACTAGTGTATGGATACCTTAGTATCACCTGTGGAATTTGTTGCCACACGCACACCACCATGGTCATGCAATAGTGGCCACCCTCTCCACCGCTGTGTCAGACCAACACATGGGACAACCACATCAGTCGTGGCTCTCATGTTCCCAAGGGCTCCAACATAATCCTTGGGTGCAACAGAGGCACCTTCTCTAGAAATCAGGCCACCAGAATGGACCCAAAAGAAAAGTCATTGGATTCTAATCGTCGACACCAGTTCACCTGTCCCATCATCCGGGTGGGCAGAAGTAGGCCCCAGGAAAAAAGGTGTTAATCGAGGAGCCCCTCCACTATCCTCAACTGACCTCCAGTGATCCATTAAGTTCCCAAGGATCCATACATCCTCACCACCATAGCGACGATGCACTTCGTCATAAGGTCATCGAGCACCTCAATCCGAATGAATGAACCCGACATTAGGTTCGGTCTCGAGTAGTGGTGAATCGCCAAGTCACCCACTCACTCGTCCCCTGAGAGCGGGGGGTCAATAGGAAGGGCCATCCCATGCAATGGGAGACCCATAAAAAAATACACATCCTCGACGACCGAGAATGTCAATTGTTGTCCTCTCACATTGAAACACTGCAAATCAGTGCTCCACGTCGCAATCATATACTGAAGCACGAAATCCTACGACTGCATCAATGGAAAGTCGAAGAACCTGAGCCACCCACAAGCTTCCAAGTGTCTTCGCATGCCCAACTGCTCTCTCATCGCCTCCCATAAACGGTCCCAGTGTCACTCTCTCTAATGTACTAGGATCATAATATCTGGAGTATGTCGATGACCTGCATTCACACAAAAACACTTGATCAGCCTCATAATCCATAAAAAGCATAAAAAATTCACAAATTTCAAACCCCTTAGCCTTGTCTCCGGTGCGTAGATTTCACCCAGATAGGAGCACACATATGTGTGCTTGTCCTTTTCACCGTTGCGCAACTGTCTGAGAAACAGTCATGCATCACATGTGCAGTTCTCACCGAAACAGGTGTGAACATGTGCGTGCTCATTCTTTGCACAGCTATGCGTTGATGCACAACTTTCTGAGAAACAATCGTGCATCAGTTTGCAACTGTCAGTGGGATAGGTGTGCATCTAACGTGCACTTTTATTTTCCTTATTGGCGCCCACATGTGCGGCTACGTCAAGCATAGTCGCACACTATGCGTTGGAAAAGGGATTATACCCATGCACATGTGTGCATGTATTCCTCCTTTTCCTGCGCATTGGTGGCCCCCTACCCAAAAAATCCCCTGTAAGGCCATTTGTGCAACCCCTACCTACATTCTACAAATTTCACATGATGCAGGAGGATAGGAACACTAACCTATCTCTCACCACTTCCGGATCGATAGCCTCATGCTCTCGCAATCTCTAAATCTCCTCATCATACTCTCATCAATTCAGTTATGGTGACAGGTACAAATGAGGTGGCATTTTGGGCCCACCAACCATATATAGCCCCTTTTTCATAAAGTCCACGTTGTTACAAGAGCCCAGAGCCTTCGTTTTCTGATCCGTTTTCAGCCACGGGATAGGTGAGTTATAGGTGAGTTATAAATGAAGATGATAATTGACATACTTAAGTTTTATGTGTTATTATAAGGGTTTTAAAGGTTGAAATTCTTAATGGTTAGAGCTTATACTAAGTCCGGGTTAGATATTTTAAGAGTTAGGGGTGATAGTTGTAATAACATTTAGGGGTTGTAGAGTTAGGGTGAATAAAATATGCAGTTGGTAGGGCCTATGGATATTATATATTAGCCATGATAATTATTATAAGGGTTTAGAATTATAAGGATGATATGAATTATAGGGGTTAGAGGATATCGAAATTATAATGATTAGTGGCTAAGCATGATAAGTAATTAGTATTAGAGATTATATAAGATAAATGATTGTGATTTATATAGGTTTTCATTAGAAGACTTAGGTATTAAATTAATGAGGTAAGGGATATAAATGTTGTAGTGATAAATGAGTATAAGGCTTACAAGTTATATTGACTAGGGTTATAAGGATTAGTGGTGTAGGGGTCCATATAGTCATTTATCACTACAACATTTATATCCCTTAAAACATTAATTTAAATGATAAGTGATTAGTATTAGGGATTATACAAGCTAAATGACTGTGATTTATATAAGTTTGCATTATAATACCTAGGTATTAAATTAATGGGTTAAGGGATATAAATGTTGCAGTGATAAATGACTATACTGGTTACAAGTTTTGAGTGGGGTTATAAGAATTAGTGGTGTAGGGGTCCTTATAGTTATATGGGTTTTCAAGTTATTAATGTTACGGGTTATGTTAATGGTTATACATATTATATTTGGAAGTGTTGTCATTTGATACTAGTTAAATATTATAATGGTTGATGGTTAATGATAGAGTAGGTGTTGTAGTTTAGGGGTTATAATTGTTGAGCATTATAGAGTTTTAGTGATATATTAGTTAAGGGTTACTGTAGGGGGTTTTAATACTTAGGGTAAAGGTGATAACAATTGCAACTTAAGAGTTGGTGTTTAGGGGTTATAAGCATTGAGGTTTGGATATTAAGAAGGTTATGTGTTAACAGTTATAACTATAAATAATTATAGTGATTATAGAGACTTAGAGTTAGGTGCTATAGTGTAACATCCCGCTCTGGCGCACTGAGGACACTTATTCTTTGAGGACACTTGCTCGCAAGTGATCTGGACCCTTTTTATGTTGGACCTATGATATTTGATTATGATGTGATTGACAGATGATATGATGTGTTACTATTCATGT
>ML782149.1:135267-191501 GCA_009831015.1 Picea engelmannii | reverse complement strand
TTTAAAGGCACAGTTCCACTCTTGCGACACATTCTGAGCCGTATCAGTAGTCTCGGGCTGTTTAAAGGCACAGTTCCACTACTGCGACTCTACTGACGGATTCTTTCACTCCATGACCGTACTGTTCCTAACCCTGATATCTGTCTCTGCCTATAGCCTTTTGTTGCCCGCCTCCTGTTCGGGGCGTTGCTTCTTGTCGTTGTTATGCCATGTCGGGTCGTCTTGATTATGTCCATCTTACTTGCGTCCTGTTGGTTCGAGGTTGTCATAGAGTCTAGGGGGATGTTTCTTCTACACACGCGCACACACTGTAACAAAAAAAAAAAAAAAACTTTCACCAGTTGACTGAGTAGATTTTCTCAGCCCGGTGGGCTGTTACATATAGTAGCTATGCAATGTAAGGATTAAGGGTTATATGGGATAGGGTTAGAAGGATTAGGGGTGAATGGTTATAATGTTTAGGAATTATAGACATTTAAGGTTATATTATAAATTATATACCTTAGGAGTTAGATATAATTATACTTCATTTTAGTTACAAGTTATATAGATTAAAATTTTAAAGTTATAGAATTTAGAAGGTAATTTAGAAGGTAAGAGGTGGATTTTTAATGGCTATAGGATTTAGTATTAAAGTTTATTGGTGCATGGAATTAGGGGATTACATGATTATAGATTAAAGATGATATTAGGAATTATAATAGGTGTTAGGTTTTAAATTTGGTTTCTCACTTAGGAGTAGTTGGGGCCTCACCATCAAAATGGAAACAAAACCTTCTCTTTCTAAATTTGAACCACAAGCATATTTTACATGAGCACTTGCCACCTCTCATCCACCATGCATCTTTGGAGTGATTGTAAATTGAGGCCATATTTTTATAAGCAAGAAAGTTTTTGATGATGAAAGAATTTTCTCTATCCTTTGAGGTGAACTAATTTCAGTCATGCAAAGTGTTAGTTTATAGTAATTGCCAAAGTGGATGTTGTTATTATTTATCCTACAACCCTTATCATTAACTTTTTTTATATAATGTATTATACAAAAATGTAAAGTTTTTTCTATTATATCTAAAAATATATTTTACCTTATAATGTTTTATTATAAATTATTTACTTTAAATTAATTTTTATAATTAGAAAATATATTTATTCCAATTTCATTAAAAAATAATTTCATTCCAATTTTATTTTATTTTCTTTTATTGAAACTTTTTTATATAATGTTAAAAATATGTATTTGTTTTATTTTATTTAATACTAACATTTTTGAAAATCCATTTATTTTTCTATTATTTTGACTTAACTTAATTCAAAAAACCAATCCATCTATCTATATTTTGACTTAAGTTAATTGAAAACAATCCACAAACTTAAAAAAAATTAATATCCACACATTCATTACTCTTTTATAATATAAAAATTAGATATTTCCCATTTATATAATATAAAAATCCATAGGATTTAATTTTTTATATATATAGAAAATGATACATATAATTGACACATGAATTCTAACTCAAAACACACAATGTCATTTCAAACTCATATTTAATTGTACTAAAGCAAACTTATAAAAATCGTATTTAATAATCCCTATACATTAAGACCATGGAAACATAAATAAACTATAGCAATGGAAATTCACGTCAAACTCGGGTCACATAAAAAGTGGGACCTGAGGGAGACTTGGAATGCTTGCCTATGGCATGGAGGCCTAATCTTTGATGTTTCATTCAATTCTGTTCAGGTCAGTTATGGTTGTGTTTTTTTCAGGGGTATATGTTTGATCAGGTTAGTTCTGTGGTTTTGAGGCTGCGTAAACATTATCTCAAATGAGATGCGGGTCAGGGATCGTATTTCAGTTTCTGTATGGTGCTTTTAGATGTTGGACTGTTTATCTTTTGAGTGTATTTTATGCCAAGGCCTTGGCTAAAACTTAAGCCAACGATATTCTTCACAAAAGACTTATACTTCAGGCAGGTAATTAATGTAGAATTATTGCTAGATTCCATCTAATTTTGGATCTGTTACTCCTAGACTTAATTTTTTACTCTTGGTGATGTTTGTGACAAGCGATTGTGTGTTCCAAGTAAGTATAAGTTAATAAATCGATTAAAATTGCAAGAGATGTGTATTTTACCACTCACATTTATACAGATAATTATCATGGTATAAGAGGTAAAAGTTTGAAGTTAGTGTTAATACCATGTCTATAGTTTAGTAGCAAAATGTTTTAAGGGAAAGAACATCAAAGAGAAATATAAGTCTAGGCATCCATTTTGGAACGGTAACTAATTCTTAATAAACAAATTTAATTTGCTAAAAATAGATGGTCAAGAAGTCACTTCAAAATGACCATAACACATAAAAAAATAAAAAAAAATCACATGAATATAGGGTTTCGTTTTGCGATATAGAAATCAGTAAGTAATTACATAACGAAGACCCTGCTATAATCTTCATATCAACTATAAAATTTTCCATCATAGCCTCCTATTTAGAAGGGGAGAAACCTACATTGACAACACAAATTTATATAATCTAAACATAGCGAGAAAATTTTTAAATTGAAAATTGATCAAGATCCTCCCATGTTTTAACTTACATTTTTTAGGGTACCACTATTATTAACTTCAAGAGGTGGCTCCTTGCGGCCATGCCAACAATGCTAGCAGAAAATTGCGTCCAATGCACCTAAATTCATTGATAGCCACTTTCAACTTACCCACAGTGTCTCATTTCATAGCTCTTGAATTTCCATCCTACTTAATTATAGGTATTTACACATTGATTTGTTCAAACTAGGTGAGTTGTGGTGAGTGGATAAGAATCAAGAAAGATTAGCTCACCTTAGCTACAATTAGCTGTGGCCTGGAAAATGAAAGCCTAATCACTCGTAGTTTGCATTTATCATTAGATTGTAGAAAATTCTGCGCTCTAATGGTACAAGTTTTTAGGTGTTTAAAATTTAATTTCCTGGCTTGGATTGATCATCAGACCTGAATAAATTTTGCATGGGATCTATGGACGAAACCGTGTGATCTTTAAGGCACATTTATTTAATATTTGGGCTGATGAAAGCAGGCTAAAATATAAAAACTCCATGTTTATTAGGCAGCTGTGTGTTTTCAGAGTGGTTTGGGCGGTCCACGTGAGTGTTTTATGAATTGCTATCATGAGTTTATCATTTATCATATCACTTGTAGTGGTTTCGGTGACAAGGTTTATCGATAATTTTCTAGTACTGAACTTGGAGATGGGTTTCCATGGAAAATATGTGATTGAACAAAGCTGGCTCAGTAACTTATTCTATTGGTTGGTTAAGAAAGCAATTAAAAAATGGAAATGTGATCAGATTCTTAAAGAAAAAAAATGTAATTAGATCAATGAATAAATGTTGTCAAACTAAAATAGATTGTTACAACTACAGCTAACAAAAACATTTGATTAGCTGGCTATGTCAAACTAAATTGAATTTTAATAAATATCCACCTTGCCTAGCTAATTCCCTTTTAGAATCTTAATTTTACGGTTTAAACTATTTAAATAAAAACATAAAATGAATGAAAACACCCATGCAGGAACTACATGAATAAAAATTAAGGCAAAAAGATAATCATAGTGAAAAATCGCACAATGGGTATTATTCAATTCTGAACAGGCAAAAAGATAATCATAGTGAAAAATCGCACAATGGGTATTATTCAATTATGAACCAGGGATTGCAATTCACGTTCAGGTTTTCATGGGCAATCAAACAAAATGCTAAGACTCACCCAAAATCATAAGGTAATTAATGCATATAACTGACCTCCAATACTAATTTCTTGACACGCGGCCGTGTCCTTTTTCTGGAGAGATGCCTCATCAAGGGCTCCGCCATCTTTGAATAGCTTCCATACTTGATCATCGTCCTTCTTATAAGCCTGGCATCAGCGATTCCTTCTTCCTTTCAGACCGGGAGTCGTTCGAAATCTGTTCTTCTTCGGCTCGAGGGACCCTACCTGCCTTGTCCGTCCACCACCTTCGCTGTGTTGCTCGCGCTCTTTCCACCACCGTTTTCACTCGTGGCAGGTGAAGGTCCAAAGGTTTCGGTTGGCTAAGAAATTCAACTCCGCAAACTCTTTCAACCCTCTGCAACGAAGATTGCCTACATTTTGGTGGCATCCATAGGTAATAAGTAGAAGAGACCTGTCGTGATAAGTCTCCGCATGAATTAACAAATCCTTCTCCTCGAATGAAATGGTAGCGTACTCCTCCCGAAGCCTTTATTATGAATGGGAGTCCCGTTAACTCCACTGCTATCCAATCCTTTGTTCAAAGTGGGAACAGAGGAAGGAACATCCTTGTTTAATAAATAATCAAATTCATTTCTGTATACATACTTTGATAAACAGATTGGATCACTCGGTACGGGAAATCCATGGATGGTTGGTCGGCCACGACCCATTGAACCAACCAACAGAATTCTGGACTCTTCAAAATGGAAAAATGGCAAACAACACTGGGAAATACAACCCTTCGTTGCTAAGATTAACCTCCACCCCACCAAATTTAATTTTTCAAACAAAAATCAGTCAAAAAAGCTCATTAAACCAGAAACGAACGCCGAAAACGAATGTTCAAATAAAACGAAAAAGAAGTCACAAAACCTCATGCAGTTGAAAACTGACGCTGAAAACTCATGCAACCAAAAACGGACACCGAAAACGAATGCTCAAAAATCAGTCACAAAACCTCATGCAGTTAAAAACGGACGCTGAAAACGAATGCTCAAACAACAAGCATTTACAAAAGCTAAAACTTAGGCTATCAAAAAAGCTGAGGCAGTCAGAAAAGCTAAACCTTTTACTGCGTTTACAAAAGCTCTTGCAGTCACAAAAGCTAAACCTTCTACTGCCGTTACAAAAGCTTGCAGTGACAAAAGCTAAAGCTTCTACAGCCGTTACAAAATCTCACGCAGTCAGAAAAGCGCAAAATCTAATCAATAGACCGTTGCAAAAACTAGAAAGCCCAATTTCTGGTAGCAACACTCGAAAGTATAAAAATCTCCAACGAAGCCACGTGTTTCTACAACAATGTTACGTATTTCGAGGCATCCACGAGTTCATCACACATACGTATTTTGGGTGATGAAGACTTTATCGTTCTTCACTAATGGCCATATGTAATATGTGAGTAATAAGTTTGTTGTGAGTAATAAGTTTTGATTAAAAATATAAATTAAGAATATAAATCAACCATAAGAGTGATGTAAGAGTGATGAAAAGGGGATGAAATTATTTTATAATTTTTTTAAAATGAATTTTTATGTAATGTATGAATTATATTTTAAATATTAGAGAAATAATTAGGGAGACATAATTAATAATTATTTATGAGTGTCTTATCTTATTTTTTTAATGAATATATATAGTAATAAGTGATTATTTAAATGAAGATATCTTTTGATTTTTATTTTCCATTTGAATACACAAATAGGGTAGTGTTAATTACCAATTGAATTAGTGTGATAGTGGAAATAATGTTAAATTTATGATGGAGAGATTTTCGTGAAAATGAAAGAACATTATGATCTTAAATCTTGGAATTTTGAGGATGTTTTGTGTACTACATAGGTTGTAGTCAAATTCATGACAATGTCATTAAAAGTAATTTGTAGTAACTGTAAAAATACTAATAGTGAAAGGTAAATTGTAATAACTATAGAAATATAGTAGGACTAAGCATAAGGGCCTAAAATGTCATCATAACACATGGATATTTCCACATTATCACCTCCTTATTTGTCATTTGGTGTACTTATACCAACATTCATGCAATCTATAGTCTCTTCCTCCCATTCCATCTCTCTGAAATGCATTATATTTGGAGGTTCATTGAATCTTGTTCCTTGGAGTCAATAACATGATTTTCTTGCAAGTTTGTTACTAAATTTTATGATCTAAAAACATGGGAAAATTGAACTTTGTTGCATGATTGGATAGTTGATTTGTATCAAAGGATCATGTTCTCAATATTACATGTCTTTCTTAAGTTTTTTTGTTTTTCATGTTTATGAGGATTTCTTAGTGACCCTCTATAATTAATCCCTAAATTCCCAAATGTTGAACAACTAAGTCAATACCTTTAATAACTTTCATATCTTCTACTCTTTTATTTGCAAGTCCTAGATTACCTCTAGATTCCCTAGCAATGTTCAATTTCAACCATCATTCCTAAACGCATTCCCACAATTTGAACACTGAAGGTTGAGAATGTTTAAAGTCAAGTCTTCACATTAGTTCTAGTTCACCTTTGGAAAATCTTGACGAGTCTCTCTGATTTCCCTTTGAGCTCTTAACCGTATGTTAGGTAGTGAGGAATTCATNTAACTATAGAAATATAGTAGGACTAAGCATAAGGGCCTAAAATGTCATCATAACACATGGATATTTCCACATTATCACCTCCTTATTTGTCATTTGGTGTACTTATACCAACATTCATGCAATCTATAGTCTCTTCCTCCCATTCCATCTCTCTGAAATGCATTATATTTGGAGGTTCATTGAATCTTGTTCCTTGGAGTCAATAACATGATTTTCTTGCAAGTTTGTTACTAAATTTTATGATCTAAAAACATGGGAAAATTGAACTTTGTTGCATGATTGGATAGTTGATTTGTATCAAAGGATCATGTTCTCAATATTACATGTCTTTCTTAAGTTTTTTTGTTTTTCATGTTTATGAGGATTTCTTAGTGACCCTCTATAATTAATCCCTAAATTCCCAAATGTTGAACAACTAAGTCAATACCTTTAATAACTTTCATATCTTCTACTCTTTTATTTGCAAGTCCTAGATTACCTCTAGATTCCCTAGCAATGTTCAATTTCAACCATCATTCCTAAACGCATTCCCACAATTTGAACACTGAAGGTTGAGAATGTTTAAAGTCAAGTCTTCACATTAGTTCTAGTTCACCTTTGGAAAATCTTGACGAGTCTCTCTGATTTCCCTTTGAGCTCTTAACCGTATGTTAGGTAGTGAGGAATTCATATTTGAATATTCTTAGGTTTCTGGCCTTCCACAATGAGTACATGATAAATCCTTAGGTTTATTAGGTTTCTTTGAATAATAATCATCTAATAGAAGATGATTACCAAATTTCATAGCTAGATCATAACTTAGCAAAGTATGTGATTTGTCTTCTACATTTATTTTCTCAAGTAATAAAAATTCAAAATCTTCTTTAACTTTCCTTTTAAATAATATTTAATTATCTCCATTATTATAAACTAATTAAATTATATTTTAAACATAATATAATAATTTTTTTAATAACATAACATTTTATATTTTATATAGTTATTACACTTATATCTTATGTATTATTATAATAATAATATATTTTAAACTTAATATATTATTATAACTGTATTTTAGATTTGATATTCTATGCTCCTTGTCCCACAAATAAGATGGTTTCATTCATCAATTTAGTATTTGGCTTGGGGTGACCTTAAAAATAGATTATTATTATTATTATAAGTACTATAAAAGTTTTATTTTATCTAAATCAAATAATAATAAATCAAAATAAAATAAAATATGATTTAACTTTCCTTTTATATAATATTTAATTATCTCAGTTATTTTAAACTATTTAAAGTAAATAAATTATATTTTAAACATACTAATCATTTAGTTTTTTGAATAATATATTATATTATATTCTGTAAGTATATCCTATAATTATTATAATAATTATATTTAAAAAAATTTATTTTATGGTATGATATACTTTTGGAATGGAAATGGTACGATCGTCGATGGATTTGTCATCAGGCCCCTCGATACCTCCTCATCGGAGTTGTTCTCTATCGACGCGGGGTCAACATCATTCTTTGTCGATGTCTGACGATCGACGAAGGAGACATTTTCTTGAATGATTACCATATCAACGCTTGTAGTTGTCAGCTCTTAGGTATGTCCACCGACAAAAAAGTCATTCGAGAGGGTACTTCTAGCCCACATTGTTTCATGACTGCATCCACGTTGTTAAACATGCGACAAATGTCAGCTTTAAGAAAAAAAAGCAGGAGCACCCCCAACTCTTTTATATCCAATCATCACCGTTAACCCTTCTGCAAATGGGGCATAGACTTCATGACTTGTCATGCTGCATCCAGTAATGGACACAAGTACATTGTTGTGGAAGTGTATTACTTTACCAAATGGGTCAAAGCTATACCCAGTTTCAAAACAACCATTGACACAACAACACATTTTGTCTTCAACCATGTCATTACCCGATTCATAGTCCCACTGTAGTTAGTGTTTGATCATGGTAAACAATTTGAGAACGAGATCTTTGCGGAAATTTCTTCAAAATTAGGCTTCTCCCAGAAGTTCGCCTCCCCATACTACCTTCAGTCCAACGAATAGGTTGAGGTTGTCAACAAAGTCCTCAAAACCATGCTACAACCTACCGTCAACAAACATAAAACCAACTAGCATCATATGTTGTTTTCCGCGTTATGGCATTATCGCAGGTCACCCATAAATGGCATAGGTTTTACAATGTTCCACCTCATCCATGGGATCGAAGCCACCCTCCCTATTGAGTGTGAAATCCCCACGTTACACACTACCATTGAGTTATTACCTGACACGGCTCCAATGGAGCAGTGCTTGTTGACCTTAGAGTCGCTTGATGAAGATCGTCGATCTTCATTTAAAGACAACGGGGAAGCTAAAAAATTGTCCAAAGCCACCTTTGATCACCATGTCAACCTTCGCTCGTTTAATGATGGTGATCTCGTTTTAGCCTACTATATCGCCCACGATACTCTCAATCAGAGGAAATTCAAACCATTATAGCATGGACTCTACATTTTCCAACACTACCTCACAAAGGGTGCATACATACTTGCCTCTTTAGAAGGATATTCTCTCAAAGAACCCGTTAACGGGTTGCACTTAAACAAGTTTTGTGCCTAAGAAAACTCCCCTACGTTAGAATTTTTTAGTCTTATTTTCTACCACCATTCCTCATGTATGATCTATCATTCATGTTATAGATAGATGCATCATCCATAAGGCTACCACATTGGTTACATTGACGATGCCATCCGTTGGACCCAGAATCTTGCTTCGTTCACTTGGTCCCTCTATGCCCCCTCACATGTACTACTCCAATCTAGTGGCATATGTTTGGGCTCGACCACCAACAACCAAGTTCAATACAACGTCGTCATTGGTCTCCTCATCAAGGCCATTCATCACCACATTCCTGACCTTAGAGTTCTATTAGATTCCCAACTTGTCATCCTGCAGCTCAACAATGTCAGCATCCATATACACATATATAATCAAATGCTAGCTATCAAAATCACAAAACATAATATAAAAAAATACCTATGATCACAATCCTCCCATGGAGGCATCGTCATATCTGGGTCATGTTGGTAGTCCATACTAGTGTATGGATACCTTAGTATCACCTGTGGAATTTGTTTCCACATGCACGTCGTCATGGTTGTGCAGTAGTGGCCACCCTCTCCACCATTGTGTCAGACCAACACATGGGATGACCACATCAGTCGTGGCTCTCATGGCCCCAAGGGCTCCAACATAATCCTTTGGTGCAACATAGGCACCCTCTCTAGAAACCAGGCCATCAGAATGGACCCAAAAGAAAAGTCATCGGATTCTGATTGTTGACACCAGTTCACCTGTCCCATCATCCAAGTGGGAAGAAGTAGACCCCAGGAAAAAAGGGGTTAATCGAGGATCCACTCCACTATCCTCAACTGACCTCCAATGATCCATTAAGTGCCCAAGGATCCTTAGATCCTCACCACCATAGCGGTGATGCACTCTCTCAGAAGGTCATCGAGTGCCTCAATACGGATGAACGAACTCGACAGTAGGTTCGGTCCCGAGTAGTGGTGAATCACCAAGTCACCCACTCACTCGTCCCCTGAGAGATGGGGGTCAATAGGAAAGGCCATCCCATGCAATGGGAGCCCCATAAAAAAATACACATCCTCGATGATCAAGAATGTCAATTGTTGTCCTCTCACATTGAAACACTGCATATCAGTGCTCCACATCAAAATTAGATACTGAAGCACAAAATCCTACGACTGCATCAACGAAAAGTCAAAGAACATGAGCCACCCGTAGGCTGTCAAGTGTCTTCGCATGCCCAACTGCTCTCTCATAGCCTCCCATAAATGGTCCCAGTTCTAATCTCTCCAATGCACTAGCATCGTAATATCTGGAGTATGCCGATGACCTACATTCACACAAAAATACTTGATCATCTTCATCATTCATAAAAAGCATAAAAATTTCACAAATTTCAAACCCCTTAGCCTTGTCTCCAGTGTGTAGATTTCACCCAGACAAGAGTGCACATATGTGTGCTTGTTTTTTTCACCGTTGCGCAGTTGTCTCAGAAATAGTCTTGCATCACATGTGCAGCTGTCGCCCAAATAGGTGTGCACATGTGCGTGCTCGTTCTTTGCACAGCTGTGCACTGATGCACAACTTTATGGGAAACAGTCATGCATCAGTTCGCAACTATCAGTGAGATAGGTGTGCATATAACGTGCGCTTTTATTTTCCTTCCCCGCGCCCACATGCACAGTTGCGTCAAGCACAGTCACACACTATGTGTTGGAAAAGGGATATAAATGTTGTAGTGATAAATGAGTATAAGGTTTACAAGCTATATTGACCGGGGTTATAAGGATTAGTGGTGTAGGGGTCCTTATAGTCATTTATCACTACAACATTTATATCCCAAAATATTAATTTAAATGATAAGTGATTAGTATTAGGGATTCTACAAGCTAAATGACTGTGATTTATATAGGTTTGGATTATAATACTTAGGTATTAAATTAATGGGTTAAGGGATATAAATGTTGTAGTGATAAATGACTATATTGGTTACAAGTTTTGAGTTGGGTTATAAGGATTAGTGGTGTAGGGGTCCTTATAGTTATATGGGTTTTCAAGCTATTAATGTTATAGGTTATGTTAATGGTTATACATATTATATTTGGAAGTGTTGTCATTTTTATACTAGTTAAATATTATAATGGTTGATGGTTAATGATAGAGTAGGTTTTGTACTTTAGGGGTTATAATTGTTGAGCGTTATAGAGTTTTAGTGATATATTAGTGTTTATAAATATTATATTTCATAAGGGTTACTGTAAGGGGCTTTAATACTTAGGGTAAAGGTGATAACAGTTGCAACTTAAGAGTTAGTGTTTAGGGGTTATAACCATTGAGGTTTAGAGATTGAGAAGGTTATGTGTTAACAATTATAACTATAAAGAATCATAGTGATTATAGAGACTTAGAGTTAGGTGCTATAGTAGCTATGCAATGTAAAGATTAAGGGTTATATGGGATAGGGTTAGAAGGATTAGGGGTGAATGGTTATAATGTTTAGGAATTATAGATATTTAAGGTTATATTATAAATTTTATACTTTAGGAGTTAGATATAATTAGACTTCATTTTAGTTACAAGTTATATAGATTAAAATTTTAAAGTTATACAATTTAAAAAGTAATTTAGAAGGTAAGAGGTGGATTTTTAATGGCTATAGGATTTAGTATTAAAGTTTATTGGTGCATGGAATTAGGGGATTAGATGATTATGGATTAAAGATGATATTAGGAATTATAATAGGTGTTAGGTTTTAAATTTGGATTCTCACTTAGCACGAGTTGGGGCCTCGCCATCAAAATGGAAACAAAAATTTCTCTTTCTAAATTTGAATCACAAGCATATTTTACATGAGCACATGCCACCTCTCATCCACCATGCATCTTTGGAGTGATTGTAAATTGAGGCCATATTTTTATAAGTAAGAAAGTTTTTTCTTTCTAGTTGGAATCTGATGAAATAATTTTGTCTATCCTTTTAGGTGAACTAATCTTAATCATGCAAAGTGTTAGTTTATGGTAATTGCCAAAGTGGATGTAGTTATGTTTTATCCTAAAACCCTTATCGTACAACCCTTATCATTGATTTTTTTTTTATATAATGTATTGATAGAAAAATGTAAAGATTTTTATATTATATCTAAAAATATATGTTACCATAAAATGTTTTATTATAAGTTATTTACTTTAAATTAACTTTTATAATTAGAAAATATATTTATTCTAATTGTATTAAGAAATAATTTCATTCCAATTTTATTTTATTTTCTTTTATTGAAACTTTTTTATATAATATTAAAAATATGTATTTATTTTATTTTATTTAATACCATCATTTTTGAAAATCCATCTATTTTTCAGTTATTTTGACTTAAATTAATTCAAAAAATCAATCAATTTATCTATTATTTTGACTTAAGTTAATTGAAAATAATTTACAAACTTAAAAAAATTTAATATCCACACATTCATTACTCTTTTATAATATAAAAATAAGATATTTCTCATTTATATAATATTAAAATCCATAGGATTGAGTCTTTTATATATAGAAAATGATACATGTAATTGACACATGAATTCTTACTCAAAACACACAATGTCATTTCAAACTCATATTTAATTGTACTGAAGCAAACTTATAAAACTCATATTTAATCATCCCTATAGATTAAGACCATGGAAACATAAATAAACTATAGCAATGGAAATTCACGCCAAACTCGGGTCACATACAAAGTGGGACTTGAGGGAGACTTGGAATGCTTGCCTATGGCATCGAGGCCTAGTCTTTGATGTTTCATTCAATTTTGTTCAGGTCAATTATGGTTGTGTTTTTTCAGGGGTATATGTTTGATCAGGTTGGTTTTGTGGTTTTGAGGCTGCGTACACATTATCTCAAATGGGATGCGGGTCAAGGATCGGATTTTAGTTTCTATATGGTGCTTTTAGATGTTGGATTGTTTATCTTTTGAGTGTATTTTATGCCAAGGCCTCGGCTAAAACTTAAGCCAATGGAATTCTTCACAAAAGACTTATACTTAGTGTAGGTAATTAATGTAGAATTATTGCTAGATTCCATCTAATTTTTGATCTGTTATTCCTGGATTGAATTTTTTAATCTTGGTGATATTTGGGACAAGCCATTGTGTGTTCCAAGTAAGTATAAGTTAATAAATCGATTAAAATGGCAAGAGACATGTATTTTTCAGCTCATATTTATATGGATAATTATCATCGTATAAGAGGTAAAAGTTTGAACTCATTGCTAATACCATGTCTATAGTTTAATAGCAAAATGTTTTAAGGGAAAGAACATCAAAGAGAAATATAAGTCTAAGCATCCATTTTGGAATGCTAACTAATTCTTAGTGGAAACAAAACTTTCTCTTTCTAAATTTGAATCACAAGCATATTTTACATGAGCACTTGTCACCTCTCATCCACCATGCATCTTTGGAGTGATTGTAAATTGAGGCCATATTTTTATAAGAAAGAAAGCTTTTTCTGATGAAAGAATTTTCTCTATCCTTTGAGGTGAACTAATCTCAGTCATGCAAAGTGTTAGTTTATGGTAATTGCCAAAGTGGATGTCTTTATTTTTTATCCTAAAACCTTTATCATTAACTTTTTTTATATAATGTATTGATAAAAAAATGTAAAGTTTTTTATAGTATATCTAAAAATATATTTTACCATAAAATGTTTTATTATAAATTATTTACTTTAATTTTTATAATTAGAAAATATATTTATTCCAATTTTATTAAAAAATAATTTCATTCCAATTTTATTTTATTGAAACTATTTTATATAAAATTAAAAATATGTATTTGTTTTATTTTATTTAATACTAACATTTTTGAAAATCCATCTATGTTTTTATTATTTTGACTTAAATTAATTCAAAAAATCAATCCATTTATCTATTATTTTGACTTATGTTAATTGAAAACAATTTACAAACTTAAAAAAAATTAATATCCACACTTTCATTACTCTTTTATAATATAAAAATAAGATATTTCCCATTTATATAATATAAAAATCCATAGGATTCAGTTTTTTATATATATAGAAAATGATACATGTAATTTACACATGAATTCTAACTCAAAATACACAATGTCATTTCAAACTCATATTTAATTGTACTGAAGCAAACTTATAAAACTCATATTTAATCATCCCTATACATTAAGACCATGGAAACATAAATAAACTAAAGCAATGGAAATTCATGCTAAACTAGGGTCACATAAAAAGTGGGACGTGAGGGAGACTTGGAATGCTTGCCTATGGCATGGAGGCCTAATCTTTGATGTTTCATTCAATTATGTTCAGGTCAGTTATGGTTGTGTTTTTTCCATGGGTATATGTTTGGTTATGTTTTGAGACATTATCTCAAATGAGATGCGAGTCAGGGATCAGATTTCAGTTTCTATATGGTGCTTTCAGATGTTGGATTGTTTATCTTTTGAGTGTATTTTATGGCCTGAGCTAAAACTTAAGCCAATGAAATTCTTCACAATAGACTTATACTTCACGGAGGTCATTAATGTAGAATTATTGGTAGATTCCGTCTAATTTTGTGTGTTCCAAGTAAGTATAAGTTAATAAATCGATTAAAATTGCAAGATACGTGTATTTTTCAGCCCATATTTATACGGATAATTATCATGGTATAAGATGTAAAAGTTTGAATTCAGTGCTAATACCATGTCTATAGTTTAACAGTTTAACAGCAAAATGTTTTAAGGGAAAGAACATCAAAGAGAAATATAAGTCTTGGCATCCATTTTGGAATGGTAACTAATTGTTAATAAACAAATTTAATTTGCTAAAATTAGATGGTCAAGAAGTCACTTCAAAATGACCATAACACGTAAAAATAAAAATAAATTCACATGAATATAGGGTTCCATTTTGCAATATAGAAATCAGTAAGTAATTACATAATGAAGACCCTGCTATAATCTTCATATCAACTCTAAAATTTTCCATCATAGCCTCCTATTTAGAAGGGGAGAAACCTACATTGACAATACAAATTTATATAATCTAAACATAGCGAGAAAATTTTTAAATTGAAAATTGATCAAGGTCCTCCCATGTTTTAACTTACATTTTTTAGGGCACCACTGTTATTAACTTCAAGAGGTGGCTCCTTGCGGCCATGCCAACAATGCTAGTAGAAAATTGCATTCAATGCACCCAAATCTATTAATAGCCACTTTCAACTTACCCACAGTGTTTCATTTCATAGCTCCTGAAATTCGAGCCTACTTAATTATAGGTATTTACACATTGATTTGTTCAATCTAGGTGAGCTTTGGTGAGTGGACAAGAATCAAGAAAAATTAGCTCACCTTAGCTACAATTAGCTCTGGCCTGGAAAATGAAAGCCTAATCACTCGTAGTTTGCATATATCATTAGACTCTAGAAAATTCTGCGCTCTAGTGGTACAAGTTTTTAGGTGTTTAAAATTTAATTTCCTGACTTGGATTGATCATTAGACCTGAATAAATTTTGCATGGGATCTGTGCTTGGCATTCAAAATATTTTCCAGTACCCAATATATTATTTGATACGGGACATTTTAATAAATAGAAGACACTACATGGACGAAACCATGTGATCTTTAGGGCACATTTATTTAATATTTGGGCCGATGAAAGCAGGCTAAAATATAAAAACTCCATGTTTATTAGGTTTATGAATTTCTATTATCAGTTTATCATTTATGATATCACTTGTAGCTGTTTCAATGACAAGGTTTATCTATAATTTTCTAGTACTGAACTTGGAGATAGGTTCCCATGGAAGAGATGTGATTGAACAAAGCTGGCTCAGTGACTTATTCTATTTGTTGGCTAAGAAAGCAATTAAAAAATGAAAATGTGATCAGATTCTTAAAGAAAAAAATGTAATTACGTTAATGAATAGATGTTTTCAAACTAAAATAAATTGTTACAACTACAACTAACAAAAACATTGATTAGCTGGCTATGTCAAACTAAATTGAATTTCAATAAATATCCACCTTGCCTAGCTAATTCCCTTTTCCAACCTTAATTTTACGGTTCAAACTATTTAAATAAAAACATAAAATGAATGAAAACACCCATAGGAACTACATGAATAAAAATTAAGGCGAAAAGATAATCCTAATGAAAAATCGCACAATGGGTATTATTCAATTCTGAACCAAGGGTTGCAATTCACGTTCAGGTTTTCATGGGAAATCAAACAAAATGGTAAGACTCACCCAAAATCATAAGGTAATTAATGCATATAACTGACCTCCAATCCTCCAATCCTAGTTTCTTGACGCGCTGTATGAAGGCGGCCGTGTCCTTTTTCTAGAGAGATGCCTCATCAAGGGCTCCGCCATCTTTGAATAGCTTCCATACTTTATTATCGTCTTTCTTATAAGCCTGGCATCAGCGATTCCTTCTTCCTTTCAGACCGAGAGTCGTTCGAAATCTGTTGTTCTTCTGCTCGAAGGACCCTACCTGCCTTGTCCGTCCACCACCTTCGCTGTGTTGCTCGCGCTCTGTCCACCACCGTTTTCACTGGTGGCAGGTGAAGGTCGAAAGGTTTCGGTTGGCTAAGAAATTCAACTCCGCAAACTCTTTCAACCCTCTGCAACAAAGATTGCCTACATTTTGGTGGCATCCATAGGTAATAATTTTGGTGGCATCCATAGGTAATAAGTAGAAGAGACCTGCCGTGATAAGGCTCTGTATGATGCATATCGGGGAAATGCATGAATTAACAAATCCTTCTCCTCGAATGAGATGGTAGCGTACTCCTCCCGAAGCCTTTATTATGAATGGGAGTCCCATTAACTCCACTAATATTTAATCCTTTGTTCGAACTGGGAACAGAGGAAGGGACATCCTTGTTTAATAAATAATCAAATCCATGTCTGTATACATACGTTGATAAACAGATTGGATCACTCGGTACGGGAAATCCGTGGATGGTTGGTGGGCAACGACCCATTGAACCAATCAACAGAATTCTGAACACTCTAAAATGGAAAAATGACAGACAACACTGGGAAATACAACCCTTCGTTGCTGAGATTAACCTCCACCACACCAAATTCGATCTCTCAAACAAAAATCAGTCACAAGAGCTCATTAAACCAGAAACGAATGCTCAAATAAAAAGAAGTCACAAAACCTCATGCAGTTGAAAACGGACGCTGAAAACTCATGCAACCAGAAACGTACACTGAAAACGAATGCTCAAAAATCAGTCACAAAACCTCGTGCAAAACCTCGTGCAGTTAAAAACTTGAGCCCTCAAAAAAGCTCAGGCAGTCACAAAAGCTAAAGCTTATGAGGCCGTCACAAAAGCTCATCCAATCAAGATAAAGCTTGTAAGGCCGTTACAAAATCTCAGTCAGTCACAAAAGGTAAAGCATCTATAGCCATTACAAAAGCTCACGCAGTCACAAAAGCTACATCCTACAGTCGACAAAAGCACAAAATCTAATCAATAGACCGTTGTCAATGCTAGAAAGCAAAAGTTCTGGTAAGAACACTCGAAAGTATAAAATCTCCAATGAAGCCACGTATTTCTCCAACAAATACACGTATTTCAAGGCATCTACGAGTACATCGCACATACCTGTTTTGGGTGATGAAGGTTTTATCGTCCTTCACTAATGGCCATAGGTAATATCATCGTCTTTCACTAATGGTGATAAGTAATGATGTGAGCAGTAAGATGTAAGCATTGTTTGAAAATATAAATCAATAACAACATAAATCAATGATAAGAGTTATGAAAAGGTGATGAAATTATTTTAGAATTTTTTTTAAATGTAATGTATGAATTATATTTCAAATATTAAAGAAGTAATTAGAGAAATATAATTAATAATTATTTATGAGTTTCTTATCTAATATTTTTAATGAATATATATAGTAATACCAGATATGTTTTGACTTTTATTTTCTATTTGAAAACACAAATACAGTAGTGTTATTTACCAGTTGAACCACTAAAATAGTGGAAATGATAGTAAATTTAAGATGGAGAGATTTTTTTGAAAATAAAGGAACAATATGACCTTAAATCTTGGAATTTTGAGGATGTTTTGTGTACTACATAGGTTGTAGTCAAATTCATGGCAATGTCATTAAAAGTAATTTGTAGTAACTATAGAAATACTATTAATCAAAGGTAAATCGTAGTACAGAGATATTTCCACATTATCACCTCTTTATTTGTCATTTGGTGTACTTATACTAACATTCATGCAATCTATAGTCTCTTCCTCTCATCCCAACTCTCTGAAATGCATTCTATTTGGAGGTTCATTCAATCTTGTTCCTTGGAGTCAATAACATGATTTTCTTGCAAGTTTGTTACTAAATTTTCTAATCTAAAACCATGGGAAAATTTAACTTTGTTGCATGATTGGATAGTTGATCTACATCAAAGGATCATGTTCTCAATATTACATGTCTTTCTTAAGTCTTTTGTTTGTCATGTTTATGAGGATTTCTTAATGACCCTCTATAATTAATCCCTAGATTCCCAAATGTTGAACAACTAAGTCAATACCTTTAATAAATTTCATATCTTCTACTCTTTTATTTGCAGGTCCTATATTACCTCTAGATTCCCTAGCAATGTTCAATTTCAACCACCATTCATAAACTTGTTCCCACAATTTGAACACTGAAGGTTAGTATGTTTAAAGTCAAGTCTTCATATTAATTCTAGTTCACCTTTGGAAAAGGTTCACCAATCACTCTGATTTCCCCTTGAGCTCTTAACCATATGTTAGGTAGTGAGGAATTCATCTTTGAATATTATTAGGTTTCTGGCCTTCCACAATGAGTACATCATAAATCCTTAGGTTTCTTAGGTTTATTTGAATAATAATCATCTAGTAAATTAACAGGATAGTCATTTTTGACCGACAACATCTCTATAATGATTACCAAATTTCATAGCTAGATCATAACTTAGCAAAGTATGTAATTTGTCTTCTACATTCACTTTATCAAGTAATAAAAAATCAAAATCTTCTTTAACATTCCATTTATATAATATTTAATTATCTCTATTATTATAAACTAATTACATTATATTTTAAACATAATATAATATTTTTTTTAATAATATACCATTTTATATTTTATATAATTATTACACTTATATCTTATGTATTATTATAATAATTTTATATTTTAAACTTAATATATTATTATAACTATATTTTAGATTTTATATTCTATGCTCCTTGTCCAACAAATAAAGGGGTTTCATTCATCAATTTAGTATCTGGCTTGGGGTGACCTTAAAAATAAATTATTATTATTATTATGAGTACTAGAAAATAAAACTTTTATCTAAGTCAAATAATAATAAATCATAATAAAATAAAATATGATTTAACTTTCCCTTTATATAATATTTAATTATCTCACTTATTTTAAACTAATTAAAATAAATAAATTATATTTTAAACATACTAATCATTTAGTTTTTTGAATAATATATTATTTTATATTGTGTGAGTATATCTTATAATTATTATAATAATTATATTTWAAAAAATTCATTTTATGGTATGATATACTTTTGGAATGGAAATGGTATGATCTTCGACGCATTCGCCATCAGGCCCCTCGATACCTCCTCATTGGAATTGTTCTCTATCGATGTGGGGTCGACATCTTTCTTCGTGGATTTCTGACCATCGACGAATCTGACAGATTCTTGAATGATTACCATATCGACGCTTGCAGTTGTCACCTCTTAGGTATGTCCAATGCCCAAAAACTCATTCGATGGGGTACTTCTAGCCCACATTGTTTCATGACTGCATCCACACTATCAAGCAATGCGACAAATATTAGCTTTACGAAAACAAAGAACGAGCACCCCCAACTCTTTTACATCCAATCATCATCGTCGGCCCTTCTACAAATGGGGCATAGACTTCATGACTTGTCATCCTCCATCTAGTAATGGACACAAGTACATTGTCGTGGAAGTATATTACTTTACCGACTGGGTCGAAGCCATACCCACTTTCAAAACTACTGCTGACACAACAACGCGTTTTCTCTTCAACCATGTCATTACCCGATTCGGAGTCCCAATACAGTTTATGTTTGATCACGGTAAACAATTTGAGAATGAGATCTTTGGGGAAATTTCTTCAAAATTAGGATTCTCCCAGGAATTCACCTCCCCATACTACCTTCAGTCCAATGGAAAGGTCGAGGTTGTCAACAAAGTCCTCAAAACCATAATACAACATACCGTCAACAAACATAATATCAATTAGCATCATATGTTCTTCTCCGCGTTATGGGATTATCGCACATCACCCAAAAATGCAAAAAGTTTTACAACATTCCACCTCATCCATGGGATCAAAGCCACCCACCATCTCGAGTGTGAAATCCCCATGTAATGCACTGCCATTGAACTATTACTTGACACTGTTCCAATGGAGCAGTACTTGTTGACCTTAGAGTCGCTTGAATAAGATCGCTGATATTCAATTAAACAGAATGAGGAATACAAAAAATTGTCCAAAGTGACCTTTGACCGCCATGTCAACCTTCACTCATTTAACGATGGTGATCTTGTGTTAGCCTACGATATCGCCCACGATATTCTCAGCCATGGGAAATTTGAATCATTATAGCATGGACCCTACATTGTCCAACACTGCCTCATAAAGGCCGCATAAATCCTTGCCTCTTCAGAAGGATACCCTTTCAAAGAACCCGTTAAAGGGTTGTACTTAAACAAGTTTTGTGCCTAAGCATAACCCCCCTATGTTAGGTTTTTCTTTGTACACATTTGCAGAGTTTTTTAGACTTCTTTTCCGCCATGATTCCTCATGTATGATCTATCATCCATGTTATAGATAGATGCATCATCCATAAGGTTACCAAATCAGTTACATGTACGATGCCTTCCACCAGACATGTACTGCTCCGCTCTAGTGGCATATTTCTAGGCTCGACCACCAACAACCTAGTTGAATATGACATCATCATTGGTCTCCTCACCGAGACAAGTCATCGCCACATTCCTGACCTTAGAGTTCTATTAGATTCCCAACTTGTCGTCCTGAAGCTCAACAATGTATATCACATTTGCGATCCTTGCCTCTTTCCCAAATAACTACAATTTAGACTATTATCTCACAACTTCGATTCAATCACATTTAAAGTTGTTCCAAGACAATTTAATCAAGTAGAAGATAGCATGGCTAACCAAGTATTATATTGACATTTATCACATTAAACATTATTTTATACATAAGCATCATACATTTATCACAACACATAGAAAATACATCATAAGCATAAAAACATAACACATGAAGATATGAATGATTTGGAAAATATATTTCCATATATATATATATATATATATATATATATATATATATGATATNATATATATATATATATATATATATATATATATATATATATATATATATATATATATATATATATAATCACAGTGTCATCAGTGTTTACAAAACAATACATATACATCGTCCATAGGCTAGTGAGGCCCCCCACCTTATAGGTACAAAAGTGGGTATACACCACCCTATACAAAATGGCCTCCCGGGCATATATATACAAAACCCGACACTCATGGTGGCCCCAATGATCCCCCCTAGGTCCTCTATCATCTGGAGGTGCCCCACCAACTAGGGGTCCTGTAGGTCTAGGAGGCAGCCGACTAGTCATCACTACCTGCGCTACGGTCACTCGACGAATAAGAGTCCGCCACTCCGCTGGTATGCCCATGCTCTACTCCAGGACCTCCTTGTCCTCGATATGGTCCCACATGCCCTCATGTATGCCCTACAACACCCAATATAAACAACAACACAAGTCCTCTATCATCCCTCCAACCTATGCCTATGGCTCATGTACTAGTCCAACACTAACGTCATCTCATCTCTACCTCTCTCCCTCCCTCATCTCTACACATGAAGGTCGCACTGGTCCTCAGCAAGTCAGATCCTTGACCATCTATGCCTCTTAGCCTTGGGGTCCCACATCTGTAAAACAACACCAAAGATAGTGTAAACATCCATATACACATATATAATCAAATGCTAGCTTTCAAAACCACAAAACATAATAAAAACAATACCTCTGATCACAATCATTCCATGGAGGCATCGTCATATCTGGTTCATGTTGGTAGTCCATACCAGTGTATCGATACCTCAGTATCATCTGTGGAATTTGTTACCACATGCGTGCCACCGTGGTCGTGCAATAGTGGCCACTAGTCCCATATTTTGAATAGTGTCTGAATTTGTTGCATGATTGGATAGTTGATCTACATCAAAGGATCATGTTCTCAATATTACATGTCTTTCTTAAGTTTTTTGTTTGTCATGTTTATGAGGATTTCTTAATGACCCTCTATAATTAATCCCTAGATTCCCAAATGTTGAACAACTAAGTCAATACCTTTAATAACTTTCATATCTACTACTCTTTTATTTGCAAGTCCTAGATCACCTCTAGATTCCCTAGCAATGTTCAATTTCAACCACCATTCCTAAACGTGTTCCCAGAATTTGAGCACTGAAGGTTAGTATGTTTAATGTCATGTCTTCACATTAGTTCTAGTTGACCTTTGGAAAAGGTTGACCAGTCCCTGTGATTTCCCTTTGAGCTGTTAACCATATGTTAGGTAGAATTAGGGGATTACATGATTATGGATTAAAGAATATATTAACAATTATAATAGGTGTTAGGTTTTAAATTTGGTTTCTCACCTAGGAAGAGTTGGGGTGACACCATCAAAATGGAAACAAAACTTTCTCTTTCTAAATTTCAATCACAAGAATATTTAACATGAGGACTTGCCATCTCTCATCCACGAGGCATCTTTAGAGTGATTGTAAATTGAGGCCATATTTTTATAAGAAAAAAAGTTTTTCTTTCAAACTAGAATCTGATGAAAGAATTTTGTCTATCCTTTGAGGTGAACTAATCTGAGTCATACAAACTATTAGTTTATGGTAATTTCCAAAGTGGATGTTTTTATTTTCGATCCTAAAACCGTTATCCTCGTGACACCCTTATCCTAAAATAATTTCATTCCAACTTTATTTTTTCTTTTATTAAAACTGTTTTATATAATATTAAAAATATGTAATTTTTTATTTTATTTAATAATAACATTGAAAATCCATCTATTTTTCTATTATTGTGACTTATATTGATTCAAAAAATCAATCCATTTATCTATTATTTTGACTTAAGTTAATCGAAAAAAATTCCAGAACTTAAATTTTTGATATTCACACATTCATTACTCTTTTATTATATAAAAATAAGATATTTCCCATTTATATAATGTAAAAATCCATACCATTCAATTTGTTTGACACGTTCATATCTATATTAACACATGAATTCTAACTCAAAAGTCACAATTATATTGACACATGAATTCTAACTCAAAAGTCACAATTCTAGCTTTGGTGAGTGGATAAGAATAAAGAACGATTAACTCACCTTAGCTAAAATTGGCATAACCTCAAAGGTTTAGGCTGATCCAAAAAATTAGAGACTAATTACTCATAGTTTGCATTTATCTTCACATTGAAAATTAAAGGCTAATTACGCATAGTTTGCATTTATCATAACACTGTAGAAAATTAGGCACTCTAATGGTACAAGTTTTTGTCCCATATATTATTTGATACGGGACATTTATATAAACCAAAGACAGTGCATGGACGAAACCGTGTGATCTTTAGGGCACATTTATTTATGATTTGGGCTGACTAAAGAAACCTAAAATATAACAACTCCATGTTTATTAGGAACCTGTGTTTTCAGACTCCTTTGAGAGGTCCACACCGGTGGTTTATGAATTTCTATCATCAGTTTATCATTTATGATATCACTTGATCATTTATGATATTCATTTATGATATCATTTGATCATTTATGATATCACTTGTAGCGGTTCCAGTGACAGTTTATTTATAATTTTCAATTACTGAACTTGGAGATGGATTCCCATGAAAAAGATGTGATTGGACAAAGCTGGCTCAAAAACTTTTTTTATTGGTTGGCTAGAAAACAATTAAGAAATGTATATGTGATCAAATTATTAAGGAAAAAAATGCAATTAGATCAAGGAATAGATGCTGTCAAACTAAAATCAACTGTTACAACTGCAACTAACAAAAACATTAATTGGCTGTCTATGTCAAACTAAATTGAATTTCAATAAATATCCACCCTACTACCTAGCTAATTCCCCTTTCCAACCTTAATTTTAAGGTTCAAACGATTTAAATAAAAACATAAAACGAATTAAAACAACCTCAAGGGTGCAGGAAATATGTGAACAAAAATTAAGGCAGAAGATAATCATAGTGAAAAATCGCACATGGGTATTATTCAATTCTGAACCAGGGGTTGCAATTCACGTTTGGGTTTTCATGGGCAATCAAACAAAATACGAAGAGTGACCCAAAATCATAAGGCAAATAATGCATATAACTGACCTTCGATCCTAGTTTATTGAGGCTCTTTATGAAATCGGCTGTGTCCTTTTCCTAGAGAGATGTCTCATCGAGGGCTCCGCCATCTTTGAATAGCTTCCATACTTGATCATCGTTTTTTTCATAAACCCAGCGTCCTTCTGATGAGGGGGGGCAATTCTATGGGAATGCATGATGAGGAACAAAAGACTTTTCGATTTAGTAGTTAAGTTCACCGTCTCTTCTATTCTCAGCGATTCCATCTTCCTTTGGGATCGAGACTCCTTCGCAATCTGCTCTTCTTCGGCTCGAAGGACCCTACCTGCCTTGGTCGTCCACCAGATTCTGTGTTGCTCGCGCTCTGTCCACCACCGTTTTCACTCGTGGTATGTTAAGGTCAAAAGGTTTCGGTTGGCAAAGAAATTCAGCTCCGCAAACTCTTTCAACCCTCTGCAGAGAAGATTGCATACATTTTGGTGGCAAAAAAATTCAGCTCCACAAACTCTTTCAACACTCTGCAGAGAAGATTGCCTACATTTTGGTGGCATCCATAGCTAATAAGGAGAAGAGATCTTCCGTGATAAGGCTACGTATGATGCATATCCGGTAAATGCATGAATTAACAAATCCTTCTCCTCGAATGACATGGTAGCGTACTCCTCCCTAAGCCTTTATTATGAATGGGAGTCCCGTTAACTCCACTGCTATCTAATCCTTTGTTCGAACTGGGAACAGGGGAAGGAACACCCTTAATTAATAAATAATCGAATTCATTTATGTATACATATGTTGATAAACAGATTGGATCACTTGGTACGGGAAATGCATGGATGGTTGATGGGCAACGACCCATTGAACCAACAGATTTGTGAACTCTCCAAAATGGCAGACAACACTGCGAAATATAAACCTCCGTTGCTAAGATTAACCTCCACCACATCGAAGTCGATTTCTCAAACAGCAAGCAGTCACAAAACTCATGCAACCAGAAACGGACGGCGAAAACGAATGCTCAATAAAAAAACAATGACAAAACCTCATGCAGCAAAAAACGGAGGCTTAAAACAAATGCTCAAACAACAAGCAGTCACAAAAGCTAAAACTTAGGCTCTCAAAAAAGCTCAGGCACTCACAAAAGCTATAGCTTCTGAGGCCGTCACAAAAGCTAAAACTTAGGCTCTCAAAAAAGCTCAGGTAGTCACAAAAGCTAAAGCTTCTGAGGCCGTCACAAAAGCTCAGCCAGTCACAAAAGCTAAAGCTTGTAAGGTCGTTACAAAATCTCAGGCAGTCACTTACAAAGGCTCACGCAGTCCCAAAAACACAAAAGCTTCTACAGTACTTACAAAGGCTCACGCAGTCCCGAAAACACAAAATTTAATCAACAGACCGTTGCAAAAGCCAGAAAGCCCAATTTCTGGTAAAAACACTCGAAAGTAGAAAATCTCCAACGAAGCCACGTATTTCTCTAACAAAAACACGTATCAACACCAGAAAGCCCAATTTCTGGTAAGTACACTCGAAAGTATAAAATCTCCAAAGAAGCCACGTTTTTCTCCAACAAAGACACGTATTTCGAGGCAACCACGAGTACATTCCGCATACGTGTTTTTTAAATGAAATGTATGAATTACATTTCAAATATTAGAGAAGTAATTAGAGAGAAATAATTAATAACTATTTATGAGTTTTTTATCTAATCTCTTTAACAAATATATATAATAATATAAGATATGTTTTGATTTTTATTTTCCATTTGAAAACACAAATACGGTAGTGTTATTTACCAGTTGAACAGGTATGATCGTGGAAATGATAGTAAATTTAAGATGGAGAGATTTTTTTGAATATAAAGGAACAATATGACCTTAAATCTTGGAATTTTGGGCATGTTTTGTGTACTACATAGGTTGTAGTCAAATTCATGACAATGACATTAAAAGTAATTTGTAGTAACTGTAGAAATGCTATTAGTCAAAGGTAAATTGTAGTAACCATAGAAATATAGCAGGACTAAGTATAGGGGCTTAAAATATCATCATAACACATGGATATTTCCCCACTATCACCTCCTTATTTTTCATTTGGTGTACTTATACTAACATTTATGGAATCTATAGTCTCTTCCTCCCATCCCAACTCTCAAATGCATTCTATTTGGAGGTTCATTGAATCTTGTTCCTTGGAGTCAATAACATGATTTTCTTGTAAGTTTGTTACTAAATTTTCTGATCTAAATACATGGGAAAATTTAACTTTGTTGCATGATTGGATAGTTGATCTACATCAAAGGATCATGTTCTCAATACTACATGTCTTTCTTAATTTTTTTGTTTGTCATGTTTATTAGGATTTCTTAATGACCCTCTATAATTAATCCCTAGATTGCCAAATGTTGAACAACTAAGTCAATACCTTTAATAACTTTCATATCTTCTACTCTTTTATTTGCAAGTCCTAGATTACCTCTAGATTCCCTAGCAATGTTCAATTTCAACCACCATTCCTAAACGTGTTCCCACAATTTGAACACTGAAGGTTAGTATGTTTAAAGTCAAGTCTTCACATTAGTTCTAGTTCACCTTTGGAAAAGGTTGACTAGTCCCTGTGATTTCCCTTTGAACTCTTAACCATATGTTAGGTAGTGAGGAATTCATCTTTGAATATTCTTAGGTTTCTGGCATTCCCCAATGAGTACATGATAAATCCTTAGGTTTCTTTGAATAATAATCATCTAATAAAAGAAGAGGATAGTCATTTTTGACCGACAACATCTCTGTAATGATTACCAAATTTCATAGCTAGATCATAACTTAGCAAAGTATGTGATTTGTCTTCTACATTCAGTTTATCATGTAATAAAAAATCAAAATCTTCTTCAACTTTCCTTTTATATAATATTTAATTATCTCCATTATTATAAACTAATTAAATTATATTTTAAACATAATATAATAATTTTTTTAATAATATAGCATTTTATATTTTATATAATTATTACACTTATATCTTATGTATTATTATAATAATTTTAAATTTTAAACTTAATATATTATTATAACTGTATTTTAGATTTGATATTCTATGCTCTTTGTCCAACAAATAAGGAGGTTTCATTCATCAATTTAGTATTTGGCTTGGGGTGACTTTAAAAATAGATTATTATTATTATTATGAGTACTAGAAAATAAAACTTTTATCTAAATCAAATAATAATAAATCATAATAAAATAAAATATGATTTAACTTTTAATTATCTCACTTATTTTAAACTAATTAAAATAAATAAATTATATTTTAAACATAATAATCGTTTAGTTTTTTGAATAATATATTATTTTATATTATGTAAGTATATCTTATAATTATTATAATAATTATATTTTAAAAATATCATTTTATGGTAGGATATAGTTTTGGAATGGAAATGGTACGATCATCGACACATTCGCCATCAGGCCCCTCGATACCTCCTCATCGGAGTCATTCCCTATCGACGTGGGGTCGACATCATTCTTCGTGAATGTCTGGCCATCGATGAAGCTGACAGATTCTTGAATGATTACCATATCGACACTTGTAGTTGTCACTTCTTAGGTATGTCCAAAGCCGAAAAAGTCATTCGACAGGGTACTTCTATCCCACGTTGTTTCATCTTTACGAAAACAAAGCACAAGCACCCCCAACTCTTTTACATCCAATCATCATCGTCCACCCTTCAACAAATGGTGCATAGACTTCATCACTTGTCATCCTCCATCTGGTAATGGACACAAGTACATTGTCGTGGAAGTATATTACTTTACCAAATGGGTCTAAGCCATACCCACTTTCAAAACTACCGTTGACACAACAACGTGTTTTGTCTTAACCCATGTCATTACCTGATTCGGAGCCCCAATACAGTTAGTGTTTGATCATGGTAAACAATTTGAGAATGATATGTTTGTGGAAATTTCTTCAAAATTAGGATTCTCCTAGGATTTCGCCTCCGCATACTACTTTTAGTTCAAAGGAAAGGACAAGGTTGTCAACAACGTCCTCAAAACCATGCTACAACCTACCGTCAACAAACATAAGACCAAATAGAAACATATGTTGTTTTCCGCATTATGGGATTATCGCACATCACCCAAAAATGCCATAGGTTTTACAACGTTCCACATCATCCATGGGATCGAAGCAACCCTCCATATCAAGTGTTAAATCCCCATGTTACACACTACCATTGAGATATTATTTAACACTGCTCCAATGGAGCAGTGCTTGTTGAACTTAGAGTCGCTTGATGAAGATCGTTGATCTTCATTTAAACACAATGAGGCATCTAAAAAATGGTCCAAAGCCACCTTCAACCATCATGTCAACCTTCGCTCATTTAACGATGGTGATCTTGTCTTAGCCTACAATATTTCCCACGATATTCTCAGCCACGGGAGATTCGAATCATTATAGCATGGACCCTACATTTTCCAACATTGCCTCATAAAGGGCACATACATCCTTGCCTCGTCAGAGGGATACCCTCTCAAAGAACCTATTAATAGGTTGTACTTAAACAAGTTTTGTGCCAAAGGATAGCCCCCCTAAGTTAGGTTTTTCTTTGTTCACATTTGCAAAGTTTTTTAGTCTTCTTTTTCGCCACCATTCCTCATGTATTATCTATCATCTATCTTATAGATAGATGCATCATCCATAAGGTTACCACATCGGTTACGTTGACGATGCCATCTGCTAGACCCATAATCCTTCTTTGGCTGCTTGGTCCCTCTATACCCCCTCACATGTACTACACCACTCTAGTGGCATATGTCTGGGCTTGACCACCAACAACCAAGTTGAATACAACATCATCATTGGTATCCTCACCGAGGCCAATCATCGCCACATTCCTGACCTTAGCATTCTATTGGATTCCCAACTAGTTGTCCTGTAGCTCAACAATGTATATCATGTTCACGATCCTTGACTCTTTCCCGAATAACTGCAATTTGGACTATTATCTCACAACTTTGATTCAATCACATTTAAAGTTATTCCAGTATAATTTAATCAAGTAGAAGATAACATGGTTAACCAAGTATTAAATTTGCATTTATCATATTAAACGTCATTTTATACATAAGCATCATACATTTGTCACAACACATAGAAACTACATCATAAGCATAAAAACATAACACATGAAGATATGAATGATCCGAAAAATATATGTCCATATTNTATATATATATATATATATATATATATATATATATATATATATATATATATATAATCACACTGTCATGAGTGTTTACAAAACACTACATATACATCATTCGTAGGCCATTGAGTCCCCCCATCGTATCTACTACCCTATACAAAATAGGTATCAACTACCCTATACAAAATGGGCTCAAGAGCCTATATATAAAAAACCCAACACTCATGGTTCCCCCAGTGATCCCCCCTAGGTCCTCTGTCATTTGGAGGCACCCGACGATCTAGGGGCCCTCTAGGTCTAGGAGGCAGCTGACCAATCATCATTACTTGCACTACTATTGCTTGAAGAATCAGAGTCCTCCACTCTGTTGCTACACCCATGCACTACTCTAGGACCTCCTTGTCCTCGATATGGGCTCACATGCCCTCATGTATGCCCTGTAACACCTGATAGAAGTGGTGACGCGAGTCCTCTATCATCCCTCCAGCCCCTGCCTGTGGCTCATGTGCTGGTCCAACATGAACGTCATCTCGTCTCTGCATCTCTCCCTCCCTCGTCTCTACACGTGAAGGTTGCACTGGTCCTCGAAAAACCAAATCCCCAACCATCTATGCCTCTCAACCTCAGGGTCCCACATCTTCAAAAAAACACCAAATATAGTGTAAACATCCATATACACATATATAATCAAATGTTATCTATCAAAACCACAAAACATAATACAAAAACATACCTCTGATCACAATCATCCAATGGAGGCATCGTCATATCCAGGTCATGTCAATAGTCCAAACCAGTGTATGGATACATCAGTATCACCTGTGGAATTTGTTTCCACACGTGCACCACCGTGGTCATGAAATAGTGGCCACCCTCTCCAATGTCGTTTCAGACCAGCACATCAACCGACCACATCATTCCTGGCTCTCATGGTCTTGTGGGCTCCGACAGAATCCTTGGCTGCAACAAAGGAACCCTCTCTACAAACCAGGTCACTAGAATGGACAGAAAAGAAAAGTCACTGGATTTGGATCGTCGACACCAATTCACCTGTCCCATCATCCAGGTGTGCAAAAGTAGACCCCAGGAAAATTGTTCCTAATCGAGGACATGCTCTACTATCCTCAACTAACCTCCAGTGATCCATTAAGGGCCCAAGGATCTGTAGATCCTCACTGCCATAGTGGCGATGCACTCCGTCAGCAGGAAATCGATCGCCTCAATACGTATGACTGAACCAGACATCAGGTTCAACCCCGAGTAGTAGCGAATCACCAAGTCACCCACTGACTCATCCCTCGATAGCTGGGGGTTAATAGGAAGGTCCATCCCACAGAATGGGAGCCCCATCAAAAAATACACATCCTTGACGATCAAGAATGTCAATTGTTGTCCTCTCACTATGAAACACTTCAGATCAGTGGTCCACATTGCAATCAGATACTGAAGCATGAAATCCTATGACTGCATCAATGGACAGTCGAAGAACTTGAGCCACCCATAGGCTGCCAGGTGTCTTTGCATACTTGACTGCTCTCTCATCGCTTCCCATAGATGGTCCCAGTCGCGCTCTCTCTAATGCACCGGAGTGCAAGGAGTGCATGCATACTCAGTGGAGTATAAAATCTCAAGGAGACCTGTGCAAGGTGTGCATAGGGACAACGCTTAGTCAAGTGTTGAAAAATTCACAAGGAAGACGAGCGCAAGGAGTGCGCAAGAGGATTTTCCAAAAAAAAAAAAAAAAAATCTTCAATTTTCAGGGAAGCACAAGGCGTGCGTCGAAGGGTTGAATCACTTTGAGTGAAAAATATTAGGTGGAATAGCGAACATAATCCATTAGAGGAAGAATATTTTTTCATTTTCAAGGTCGAGTGGACAAGATCTATTCGAGACGAGCCAAGATATTTCATGACCGTCATATCTGGAGAAGGTGTGCGGGTGTTAACCCTTGAAGCCCTTTGTGAGTTCATAATTTTTCATCCATTCATTGTGGAGGAAAAAAAATTCCCGAAGTCCTAGAGCCCGAAGTTAATCTGGGTCGTTGATAGTCAGGGGACACGTGTCCCACATATAAGCAGTTATATGGAGGTCCAGCTATCCGAAGATTTGGAAGTCTTGCCAGAGTGTGAAAATATCCTGAAGCACTGAAGCCCAAAGCCGATCTTGGTCATTGGTGTCTTGGCCACATGTCAGCAGATTGTTGGGGGTATGAAAGTCCGACAGTTTGGGGAAATGGAGGTGTAAAGAGTTCGAATTCAAGAACTCCTGAAGACCTGAAGGCAGGAGTATATATTTATTTTTGATTGGGAGGGACATGTGGATAGTGGATCTAGCCTTCACCAATTCGGTGTTTAGAGGTATTTCAACTTGGAGCAGCCAAAACTCTCGAAGCCCGAAGCTCTAGAGTTCCTATGTACCGTCGATTCGTGGCGCATAACGAAAACTATCAATCCCTTCCTTTGTTCGGTTTTTCATGGGTTTGGCATTCAGGAGAAACATTGTTTGTTTCTATTGGAACTCCCGAAGACCAAAGCCCTGAAGCCCTGAATTCCCCACTAAGTTGAGAATTAGCCCACGGTTTTGTCCCGAGGTCACTTGAAAGACTCCGTTGAAGTAAAAATGCCCTAGGGAATCCGTATTTTTGCGCAGCCAAAGGAGAAAATGCATGTGGAAGGTATTTCAAGGGTTCATCAAGAGTATGAGAGCTAATTCAACGCCCTATTGTGAACGATCCTACACCGGGAGGTCGTGCGAGCCCAACGAAGTGGTGGGGGTTTGCATCAAAGACAAGCAATGAAAGGCATAGGAGAACAGGGAAGTGAAAGTTGTCAGCAGAAGTTATATTGTTAGAAGGAAATAATTGAATAGTATGGTCAAGTGAACATGACAAGCAAATGAGGAAATAAAGTATTGAATTCCTTTTATATATGTCAAAGAGTTACAAGAGGAAGAACCAATGGAAAATAAGAAACACTGGAAGAGAGGAAAGGAAACATACACAGGAAGTCCCATATTGTTCTACATCTTGCAGAGAAGTCAAGGGAAATTATCAGAGAAAGAGATCAGGAAAGAAAAATTAGAATCATGCAAACAGGGGAAGACATACCAATAGGGAGAGTTATCATTTTCCCATGATGTCAAAATAAGAGAAAGAGTCAAGAACATGAAGTCATAGAATCATTGTTCAGAAAAGGTATACTTTCAGGGGTAGTCACTCTTTGTTATTGATATCAAAAAGAGAAGAGGAACTTGGAAAGAAACATGAGGACAAAAACATGTGAAAGAACAAATGCATGAAGATAGGGGAGCAACTCCAAGGAGAGATACCCTTTTCCATTGATGTAAAAGGGGGAGAGAGAAAAACATTGGTGAGGAGAAATGGTCATAGGTGGAGCATGATTATTGGAGTATGAGTGTTTCCATCAATGTTGGTGTTTCCACCAATGCCAAAGCATGAGATTGTTGGACAGCTGGTTGTCATTGATGTCAACTCTTAGATCATCTGAGATACCCCAAAGTTGTGGTTGATATTGATAGTGAGTTAGTTGTCATTGATGTCAACAATAGTGGTTGATATCAATAGATGTGGTGGGTGCATTTGATGAAGTCTGCATGAAGCCCTAGTGGGGTGGTCATGAGACCCAGAGTTGTTAGAGGGGTGGTCTATGGATAGTCCTTGTCATGTCATTTATGTTGATATGTGGTATGCCACGTGGTTCCTCACTGTTAGGGAGATATTCCCTCATGAATTTGGAAGCCTTGAAGAATGGTAAATAGGCCCCTAATTGGTTAATGAAAGGGTAAATTCGTTGCAAAAAGAAAGTTCAAGAATCCCTATATATTAAGGAGACGTTACTTGGAAAAAGTATAAATACACCTCAGGGGGTCTCTCATAAAAACATACACACTCACACATTCATTGAATATCTATCTTATGAGAATATTTTGGTATATTCTCTAATATGAGGTCATGTTTGAGGCGACAAAGAAAGATCACAAGAATAGAGAAAGTTTTGGAGCTACAGAGAGCAAGGGTTTTTCTGTAAGCCTAATTTAGTAGGCCCTCACAGGTTAGCTTGAGGGTGTCACATGATGCACCCTTGTTGGATGTGTAGTGCTCCTCACGCGAGGCCTCACATGACAAGTATTATTTGTCTCATGAGGACAAGACATAAGTAAAGGAAGATGTTAGTGCCAGGTTGTTGAGTTTTGAGGTAAAGCTACAGGTCTGTGTGTTAGGATCAGAGGCACTAGTTCAATTACATATGTAAAGGTATGTTATTCTAGTGTTATGAGGTTTCATATTGGTGATATTGTGGAACATGCTTGAGGCATGTCCTTGTGATTTTTTTCATATACCTTGAGTCACTTCTTGGATGGATGGGACATGTTGATTGAGGTATATTTGTGGAGTTACATTGTCGGTGCATATCTTGGATATATTGGCACATGGTTATGATGATTGGTTGAGGGATATCATGAGTTATATGTCACTTGTTTGAGGTACATGGTATATGGATGACTGGAAATTTTTTTGAGGTATATGGTTGATGATAAAGTGCATGGTTAGAGGCATATGTTGGTGATCTTGGTACATGCTTTGGGACTTTCTTGAGGCACTTCATTGTTGATATATTATGGTGTATGGTGTATGATAAGATTAAGTGATATGGTATATGGTTGAGATACATTCTTGATACATGGTATGGTACATGTGTTGATGTACATGGTTGATACATGGTATTGTATAGAGGTTGATGTACATGGTATGGCACGGGTGTTTATGTACATTGTTGATGTACATGGTTGATACATGATATGGTACATGATTGATACTTGGTATGGTGTTGATGTACATGGTTGATAGTTGAGGTACATGATACAGATGTTGTGCATGGTTGATGCACTTGTTGTGGTACATGGTTGATGCTTGTTAGGGTACAAGTTAATGGTTTGGTACATTCTTTGGTAAATGGTTGAGACACACATATTGTGATGGTACGTTGGTGATATTGGCACATGCTTGGTAGAGGCATGTGCTGGTGATGTTGGACATACAGTTGAGAGGTGTCCTTGGTATATGATCCATGTAAGAGGATCTGGTTGAGTATCCATGAAAGTGACAAGTTGGACAAGTTGATCAGTTACAAGTTGATGTGACAGGTTGGATACAATGACAGTTTGGATATTGTGATAGGTTGACATATTATAGGTTGATGTGACAATGGTAGTGACAGTGACAATGGTAGTGACAGTGATAGTAGTAGTGACAGTGGTAGTGATTGTAGTAGTTTCATTTGTCCTACATTTATATTTCAGGGCGGAAAGACAGGGGAAGGAAAGGGGTTTGTATCCTCCTTCTAGTTGGTGTCGGAGAACACAGGGATTTGGAGCTTAATTCAAGTTGGAGCTTGAGAATCAGGGGGTTGTAGCCTCCTTCTAGTTGGATCTAGAGAATTCATGGATTTGTAGCTTCCTTCAGGTTGGAGCCTGTAAATAGGGGGTCATATCCTCCTTCCAGTTGTAGATGGATAGTTGGGAATTTGGTGCTTCCAATGAATGTATTCTTGACAATATATAATAAATAATTATGTGGCTTTCTCCCATTTTGGTTTCCACATAAATTCTAGTATACAGTGTATTTGATGTGATGTTGTTGATTTGATGTTTCTTATGTTTATATGATCATGATATATTGGATGCAATCATAGATGATACATTGATGATATATTATTGATTAAGTTGAAGTTTATATATTTTAGTTAAAAGTGGTAAAAGTGATCATATTGATTCACCCCCCCTCTCCATATTCCAACATCATCTTCTCTTGAACCTGTTTACCTTAAACACTCATGATATGAATTTTTCCTTCGGAATTTGTGGTGATTATATGGTATTTTTTTCACTAATTGGTCATAAGAGAAATTTATACTAACGAAATATTCCAATTTTGAAGGTGGATCTTTCAATGATATCCACATATTCACCTCTACCTCTAGTGAAATTTCCTTCAACTTCACATCTCATTGGGAACCTCTAAGGTGCACTAAATTCCACCTTATCAAAGAACCCTCTAATATTCTAAATTGGGTGCAAGTTTGTGTGAATACTTTATAGATATTAATACCAAAATGAATACCATCTAACCTGCCTAATTCTACCACTTCTCTTTCAAGAATATTTGTAATAATTCCCCTTAAAACATACTTATTCTCATATGAGGACAAAAACATGTGAAAGAACATATGCATGAAGATAGGGGGAGCATCTCCAAGGAGAGATACCCTTTGACACTGATGTCAAAGGGGGGGAGAGAAACATTGATGAGGAGCAATGGTCATAGGGGGAGCATGAGTATTAGAGTATGAGTGTTTCCATCAATGCCAAAGGGGGAGATTGTTGGACAGTTGGTTGTCATTGATGTCAACCCTTAGATCGTTTGAGATACCCCAAATTTGTGGTCGATATTGATGGTGAGTTAGTTTTCATTGATGTCAACAAGAGTGGTTGATATTAGCAGATTTGATGGGTGCATTTGATGAAGTCTACATGAATCCCCATAGAGGTGGTCATGAGACCTAGAGTTGTTTGAGAAATAAGGACATGAAGGACAATGAAAATGCAGGTAACACACTCATCTATGTATAGTCCTCGTCATGTCATTTCTGGTGATATGTGGTATGCCACGTGGTTCCTCACTATTGGGGAGATATTCCCTCATGAATTTGGAAGCCTCGAAGAATGGTCAATAAGCCCCTAATTGGTTAATGAAAGGGTAAATTTGTTGCAACAAGAAAGTTCAAGAATCCCTAATATTAAGGAGAAGTTACTTGGAAAAAGTATAAATACACCTCAAGGAGTCTCTCATAAGCACACACACACACACACATTCATTGAATATCTATCTTATGAGAATATTTTGGTATATTGGCGAATCTGAGGTCAAGTCTTAGGGGTGGAGAAATTTCCCAAGAATAGAGAAAGTTTTCGGAGCTGCGGAGAGCAAGGGTTTTTCTCTAAGCCTAATTTAGCAGGCCCTCACGAGTTAGCTTGAGCATGTCACGTGATGCACCCTCATTGGTTGCACAGATCTCTTCATGTGAGGCCTCACATGATAGGTAGTCTTTGTCCCACGAGGACAAGATAGAAGTGAAGGAATATGCTAGTGCCGGGTTGCTGAGGTTTGAGGTAAAGCTACATGTTTGTGTGTTAGGATCAAAGGCACCAGGTCAGTTACATATGTAAAGGTATGTTATTCTATGTGTTATGAGGTTGAATATTGGTGATATTGTGGTGCATGCTTGAGGCATGTCCTTGTGAGTTTTTTCATATACCTTAAGTCACATCTTGGATGTATGGTACATGTTGATTGAGGTATATTTGTTGAGTTTCATTGTTGGTGCATAGCTTGGATATATTGGCACATGGTTATGATGATTGGATGAGGGATATCATGAGTGATATGGCACATGTTTGAGGTACATGGTCTATGGATGACTAGCATGTTGTTTGAGGTATATGGTTGATGATAAAGTTCATGGTTAGAGGCATATGTTGGTAATATTGGTACATGCTTTGGAACTTTGTTGAGGCACTTGATTGTTGATATATTATGGTGTATGGTGTATGGTATGATTGAGTGATATGGTATATGGTTGAGATACATTTTGGGTACATGGTACGGTACAGGTGTTGATGTATATGGTTGATAAATGGTATGGTACAGAGGTTAATGTACATGGTTGATACATGGTATGGAACATGTGTTTTTATACATTATTGATGTACATGGTTGATACAAGGTATGGTACATGATTGATACTTGGTATGGTGTTGATGTACATGGTTGATAGTTGAGGTACATGATACAAGTGTTGGTGCATGGTTGATGCACTTGTTGTGGTACAAGTTGTGGTACACAATTGATGCTTGGTATGGTACAGGTTGATGGTTTGGTATATGGTTGATACACATATATTGTGATTGTATGTTGGTGATATTGGTACATGCTTGGTAGAGGCATGTGTTGGTGATGTTGGACATCTAGTTGAGAGGTGTCCCTAATATATGATCCATGTGAGAGGATCCAGTTGAGTATCCATGATAGTGATACGTTGGACAAGTTGATCAATGACAGGTTGATGTGACAGGTTGGATGCAGTGACACGTTGGATATTGTGACAGGTTGACATATTATAGGTTGATGTGACAATGGTAGTGACAATGATAGTGGAAGTGACAGTGACAGTGATTTTGGTAGTGGAATTTGGTCTAAATTTATATTTCAGGGTGGTAGGATAGGGAAAGGAAAGGGGTTTGTATCCCCCTTCTGGTTGGTGTTGGAGAACATGGGGATTTGGAGTTTCCTTTAGGTTGGAGCATGAGAATCAGAGGGTTGTAACCTCATTCTTGATGGAGCCAGAGAATTCATGGATTTCTAGCTTCCTTCAAGTTGGAGCCTATAAATAGGGGGTCATATTCTCCTTCTAGTTGTAGATGGAGAATTGGGAAGTCGGTGTGATCCTGATTATTTTCGGCACGAAATGAGAGCGGAGATATAATAAAGAAATGCACAAAGATATTGCAGATATTCAATAATATAACAGAAATGTATCAGAGATGCAACCATAAACACAGATATATAGTAATACATGATTTCTATTAATCAAATAAATGTACAGAGACTGTAAAAATACAGAGTGAAAGACTCGCTAGAATGGTGGCGGCTTATCTCTGAGAAGAGATGTGACGGCTACTCGCATTCGCAAGAAGATGATTACAATGAGGCTCTGAGGGCCCTTTTACAATAAACGAGAATGCCAAAAGTCCTAGACATCCAAAAACCTAACCCTAGGAGATGAAGCGCCAAAATTCATGTGGGCCCCGTTTGGGTAAGTGAGTACATCAACTTCCCGGGGTCATAACTTTTGCATACAATCTCCATTTTAAGCGTGTGATAGATCGTTGGAAAGGTATTGTCGAGGAGATTCATTTTGAGGGCTAAAACATGCCTTTGGATTTCATTGAGAACCTCGATCTCGAAAAACCTTCATTTTGACCCTCAAAATGGCCCCGGAAGTTAAAACCTGCTAAAAATAGTAAATTGCCAAAATGGCCAAAAAACTATTTTGAGCCATTTGGAAAAGGTTCGTGGCCACCAATATCCACCTTGATCATGGTGCTTCCAATGAAATTATTCTTGACAATATATAATAAAGAATTATGTGGTTTTCTCCCATTTGGGTTTCCACGTAAATACTAGTGTATTGTGTATTTGATGTGATGTTTTTGATTTGATGTTGCTTATGTTTATATTATCATTATATATTGGATGCAATCATAGATGATACATTGATGATATACTACTGATTAAGTTGAATTTTATATATTCTAGTTAAAAGTGGTAAAAGTGCTCATATTGATTCAACCCCCCCCCCCCCCTCTTAGTATTCCATCATCATATTCTCTTGAACCTATTTACCTTAGACACTCATGATATGAATTTGGACTTGGGAATTTTTGGTGATTATATGGTCTTGCTGTCACTAATTGGTCGTAAGAGAAATTCATACTAATCAAATATTCCAATCTTTAAAGTGGATCTTTCAATTATCTCCATATATTCACCTCTACCTCTAGTGAAATTTCCTTCAAATTCCACCTTATCAAAGAAACCTATTATATACTAAACTAGGTGCAAGTTTGTGTGAATAATTTATAGATATGAATATCAAAATGAATACCATCTAACTTGCCTAATTGTGACACTTCTCCTTCAAGCACATTTGTAATAGTTCCCCCAAAAACATACTTATTCTCATATGAGCATAGATGAGTTATCTTCATCGATACATATTTAAACATCAAGTTTTCATCTTTAGTATGTGAAGAGGATGACCATTTTGATTGGTGAATCCCTTGAACTTGTAATAAATATCCTCATTTTTTGTCTAACATTTTATCTATTGGTAAAGATATTTCTTGTAGGGTTTCACTAAGAGGGAACATGTATTACAAGGTGATAAAATTATTTCTACCATTACAGCCAAATTAAGTGATCTCAACATCTCTCCTTGAATAATGTGATCCTTATGCACATTTGAGATAAAACCCAAGGCTACGTGTTCCTTTTTATTTGACCAAATATGTTTTAGTATAACATGAAGTGCAATGAATTCATTCCTTTATTTTAGACCAAAACTCACATAATCATCTTTCTCCTCATCATATTCACACTGTAACGTATAATCATCAACTAAACTTATATCATCCTCTGAATCAATGTCATTCTTTGAACCATTAGATATTGAGTCACTTATCAAACCATAAATTTTTTAAGGTACCAAGCATTCACTATGCTTACACATTTGCATCTTAGGCCAAGAAACAAAGTGAATTTTATAAAGATTGTATGCCAGTGTATTTAGTTCTTCATCCGAAAAACACAATGTAACCTCTCCGTTTAAAACATTTTTAACATTAACAACAAAGCAATCAGAACTTATATCTTTACAATTTTCTACTTGGATATACTTTACCTTTTGCAACCTCTAAATTTCTCCAAAATAAATATACATCTTCTCCATCCATAAATACAAGAGACATTATTGACAATCTATAATTAAACAAGCAAACTAACAATTTTTTTCATTTACCTTTCCTAAAGGACAAAGGTATGCCAATTCACTAATTCACTTAATTTATCAACCCGGGGTTCTATGAACTTGTGCGTCATTGTGTACTATAAGTACGAAACATGATTCTTGAATTGACTTGATTAAAATCAAATGCATACTAGATTCTAATATAAATTGTGTTTGAAAGAAAATATGTCCATTCCTATGTAAATAATTCAAAAGCAATATAAATATCTATTCTCACATAAAATAAAAAGAAACAAACAAGGAAAATAAAATGATTTCATTATAATCAAACAATCAGCTAATTACTATCACCATAATTTCAAGTTCAATTTGTGACACTCCATGAATTATATTATCAATAACTAGATTTATAGTAGCATCACTTCTGCTCTACTATCAAACTGAAATAATATGTGATTCCTACTCTTGCAAAATGTGTTATCTACAAAAAGAAGAAAATCGATACAAAGAAATAAATTACATTAAGCAAATCAATTAACGCTGAAAAGAATTAAAAACAACAACGTATATACAACACACATACAACACCTTACCTCTATAGTATGCCCCATCCAAGGGTTCGGGTTGTACAAGCCTATGCTACATAATCAATCCAATAATTTATGTGCACGAGAAATAGGGTATCGACATATCTACTGTTAATAAAATTGTATTACAATGCCAATGTTATGATGTTAGTATTTCCCATCAGAGTGATGGTAATCCCTTTTTATAATCGCATGATAGCATCTTTGTGCTCAAACAAAAATAATAATAACCCTATCTATATGTGGAGATTCATGTATTAGTTACATATTGAGAAATTGGAGCGCTACGATCCAAGAGTGATCGTAGCGTCCCTTGGCATTGAATTCATAAAATAACAACAAATTGTTTCTCGAATCCTAATGTGAGCATCCATCGTTACTATGTCTCTAGATTGGGAGATTAAGTTGGTAATTTGTTTGTGGATCCATTGAGTTGGGGCACAGTTTATTATAGATTCCTTGAGCGAAAATAAATGTTTTTCCTATAGTTGCAAGGTATCGGCCTAGGATGCACCTCATGTTCTTTTGTTGTTACAACCGCTCAAAACTAATTCCACCCTCAATCCTATGCTTGCCCTGTTGAGTATGGTATGGAAACACATCCTACATAATCCTTTGGCAATGTTTCATGTATTCTTATAAGTTTTGTTGTTACAACCGCTCAAAACTAATTCCACCCTCAATCCTATGCTTGCCCTGTTGAGTATGGTATGGAAACACATCCTACATAATCCTTTGGCAATGTTTCATGTATTCTTATAAGAAACCTTAAATAATCATAAAAATTACAAGTAATCTCATAAAATTTTCCTAAATCGATCATATAAACAAGAAAAGTATCAAAATTCAATCCAATATACCTTGTAGCATTTGTTAGGCAAAGTGGTGAGAAATGAAGAAATTATAATTCAAAATTGGGTCTTAACACGATAAAAGTTGTTATAACCTAGGCCAAAAGATATAAATGCATAGGCTCATCGTAAACCACTTGTCTTAGTAAATCCAATGATATGTGTATTTACACAATAACAACAAAAAATTGCACTGATGCATAGATTTAAGACAAAATGCTTCGACCCACTACAAATATGAGTATGAGAAATTATAATTATAATATATTGATAATATTTAAAAGTTGGAAATTATTTTCCATGTTTGAAAATTTCTTTGCAATAATCAATTGTATGAATGGATTGGTAAGTTCAATTATTCTTCAAACTAATCCCTTTTAGTATTTTGAATTAAAATTTTTATTATAAAGATATTTTGGCTATTTTATAAGAAGGTTTGAGAGAGGAAAAAAGTATTTAAATCATGAAATGGGTGGTAGCATTCCCAATTTGAAGATCAGGACCAATTTGAAAATTGGGACTTGTCCACATAAATATTTGAGAAGGAAGGCCTTGATTTAGAAATCGAGGCCAATTATGAAATCAAAACATTGGATAAGAAAGTTAGTGAAAGGAGGGCCTAATTCTACAATAGGTTCAAATAGCGTAAATTTTCATCAAAGAAAGGTAAGAAAAGAGATTGATTTTGAAATCAAGCCCGATTTATTAATCATTGGGAAGGTAAGTTCAAAATCTAGGAAATAATAACTTGAATTCAAACTCAAAAAAAATAGTAGGATTCGAAAGAAGAAAGTAGAAAAAATTAAACTCTCTTTAAAAGAAGAAGTCAAATTCGATGGTTGCATGTGTGGAGTAAGTTACAAAGAGTACAAAGAGATTGATAAATCAAGCTCAATTTGAAGATCATACCTCCTCTTCACAAAATCTTGCTCTAATTTCATGATTAGGCTTGATGGCTAAATCGACGACTCCTTTTAGGAAAAGGATTGTCGATAAATAATAATAAAATCAAATCAAAAAGAATGTGGAAATAAAACAAATAAGAACACAATACAAGAGAGACACCAATATATGTGGTTCACCCAATATGGGCTACATCCATGGAGAAACATCTTGTCCTTCCTTTATTTTTTCTTGCAAAATGAAGGGATACACATGTAGCACATCCACTACAACATTCTCTTCACTCTCTCACAGTGTCCTCTCTCAGATACACTACAATCTATTTTGACATAAAATAAAAAGCAACAAACAAGGAAAATAAAATGATTTTGTTATAATCAAACAATCAATTAATTATTATCACCATGGTTTCAAGTTCAATCTGTTGGACTCCATGAATTATATTATCAATGACTATATTTGTAGTAGCATCACTTCCGCTCTACTATCAAACTAAAATAATATGTGATTCTTACTCTTGCAAACTAAGTGATCTACAAAAAGAAGAGAATGGATACAAAGAAAGAAATTACATTAAGCAAATAAATTAACTCTTAAAAGAATTAAAAACAACAACGTATATACAACACACATAAAGCACCTTACTTCTATAGTATGCCCCCTCTAAGGGTCCATGTTGTACAAGCCTATGTAGCTAATCAATCCAATAATTTATGTGCACGAGAAATAGGGTATGGACATATCTATTACTAATAAAATTGTATTACAATGTCAATGTTATGATGTTAGTATTTCCCATCAAAGTGATAGTAATCCTTTTCTATAATCGAATGATAGCATCTTTGCGCTCAAACAAAAGTAGTAATAACCCTATCTATATGGGGAGATTCATGTATTAGTTACATATTGAGAAATTGGAGCGCTACGATCCAAGAGTGATCACAGCCTCCCTTGGCATTGAATTCATAAAATAACAACAAATTGTTTCTCGAATCCCAATGTGAGCATCCATCGTTACTATGTCTCTAGATTGGGAGATTAAGTTGGTAATTTGGTTGTGGATCCATTGAGTTGGGGCACAGTTTGTTATAGATTCCTTGCGCAAAAATAAATGTGTTTCCTCTAGTTGCAAGGTATCAGCCTAGGATGCACCTCATGTTCTTTTGTTGTTACAACTGCTCAAAACTAATTCCACACTCAATCCTATGCTTGCTCTGTTGAGTATGGTATGGAAACACATTCTACAGAATCCTTAAGCAATGTTTATTCATAACATGTATTCTTATAAGAAACCTTAGGTAATCAAAAAAATTACTAGTAATCTCGTAAATTTTTCCTAAATCGATCATATAAACAAGGAAAGTATCAAAATTCAATCCAATATACATTGTAGCATTTGTGAGGCGGAGTGGTGAGAAAGAAAAAAATTATAATTCAAAATTAGGTCTTAACAGGATAAAAGTTGTTATAACCTAGGCCAAAACGTATAAATGCATAGGCTCATCGTAAACCACTTGTCTTAGTAAATACAATGATATGTGTATTTACACAATAACAACAAAAAAATTGCATTCATGCAAATGACAAAATTCGTTGACCCACCACAAATATGAGTATGAGAAATCATAATTATAATATATTGATAACATTTAAAAGTTGAAAATTATTTCCCATGTTTGAAAATTTCCTTGCAATAATCGGTTGTATCAATGGATTGGTAAGTTCAATTATTATGTCAAACTAATCCTTTCTAGTATTTTGAATTTAAAATTGTATTATAAAGATATTTTTGCCATTTTATAAGAAGGTTTGAGAGAGGAAAAAAGTGTTTGAATCATGAAATGGGTGGTAGCAGTCCCAATTTGAAGATCACGATCAATCTTAAAATAGGGACTTTTCCACATAAATATTTGAGGAGGAAGGTCTCGATTTTGCAATCGATGCCAATTATAAAATCCAGACATTGGATAGGAAACTTAGTGAAAGGAGGGCCTAATTCTACAATAGGTCCAAATCACCAAATCACGTAATTTTTGAGCAAAGGAAGGTAAGAAAAGGGATTGATTTTGAAATCGGGCCCAATTTATTAATCGTTGGGAAGGTAATTTTGAAAGCTAGGAAAATATAACTTGAATTCATACTCAAAAAAAATAGTAGGATTCGAAAGAAGAAAATAGAAAAAATTAAACTCTCTTCAAAAGAAGAAGTCAAATTCAATGGTTGCACATGTGGAGTAAGTTACAAAGAGTACAAAGAGATTGATAAATCAAGTTCAATTTGAATATCATACATCCTCTTCACAAACTCTTGCTCTGATTTCATGATTTTGGTTGGATGGATAAATCGACGACTCCTTTTAGGAAAAGGATTGTCGAGAAATAATAATCAAAATGAATCAAAATGAATGCGGAAATAAATCACATAATAACATAATACAAGAGAGACACCAGTATACATGGTTCACCCAATATGGGCTATATCCAAGGAGAAACAACCAGTCCTTCCTTTATTTTGTCTTGCAAAATTAATGGATACACACGTAGCGCATCCACTACAACATCCTCTTCACTCTCTCACAGTGTCCTCTCTCAAACACACTACAATCTCTCAACATACACAGCCTCAATACAATTCCCTCTTTTAAAATGGGTTTCCTTATAGGGAAAAATGTACCAACATAACCTCTACCTTCAAATTTATGACCCAATAATAAATGGTCTATATTGACTATGAAATTAAAATATAATACATAGGATCTCGTGGCATCTAAAATCCCTAATCCATTGACCTATATTACATTACAACCTTAATTCCTTAACTAGAATAAGAAAACCATGGGATGAGAAGATGTGTGCCAAAACCGCTGAAAATGGATACAAAAAAACCGCTGCAAATTTTTTTCTCATGGGTGAAAACGATTTGCTATGGGGATTCACCCTCCCTATGAACCCCATGGTACACTCATGCAAAGAATATAACACAAAACCCCACCAAGTTCTAACAAAGTTTGGAGGGGTAATCGTGCAAATAATATAGCACAAAACCCCACCAAGTTCTAAGATCCAAACATGGCTTAGACAAGGTCTTTGAATTAGGAAGATAATCAAGCTTCACAACCAACGCCTCCCTATTTGAATGATATTGAGAATGGGTCCCAATTCTTCAATAGACCTTGAATCTTGGATCAATCCTTTGTTTCAAACTCTTTACAGATGCAAATTTATGAAGTTTAAATTGGACTCCATAAAGCATATTATAACACTCATGTATTAATGTGTATTTAAAATATGTCTTGTCATTTCCTAATTTGAAGACGTCATGGTTAGAATGGCCACCTTTTCAAACTTAGAAATAATTGCAACATGCCCCTTCTATTTTGGAAATATAACTCTACAATTTGAACGTAAGTCATGCATAGTTTGAATAGTGGACTCATTTCGCACTGCTTATGTTTTCCTAACAAGAGATGCTTTTAAAATGAACTAGTTAAATGATTTTTTTTTCTTTAGCTTGAGGTATCATCCATATTGCAAGAAATATTTTCTAGTTTGAATCTAGGGAGTGGGTGCATTCATCCTAATAGATGTTTTTCTCTCATCACCCTCCCCTGGACAAAGAATTCAAGTCTATGTGGGTCACATCCATGTGGCTCCCACTTTATTTTCCTTCCCTACGAATTGATTTCGAAATTATCCCCATGTTTGCAGTATTTTTCCCTGCTACATATCAAATTCAAATTTATATATCCTATAAGGAGATTTAGATTTGAACCGTCAATCTAAAATCCAAAATTTGAGCTATGCATTCATTATGACAGCATACACCTTAAGTCATGGTCCATATTCTCAACACTTGAAATTTGATTTTCATTTGAATATGGAGTGCATGCCTTTTCTCACACTTTTATAATTTGATTAAGGAGAAAGAGCACTAGCTTTTTCTCACACTTCATTAATATTTGTAAGGAAGAGAAGGAGAACAATCCCCTTCTCATACTTTAGTAATTTTGGGAGGAGAGGGAGCACTCACCCTTTCTCACACTTTTGTAATTAGAATGATGGCAGAAGGAGAAGGAGCACTAGCCCATTCTAACACTTTTTTCATTCGAGTTATTTTTACCTTATCAAGTCCTCAAAACCCTTTATAGAAAATTACATTAAAAATAAAGCCTTGTCTTCAAAGTTTACAAATACCCAAGGGTTTTCAAACTTATCCAAGTCCCTTATATTTTTTAACCCTTTGTAAATTCTTGAAATATTTTCCTTTCTTTTCCTTTTTCAAACTTTGCTTCCTCTTGATTCCCCAATCGAGTTCAATTAAATTGGTTTTGAATTTAACCCCTCATCTACCTTATTTTTTTCCTCTAACATGTAGTCATTTTTACATGGCTACCAAGGGATATAGAAGAAGGAAGAAAGGCATGGAGGATAAAAAATTAGTATGTTATCCAAAGGATCTGATTGAAATAATAGAATATTCTAACGAAACCATACAATCATTCAAGTAGACAACCACAAGAGAAAAACCATCAGTCATGAAGGAGAAAAAATATGTCAAGGACAAGCAACTAGTCATGGAAGCTCCTAAAGATATCAAATTTCCCATCTACATAGATATCAAAAGTTTGAAGTCAGTGCTAATACCATGTCTATAGTTTAATAGAAAAATGTTTTCAGGGAAAGAACATCAAAGAGAGGGTTTCGATATAGAAATCAATAAGTAATTACATAACGAAGACCCTGCTATATTCTTCATATCAACTCTAAAATTTTCCATCATAGCCTCTGAGAAGACCCTGGGAGAAGCCTACACGGACAACACAAATTTATAAAATCTAAACATCGCGAGAAAATTTTTAAATTGAAAACTAATCATGGTTCTCCCATGTTTTAACTTACATTTTTTAGGGCACCACTGTCATTAACTTCAAGAGGTGGCTCCTTGCGGCCATGCCAACAATGGTAGCAGAAAATTGCATCCAATGCACCCGAATTCATTGATAGCCACTTTCAACTTACCCATAGTCTCTCATTTCATAGCTCCTGAATTTCCAGCCTACTTAATTATAGGTATTTACACATTGATTTGTTCAAACCAGGTGAGCTTTGGTGGGTGGATAAGAATCAAGAAAGATTATCTCACCTTAGCTACAATTAGCACAGCCTTACAGGTTTCAGCTAGCCCAGAAAATGAAAACCTAATCACTAGTAGTTTGCATTTATCATCAGACTGTAGAAAATTTTGTGTTCTAATGGTACAAGTTTTTAGGTGTTTAAAATTTAATTTCCTAGCTTGGATTGATCATCAGACCTGAATAAATTTTGCATGGGATCTGTGCTTAGTATTCAAAATATTTTCCACTATCCCAATATATTATTTGATATGGGACATTTTAATAAATCAAAGACACCGCATGGATGAAATCGTGTGATCTTTAGGGCACATTTGGTTAAAATATAAAAACTCCATGCACCTGTGTGTTTTCAGAGTGGTTTGGGCAGTCCATGCTAGTGGTTTATGAATTTCTATCATCAGTTTATCATTTATGATATCAGTTTATCATTTATGAATTTCCAGTGACAAGGTTTATCGATAATATTCTAGTACTGAACTTGGAGATGGGTCCCGATGGAAGAGACGTGATTGAACAAAGCTGGCTCAGTGACTTATTTTATTGGTTGGCTAAGAAAACAATTAAAGAATGAAAATGTGATCAGATTCTTAAAAAAAATGTAATTAGGTCCAGGAATAGATGTTTTCAAACTAAAATAGATTGTTACAACTACAACTAACAAAAACATTGATTAGCTGGCTATGTCAAACTAAATTGAATTTCAATAAAAATCCACCTTACTGCCTAGCTAATTCCCTTTTCCAACCTTACTTTTACGGTTAAAGCTATTTAAATAAAAACGTAAAATGAATGAAAGCAACCATGCAGGAACTACATGAATAAAAATTAAGGTGGAAATATAATCATAGTGAAAAATCGCACAATGGGTATTATTCAATTCTGAACCAGGAGTTGCAATTCACGTTCAGGTTTTTATGGGAAATCCAACAAAATGCTAAGACTCACCGAAAATCATGAGGTAATTAATGCATATAACTGACCTCCAATCCTAGTTTCTTGACGCGCTGTATGAAGGCGGTCGTGTCCTTTTTCTGGAGAGATGCCTCATCAAGGGTTCCGCCATCTTTGAATAGCTTCCATACTTGATCATCGTCTTTCTTATAAGCCTGGCGTCAACGATTCCTTCTTCCTTTCAGACCGGGAGTCGTTCGAAATCTGTTCTTCTTCGGCTTGAAGGACCCTACCTGCCTTGTCCGTCCACCACCTTCGCTGTGTTGCTCGCGCTCTGTCCACCACCGTTTTCACTCGTGGCAAGTGAAGGTCGAAAGGTTTCGGTTGGCTAAGAAATTCAACTCCGCAAACTCTTTCAACCCTCTGGAACGAAGATTGCCTACATTTTGGTGGCATCGATAGGTAATAAGTAGAAGAGACCTGCCGTGATAAAGCTCCGTATGATGCATATCGGGTAAATGCATGAATTAACAAATCCTTCTCCTCGAATGAGATGGTAGTGTACTGCTCCCCAAGCCTTTACTATGAATGGGAGTCCTGTTAACTCCACTGCTACCTAATCCTTTGTTCGAACTGGGAACAGAGAAAGGAACACCCTTGTTTAATAAATAATCAAATTCATTTCTGTATACATATGTTAATAAACAGATTGGATCAATCGGTACGGGAAATCCATGGATGGTTGGTGGGAAACGACCCATTGAACCAACCAACAGAATTCTGAACTGTCCAAAATGAAAAAATGGCAGACAACACTGGGAAATACAACCCTTCGTTGCTGAAATTAACCTCCACCACACCAAATTTGATCTCTCAAACAAAAATAGGTCACAAAAGCTCATTAAACCAGAAACGAACGCAGAAAACGAATGCTCAAATAAAAAGAAGTCACAAAACCTCATGCAGTTAAAAATGGAAGCTGAAAACTCATGCAACCAGAAACGGACGCCGAAAACGAATGCTCAAAAATCAGTCACAAAACCTCATGTAGTTAAAAACGGACGCTGAAAACGAATGCTGAAACAACAAGCAGTCACAAAAGATAAAACTTAGACTCTCAAAAAAGCTGAAGCAATCATAAAATCTAAAGCTTCTACGGCCATTACAAAAGCTCATGCAGTCACAAAAGCTAAAGCTTCTACAGTCGTTACAAAAACTCGCAGTCTCAAAAGCTAGAAGCACAAAATCTAATCAATAGACCGTTGCAAAAACTAGAAAGCCCATTTTTTGGTAAGAACACTCGAAAGTATAAAAATCTCCAACGAAGCCACGTGTTTCTACAACAATGATACTTATTTCGAAGCATCCACGAGTACATCTCGCACATACCTGTTTTGGGTAATGAAGACTTTATCGTTCTTCACTAATGGCGATAGGTAAGATGTGAGTAATAAGTTTTGATTGAAAATATAAATCAACCATAAGAGTGATGAAAAGGGGATAAAATTATTTTAGAAATTTTTTTAAATGAAATTTTATGTAATGTATGAATTATATTTTAAATATTAGAGAAGAAATTAGGGAGACATAATTAATAACTATTTATGAGTGTCTTATTTAATTTCTTTAATGAATATATATAGTAATGAGTGATTATTTAAATGAAGTAAGATATGTTTTGACTTTTATTTTCCATTTGAATACACAAATAGGGTAGTTTTAATTACCAGTTGAACCAGTATGATAGTGGAAATAATGTTAAATTTATGACGGAGAGATTTTTTTGAAAATGAAGGAACAATATGACCTTAAATCTTGGAATTTTGAGGATGTTTTGTGTACTACATAGATTGTAGTCAAATTCATGACAATGTCATTAAAAGTAATTTGTAGTAATTGTAGAAATACTATTAGTGAAAGGTAAATTGTAGTAACCATAGAAATATAGTAGGACTAAGCATAACAGCCTAAAATGTCACCATAAAACATGGATATTTCCACATTATCACCTCCTTATTTGTCATTTGGTGTACTCATACTAACATTCATGCAATCTATAGTCTCTTCCTCCCATCCCAACTCTCTGAAATGCATTCTATTTGGAGGTTCATTGAATCTTGTTCCTTGGAGTCAATAATATTATTTTCTTTCAAGTTTGTTACTAAATTTTATGATCTAAAGACATGGGAAAATTGAACTTTGTTGCATGATTGGATAGTTGATTTACATCAAAGGATCATGTTCTCAATATTACATGTCTTTCTTAAGTTTTTTTGTTTTTCATGTTTATGAGGATATCTTAGTGACCCTCTATAATTAATCCCTAGATTACCAAATGTTGAACAACTAAGTCAATACCTTTAATAACTTTCATATCTTCTACTCATTTATTTGCAAGTCCTAGATTACCTCTAGATTCCCTAGCAATGTTCAATTTCAACCACCATTCCTAAACATGTTCCCACAATTTGAACACTCAAGGTTGGGAATGTTTAAAGTCAAGTATTCACATTTCACATTAGTTCTAGTTCACCTTTGGAAAATATTGACGAGTCTCTCTGATTTCCCTTTAAGCTCTTAATCGTATGTTAGGTAGTGAGGAATTCATCTTTGAATATTCTTAGGTTTCTGGCCTTCCACAATGAGTATATGATAAATCCTTAGGTTTCTTTGAATAATAATCATCTAATAGAAGAAGAGGATAGTCATTTTTGACCGACAACATCTTTGTAATGATTACCAAATTTCATAGCTAGATCATAACTTAGAAAAGTATGTGATTTGTCTTCTACATTCATTTTCTCAAGTAATAAAAATTCAAAATCTTCTTTAACTTTCTTTTTATACAATATTTAATTATCTCCATTATTATAAACTAATTAAATTATATTTTAAACATAATATAATAATTTTTTTAATAATATAGCATTTTATATTTTATATAATAACTACACTTATATCTTATGTATTATTATAATAATTTTATATTTTAAACTTAATATATTATTATAACTGTATTTTAGATTTGATATTCTATGCTCCTTGCCCACAAATAAGGGGGTTTCATTCATCAATTTAGTATCTGGCTTGGGGTGACCTTAAAAACAGATTATTGTTATTATTATAAGTACTATAAAACAAATTTTTTATCTAAATCAAATAATAATAAATCGTAATAAAATAAAATATGATTTAACTTTCCTTTTATATAATATTTAATATTTTAAACTAATTAAAATAAATAAATTATATTTTGAACAAACCAATCGTTTAGTTTTTTGAATAATATATTATTTTATATTCTTTAAGTATATCTTATAATTATTATAATAATTATATTTAAAAAAATTCATTTTATGGTATGATATACTTTTGGAATGGAGATGGTACGATCATCAACGCATTCGCCATCAGGCCCCTCGATACCTCCTCATCGGAGTTTTTATCTATCGACGTGGGGTCGACATCATTCTTCGTGGATGTCTGGCTATCAACGAAGGAGACATATTCTTGAATGATTACCATATTGACGCTTGCAGTTGTCACCTCTTAAGTATGTCCACCGACGAAAAAGTCATTCGACAGGGTACTTCTAGCCCATGTTGTTTCATGACTACATCCACACTGTTAAACATGCGATAAATGTCAGCTGTACGAAAAAAAAGCATGAGCACCCCCAACTCTTACATCCAATCATCGCCGTCAACCCTTCTGCAAATGGGGCATAGACTTCATGGCTTGTCATCCTACATCTAGTAATGGACACAAGTACATTGTCGTGGAATTATATTACTTTACCAAATGGGTCGAAGCTATACCCAGTTTCAAAATTACCGCTGACACAACAACGCATTTTGTCTTCAACCATGTCATTACCCAATTCGGAGTCCCACTGCAATTAGTGTTTAATCACGGTAAACAATTTGAGAACAAGATCTTTGCGGAAATTTCTTCAAAATTAGGCTTCTCCCAGAAGTTTGCCTCCCCATACTACTTTCAGTCCAATGGACAGGTCGAAGTTTTCAACAAAGTCCTCAAAACCATGCTACAACCTACCGTAAAAAAACATAAGACCAACTAGCATCATATGTTGTTTTCCGCGTTATGGGATTATCGCACGTCACCCATAAATGCCACAGGTTTTATAATGTTCCACCTGATCCATGGGATCGAAGCCACCCTCCCTATGGAGTGTGAAATCCCCATGTTACGCAATACCATTAAGCTATTACCCAACACTGCTGCAATGGAGCAGTGCTTGTTGACCTTAGAGTCGCTTGATGAAGATCGTCGATCTTCATTTAAACACAATGAGACAACTAAAAAATCGTCCAAAGAATCCTTCGACCACCATGTCAACCTTCGCTCATTTAACAATGGTGATCTCGTTTTAGCCTACGATATTGCCCACGATACTCTCAACCACAGGAAATTCGAAACATTATAGCATGGACCCTACATTGTCCAGCACTGCCTCACAAAGGGCGCATACATCCTAGCCTCTTCAGAGGGATACCCTCTCAAAGAACCCATTAACGGGTTGTACTTAAACAATTTTTGTGCCTAAGCATAGCCCCCATACGTTAGCATTTTCTTTGTACACATTTGCAGAGTTTTTTAGTCCTCTTTTCCGCCACCATTCCTCATGTATGATCTATCATTCATGTTATAGACAGATGCATCATCCATAAGGCTACCGACGATGCCATCCACTGGACCCAGAATCTTGCTTCGGCCGCTTGGTCCCTCTATACCCCCTCACATGTACTGCTCCACTCTAGTGGCATATGTCTGGGCTCGACCACCAATAACCAAGTTGAATACAACGTCATCATTGGTCTCCTCACCGAGGCTAGTCATCGCCACATTCGTGACCTTAGAGTTATATTAGATTACCAACTTGTCATCCTGCAACTCAACAATGTATATCACGTTCGTGATCCTTACCTCTTTCCCAAATAACTACAAGTTAGACCATTATCTCACAACTTTGATTCAATCACATTTAAAGATATTCCAAGACAATTTAATCAAATAGAAGATAACATGGCTAACCTAGTATTAGATTGGTATTTATCAAATTAAACAATATTTTATACATAAGCATCATAAATTTGTCACAACACATAGAAAATACATCATAAGCATAAAAACATAACACATGAAGATCTGAATGATCCAGTATATATATATATATATATATATATATATATATATATATATATATATAATCATAGTGTCATCAGTGTTTACAAATCAGTACATATACATTGTCCGTGGGCCAGTGAGTCCCCCCACCCTATAGGTACAAAAGTGGATATCCACTAACCTATACGAAATGGGTATCAACTACCCTATACAAAATGGGCTCTCGAGCCTATATATAAAAAACCCGACACTCATGGTTCCCCCAGAGCTCCCCCCAAGTCCTCTATCATATGAAGGTGCCCCACCAACTAGGGGTGCTCCAGATCCACGAGGCAGCCGACCAGTCATCACTCGCTGCGCTATTTCTGCTCAGTGAATCAGAGTCCGCCACTCTGTTGGTACACCCATTCACTACTCTAGGACCTCCTCGTCCTCGATATGGGCCCATATTTCCTGATGTACGCCCTGCAACACCCAATCGAAGCAACAACGTGGGTCCTCTAGCATCCCTCCAGCCTCTGCCTATGGCTCATGTGCTGGTCCAACACCAACGTCATCTCGTCTCCACCTCTCTCCCACCCTCATCTCTACACACAAAGGTCGCAATGGTCCCCGGTGAGTCGGATCCCCGACCATCTCTACGTCTCATCCTCGGGGTCCCACATCTGCAAAACAACACCAAAGATAGTGTCAGCATCCATATACACATATATAATCAAATGCTAGCTATCAAAATCACAAAACATAATATAAAAACATACCTCTGATCACAATCCTCCCATGGAGGCATCGTCATATCCGGGTCATGTTGGTAGTCCATACCAATGTATGGATACCTCAGTATCACCTGTGGAATTTGTTGCCACACGCGCGCCGCCATGGTCATGCAATAGTGGCCACCCTCTCCACCGCTGTGTCAGACCAACACATGGGACGACCACATCAGTCGTGGCTCTCATGGTACCAAGGGCTCCAATAGAATCCTTGGGTGCAACAGAGGCACCTTATCTAGAAACCAGGCCACCAGAATGGACCCAAAAGCAAAGTCAAAAGATTCTGATCATCGACACCAGTTCACCTATCCCATCATCCGTGTGGGTATAAGTAGACCCTAGGAAAAAAGGGGTTAATCAAGGATCCACTCCACTATCCTCAACTGGCATCCAGTGATCCATTAAGTTCCCAAGGATCCATACATCCTCACCACCATAGCAGTGAGGCACTCCGTCAGAAGGTCATCGAACGCCTCAATCCAGATGAACGAACCCAACATTAGGCTCAGTACCAAGCAATGGTGAATCACCAAGTCACCAACTCATTCGTCCCTCGAGAGCTGGGGGTCAATAGGAAGGGCCATCCCATGCAATGGGAGCCCCATAAAAAAATACACATCCTTGACGATCGAGAATGTCAATTATTATCCTCTCACATTGAAACACTGCAGATCAGTGCTCCACATCGCAGTCAGATACTGAAGCACGAAATCCTACGACTGCATCAATGGAAATTCGAAGTACCTGAGCCACCTGCAGGCTACCAAGTGTCTTCGCATGCCCAACTACTCTCTCATCGCCTCCCATAAACGATCCCTGTCGCACTCTCTCCAATGCACTAGCATCGTAATATCTGGAGTATGTTGATGACCTGAATTCACAGAAAAACACTTGATCAGCCTCATAATCCATAAAAATCATAAAAAAATCACAAATTTCAAACCCCTTATCCTTGTCTCGAGTGCGTAGATTTCACCTAGACAAGAGCGTACATATGTGTGCATGTTCTTTTCACCATTGCGCTATCTGAGAAACAATCGTGCATCACATGTGCAGCTGTCACCCAAACATATGTTTAGCTGTGCCTATAGGATTTAGTATTAAAGTTTATTGGTGCATGGAATTAGGGGATTACATGATTATGGATTAAAGATGATATTAGGAATTATAATAGGTGTTAGGTTTTAAATTTGGTTTCTCACTTAGGAGTAGTTGGGGCCTCACCGTCAAAATGGAAACAAAACCTTCTCTTTCTAAATTTGAACCACAAGCATATTTTTCATGAGCACTTGCCACCTCTCATCCACCATGCATCTTTGGAGTGATTGTAAATTGAGGCCATATTTTTATAAGCAAGAAAGTTTTTTCTTTCTAGCTGGAATCTGATGAAATAATTTTGTCTATCCTTTGAAGTGAACTAATCTCAATCATGCAAAGTGTTAATTTATGGTAATTGCCAAAGTGGATATCGTTATTTTTTATCCTAAAACCCTTATCCTACAACCCTTATCATTAAAACTTTTTTTATATAATGTATTGATAGAAAAATGAAAAGTTTTTTATATTATATCTACAACTAGCAACAACCACTTTTATGTAAAAAGTGGTTGATATACGCCGATCGGCGCCATTTTTTCATTTTTTTTTAATTAATGG
>ML782148.1:583521-598028 GCA_009831015.1 Picea engelmannii | reverse complement strand
CAGTGTAACAAATATGGAAGAAGAATGAAATTGTTGATGGTAATGAAGATTCAAAATGGAAGGATCTTCCCATGGAACTCCTTATGTGTATACTTAGGCTTGTTGATGATCGTACTGTAATTATTGAATCTGGTGTATGTACAGGCTGGAGAGAGGCAATCTGTATTGGTGTAGTTAATGTAGCACTCGAGTATCTTGCAAAAGATCTTGGATTTGCAGAATATATACGTTTACACGTGTGGGTACTCAACACAACAATTCTAGAAGCCACAATTGGATCATTTATCTGTTATGTATTGGTGGAGAAACATGGTAGAAGAAGGACATTTCAACTTGATTCCATAATTATTGTGATTGGAGCTATACTAAGTGCAACAACAAAAAGTATTATAACAACAATTATTGGTCAACTCTTCACATGCATTGGATAAATATTGGCGAGTTAGTTACACAGTTGCAAATCAACTAAGCGAGATTTGTGAGGTAGTTGGTCCTGAGTGTACAAGGATGGAACTCTTGCCTGCATATGTTAAGTTGCTACATGACAATGAAGCAGAAGTACGTATTGAAGCAGCAGGAAAGGTGACCAAGTTTTGTAGAATAATAAATAACCAGCTTTCTATTAAGAAAATCCTTCCGTGTGTGTTGGCAACAGATGCTTCTTAGCATGTCTAGTGTGCGTTGGCATCTATAATCATGGGAATGGCACTTGTCTTAGGAAAGGAAGCGACAGTTGAACAACTTATTCCAGTCTTCCTCACACTTCTGAAAGATGAATTTCATGATGTTCGTCTTAACATAATAAGAAATCTTGATCAAGTGAATCAGGTGATTGGAATCGATCTCTTATCTCAGTCACTATTACTAGTTATTGTTCAGCTTGTAGAAGATCAGAATTGGAGAGTTCGACTTGCAATAATTGAGTATATTCCTTTGTTGGCTAGTCAATTGGGTGTTGTTTTTTTCTTATGATAGACTGGGTAACCCCTGCATGAAGTGGCTTGAAGATTGGGTCTTCTCAATTCGTGATGCAACTGCTAATAATTTGAAGTGACTTGCTGAAGAATTTTTCCAGAGTGGGAAATGCAACGTATTGTTCCACGGGTCCTGGAGATGATAAATAACCAACACTACTTATATCGAATCACAGTCTTGCATGTTATTTCACTTCTAGCCCCTGTCTTGGGTCCAGAAATAACATGCCAAACAATGTTGCATGTTATCATTAGTGTAGAAAAGGACAGGGTTCCCAACATCAAATTTAATATTGCCAAGGTGTTGCAGTCCCTTATTCCAATTCTTGATCAGTCTGTTGTAGAGAAAATTGTTCATCCTTGTTTAGTTGAGCTAAGTGAAGATCTTGATGTCGATGTAAGATGCTTTGTTGGAAAAGCGTTGCAGGCCTATGACCAGATCCTAAGGCTTTGGGACGTACATTAAGCTCATAACAAGCCTGACACCAACAGGCAAGCAGCAGTGAATGATAAAGATGCGGACATGGATCTACGCGTAAACATCAATTAAAGGCAAAGGCACTAACAAATGACATATAAATAATAAAAATTTCCCTAAATATTATTAAATGGTGGTAGTTTGTTTAGTTCATTCAATCTAAAAACTACCAGAACCATTTATAAAACGATATAAAAGAGATAGCACACAGCCAGCAAAAAAGGTAGAAGTTTTCAAGGAGAAAATTTTAAGACAGAAAAACTTTGGCAAAAAATTTAGAGAGAGGATGCTTGGAGTGTTGTGAGGTATGCTTCTTTTCATTCTTCTTTTACATATTCAACAGGTATTGACAAAATCGTTGGAAATAGGGGGTCTTGCGAAGCAACGAAAAGATAAAGCGAGGATGAGCTTGTTGGTTCTCATAAGGTGAATAGTTTACTTATCAATTTTTTGTATTCAAGCTCGATTTTATTCAGCGCTAATCAGTTTCTCATATGAAGGTTTTCTCATTGTGATTCGCCACCATTGCTCCATTCCATTTTGTCTCAGGTTTCTTTTTTTCTTTCCGTGCTTGGTCTTTCTATTGTAACCTTATTCTAGAGTGGCTAAAGACCATATACCTGGCCTAGTCTACGCAGAGACTTGTAGATTTCGAAAATTCAAGAATTTGTATGGGGAACATTTTAAATGAAGATCAAATTCATTTACACTTTGAAATTGTCTCTTTGTTATTTTTTTTAAATTCTCATTTTTCCTCATCTTCTTTTAAAAAAAAACAAAACAAAAACTTATGAACATGTTTATTTTGTAAAAATCATGTGTATAAGTTTTATTCATTAGCTTGTTAATATGTATAAACTTTTTCTTGCTTTCTTTACTATTTTAATTTTCTTATTATTTATCATATCCTAACTTCTAAAAGAAAATAAAAAAATATCAAATCATTAAAGTGTTAATCTTTTGTAATCTTCAACTAGTGTTTTGTTTAATAAACTTTTCTTTTTGAATCACTTTAAAACTAACATAGTTATATCAACTTTCTTAGTTTTGTTTTAAATATTTTCTTATAAAACAAATACAAAACAAATGCCTTTTCATTTTATTATTTTCATTTACTTTATTAGATTTAATTTTGTTATGTCAAATGCAAAAACTCCAACATAAAACCATCAAAATCATAAATTACATAAAAATCAAAGATTACTAAAAAGTAAAATTACAAGGCAAAGGAATTCACGCTTGGACTATAGGTTAGGGGGAATTTGGCCTAGAGTTCAATGTGCATTCTTGTCCAGGGCTTTAAGCTTAGGGTGATATTCTTGTCTCCTCTCGCCTATCCCCACGGGAGGTTGAAATGTTGATGTTGGGGACTCTTTAGTCCCTTGATATCAACAACGTCGAGACTATTGTAGGTGCTCAAACTCATTTCCAAGGATGGGGGGAGTTATATAGAAGATTGTACTGAAGAGTATCTTAATATAATCCATCATGGAAACCTAGAGATAGGGGAATAAAATGACATGTTGTTTATTGACATAAGAAAATCTCACTTGCATTATGTTGCAGCAAGGACACCATGTTGATATTATGGTAGTTGCGGGAGGTATTAACCTCCACGTGTAACCTCTGACAAGACTAGAATATTTCGGGAAGCAAGAGAAACCCTAAAACGTTGGATAGTAACCCTAGGAGACAAGTCGGCTCAAGAAAATATTCAATATTCAATTATTAGCCTCCAGAAAGAGAAGTCGACCCAGTCAAGTGAGATAGACTGGTATAAATAGAGGGCGCTAGAGATCGTTTGTTACACACACTCTCACAACTACATAATACCAGTGGTGTGCAAGTTTGGAGAGGAACTGCAGCTACAGTTGTTGCAACTGGCATTTCGGTTTTGGATTGGAATTTCTCTTGGTTATGGCTTGGACTTTCTTCTTGGTCTTTGGTTATTCTTGCTTGGTGCGTTAGCCTTGGAGAAAGGTGTGCTACCTTGGTTAGCTATTGGATTGCTTCCAGAATTAATCTATATTTCAAGGTTAATGTGATCGGGGGTGGCCTTTGTACCTATGGTTGGGTGACAATATTGTTATATTGTCTATGGTGAAACGAGCACACCTAATTTTCTAACAAGTTATGGGCCCACACTATCTTCGGACAGTCTAACCGCTGGAATATAGATTGGGAGGATTTTCTCAGTTACAATTGCAGTTGCATTCAAAGTTTTGTTGCAGCAATGAAACCCTAGCCCTCTTTTTAAGGCACCTTAAGTGAAGAACTTGACCTAATTCCTTGATATCCTAGTGCGCCCTAGCCTAGCGCACTTCTTGGTACTCTCAGCAAGCCAAGAAATCAAGTTTGAGTTTTTGGTCAAAGTCAAAGGTTGACCAAGTCAAAGAAGTCATGACCTACTCTATGAAGTCAAAATACAAGTTAGAAGGGGCTTATAACTTTATATCATGGAAGACAAGAATTGACCTCATCCTTTCCAAGAATAAAGTGTTGGAAATCGTGAAAGCAAGATCATGGAACCATAGTTTGAAGTAGGAAAAGAGAAGGAACCTCATAACGTTGCAGTTATGGAGAAGTTTAAGGACAATGACATCAACACTATGAGTATCATAGGGGACTCTACAAAATACCACTTGACACCCTACATCTCTCATCTTGACTCATCTAATAATATGTACGATGCCCTAACTAACCTCTTCTCAGTTAGAAACATTCAACAAGTAATGAATCTGAAGTATGAGCTTCGTGACATGAAAATGAATGATGATGACAGCATAACATCACACTTTGTAAGAATCTCTCAGTTAAGATATCAATTAAAAGTTATTGAAGAAATTCATTTCAGAAAAGGAACTAGTAAATATAGTACTCAATGGCCTTCCTAAGAAATGGGATGCATTTGACGCAAGCATGAACACAAGAAAGGAGTATCCCACATTTGAATAACTTTGGACTTGTTTTGCACAAGAAGAATCAAGGATTAATGCAAAAGAGAAATCCCAAAAGAAATATGATGATCAAGCCTTCACAGAAAAATTCAAGAATTTTAGGAATAAGAGGAAGTTTCTTGTAAGGAAGAAACCAAATTGAGAAAAGGATATGTCAAAAATACAATGCTTCGACTGTCAAAAATATGGTCACTACAGGAACCAATGTCCTGAGTTAAAGAAAAGGAAGGAAAACGATGAAGCAACAGTTGTCGAAGAAAGGGAACACTCAAAGAAAGCCAAGCAGGATAAAACAAACTTCTTCTTCTAGTCAAGGTAACAATATTATTCTATAACATAGTTCTTGTACATAACATGTTTACATAATTCATGTACATAGCATGCATATCTATTTCTTAGAATAAAATATGGTCAATGAAACAATACTTATGGAAGAATAAACAAGATAAGGATTGTTATTACGATGACTACAAGAAGATGAAGTACATTGACAAATTCCTGAGGAATCTATTATATAAGTAACAATTGCCAGATAGGCTGAAATCATAATCAAACTTGAAGAGACCCATAAGGAGTCAAATCAGAAAGAAGTCATTAATCAAGAGGAAATTAGAATAAGACTTGTGACACTTTTTAGAAAGCAATAAGGATGCAAACAGAAGCATGGACTCTCTTAGATGGAGGGAGTTGATTACATAATTCCAAAAGAAGAGCATGTATTTTTACATGAAGCCAGGATTAGGAGGGAGATCATCCTAAATGATATGATCCATTGAAGAATCTGTGAAGATTATAAAGTATCTATCCATGTTCCCCATTGAAAGTAGCATCCTTGATAAGCAACACGTGTTCAGTTTGACTCTAGAAGAAGTTTTCTTCGGAAAAAAGCCTTAAGTATCCTTGGTTGTCCATCTACATCCATGTTCCTATGATGAAAAGAAGAAGTTGGAATCTTCAGGAAGAAAGGGCATGGAATCTATAGAAGACTCCATGGACCCAAAAGCTAAGGAGGAACATGAGGAAGAACATAAAGATTCCAAGAAAGAAAAGCCAGAACAACCAGTTATTATACCGAGAATCATAAGGCTACCGGCTTGGTTTGAACCCACTAGAAGCAATCAAGTAGAAGAAATGGAAGTTGTGATGAAGAATAGTGTATGTAAGAAAATGTGAAAAATACCTATGAATGGAAAGAATTGCAAGTTTCAGAACTAGAGGTTCTTCCAAAAGGAAGGAGAAGACTATGATGACAACTTGTTCCAGTAAACCAGATATACCTCTTGCAGTGTCCATGGATTGAAATTTACATGTAAAATATTTTTCTTCCCAATAAAGAAAATTGAGAAAGAAGCTTATGTAGAGCAATCTCAAGGTTTTCAAGTATACCAAAAAGAGACCCATATATGCAAATGGAAGAAGACCTTGTATGGATTCAAGCAACTTGATGCAGAGTATCTCATATATACAACAGAAGCGTGGCGAGAAATTCCTATGACAGAAGAAGGCTGGCTACTTGCATATGTTTTAGTTTGAGTTTTGCCACGATATCATGGGATAGCAGAAAACAGAAGTCTGTTGAACTCATCACTACATAAGCAGAGTATATTGCAGCTTGTTATGCTTGTACAGAAGCAATGTGGCTCTGTAAGTTGGTTTCTGGACCGTCTGATCAGGTGATAAATTCGACCATGATATATTGTAATAATCATAGCCATGTGAAGCTTTGATAGAAGTCGGTGTTCCATGACAGGTCGAAGTACATTGAGATCAAGCATTATATTCTACATGATAAAGTCCAGAAGAGAGAAGTAGCTCTCCAGTATATCTCCACAAATGAACAGATATCATATATTTTAAGGCCTCTGTCCAAGATAAAAAGTTTTTGTACTTAAGAGACAAGTTGGGGCTCATGGAGATGACTTCCTTATTGGAAAAGGAACTGATTACTCCCAAGTTAGGAGGGAGCATGGATATGTTATTGATTTATGGACAGTCATTTTCCAGTTCGGAAAATGGTCCAAGATGGGCAGTTCCTTTCCAGTTTGGGAAGTGGTTCGAGATTTCTCACGAACAGGAATTTTCCAGTTTGTAAAATGGTCCAGATCGAACAGTCATTTTCATAATGAAAATGGTCTGATAGATTGTTGATGTACCATAGATAGTGATTCCCCATGTGGCTAGTGTGGGGAAATGGTCTAGGATAGTCATTCTTTTTGGCAGTCACTCCGAGTAGTGGTCAAGTAGAATGGTCTGCCTTGTCGGGAAAACATTCTTTCGAAGTTCAGAGTTATGAGCAGTTTCGAAGAATGGTTTGTTTTGGAGGTTGGTGCAGGACAGCCATTTCCATAGGAAATGATCTAGATAGTCATTCCCTAGGGAAGACTCAATCTCTCCAGGTTGCACTATGATTAGTGTTGGAGGAATGGCCCAGTTAGGTGAATGGTCCAGGTTCAACAATCAGGGATAGGCATTCCCTAGGGAAGACTCATTCTCTCCAGGTTGCACTATGATTAGTGCCAAAGGAATGGCCCAGTTAGGTGAATGGTACATGCTCATAAATCAGGGACAGTTATTCTTCTATGCTATGGAAGAATAGTCCAGATAGCCCATGGCTGATTTTTTACTTTCTGAGGGTAGATGCTCTTACATATCTCACAGATTTGAGTGGAAGAATGGCCCAGATAACTCATTTTGTATCATGATATTGTTATACAGGTTGATATCAGATGATATGATTGTTGTGGAGACTATAGGTCTCTGGAAAGTAGTTGTATGCCATTGTGGTGGATGTATTCCACTAATTGTGACTATGTGTCACTAGTTAGTAGTTGTGTGCTACTACGTGTGGTTGTGTACCACTGGATAGTAGTTTTGTACTACTATGGATAGACACAATTGTGTTTTATTGAATGTCATTGTTCAAATTTCCATGGAGACTATCACTAGTGTTGGAGATGATTACCAACTAGACGGATAGTTAGTATGTTGATGGACAGAAATTCTCCCTATGGAAAATGGTCTAGGACAGTCATTTTTCTAGGACGTATGTCCGGATTAGAAGAATAGTCCTTGTAGCCCATATCATGGCTTCCAGCATCTGTTGGAACATGTATTCTTCTAAGACATATGTTTGAATTAGAAGAATGGTTCTTGTATCACTCTGTGAAGTGAGTGACGTATTTAGCATCATGCCCGATTACCCAGATGGAGTATGGCTTCGAGAGATGATGCAATTGATGTTATCAAATTATATTGATAGTGATGATGGTGCTCATGATTTGATCATGAGATAGCCTGTATGGATATGATGATGCTACCGATTGAATGGTATGTTTGTGCTCAATACCATTGCTTTTAATACATCCCTAGCTAGGAGGGAGTGTTGATATTATGGTAGTTGTGGGAGGTATTAACCTCCACGTGTAACCTCTAACAAGACTGGAATATTTCGGGAATAAAGAGAAACCCTAAAACATTGGATAATAACCCTAGGAGACAAGTCGAATCAAGAGAATATTCAATATTCAGTTATTAGCCTCCAGAAAGAGAAGTCGACCCAATCAAGTGAGATAGACTAGTATAAATAGAGGGCACTAGATCTCATTTGTTACACACACTCTCACAACTACATAATACCAGTGGTGCGCAAGTTTGGAGAGGAATTGCAGTTGCAGTTGCTGCAACTGGCATTTTGGTTTTGGCTTGGAATTTCTCTTGGTTATGGTTTGGACTTTCTGCTTGGTATTTGGTTATTCTTGCTTGGTGCGCTAGCCTTGGAGAAAGGTGCGCTACCTTGGTTGGCTATTGGATTACTTCCGAAATTATTCTATATGTCAAGGTTAAGGTGCTCGGGGGTGGCCTTTGTCCCTATGGTTGGGTGACAATATTGCTATATTGTTTATGGTGAAACGAGCACACCTATTTTTCTAACACACCAATCATGCCTTGTTTAGAGGCAATTGATTGGATTATCTCCCACACCAATATAGATAATAGAACCATCATAAATGAATAAGGAAGATGCATAGGTTCATACCTAACATTAGATCTAGAGAAGTATTATAAGATACTACGACCTAAGGTCTAAATGGATAAAAAAATTGTAGAGTAGTTTAATGAGAAACATGATACTTCTCTAGCTGGTGGGTTAAAGACAAAAGATTCTTCTATAATTCAAATGGTATATACTCCATCACTAATTTATGAGAGCCCTATGTGTATATAATGTATTTGATAGACAGGTTGTATGGTGAGAAATATTTCTTGCATTTCAAGGATGTCTAGATGCCTAGCTTCCATTGGCACACACCATGGTTACTTTTGGTCACATGTTCAATTGGGTTGTTATCCTCTCACATTCCCTAAATAGAATGTTTGAGAAGGTGTAGGGGTGGTGCTAACCTTCTACATTTCATCCTATCTCATCAATGTAAGTTCTGCCAAAATTTTCTTCTCAGGCATAAACCTGAGTCGGCATATATCAAAATCCCTTATTCATGTGTATTGTCAAGTTTTGTAGGAGAACAAGTACAAGAAACATTATGCCATGATTTGTGATCAATTCTTGGCCCCTTTTTGTCACCTCATTTTTTGCTTGAGTGTCCAAGGTTGACCAAGGGAGCCATGAGGTTAATTAGTTTTATTGGAATCTAGTATTTGCATGAAGGTTATACCTTCTTGATAATTTTGGCACTACTACAACACCACATTTACTACCAAGGTTTGTGCCAAATAGGTTGGTCTTGAGATAAATATCTTATAAACTATATTAAAATGATTTAATGCTTCTTTTCTTGAGGAATCCAAAAGGAATATTTTTATCCCATATAAATTCAACCCAGGACACTATCATCTGAAAGATCCAAAGAATGCTATGAAAGAATCCATCTCCATCCCTGAATTCATGTTTCCCAAAGGGAAATTAAGAAGACATGACTCACAAGGGCTTGTGGCCAAACATTGTGATATGATCTCTATATCTTGGCCATATACTCATGAACAATGGTAGGATGAAATCCCATATGAAAATTCCAAAGACTAGGAGGGGGTTTAGACTAAATTGAAATACCTAGGATTAGTATATTTTAGTACCATTTCCCTAGATAGGAAAATGTAGAAGATAAATAGAATGTTAGTTGAAGTGGAGAGAACAAGGAAAGAAGGGGAAGAAGCCAAGAGAGCATAAGAGACTAGGTCGAGGGAAGAAGTAGAGAAAAAGGAAATTGAGGATGAACAAGGGAGATAAAATCAAGAGGATGATATAAGAAGGAATATTGAAGAGGATATAAGGAAAAGAGAGCATCAATAAAATGCCCAAATAGTAGTAGAAATGAGAACAAAAGTAGTTGCAACAAAATGAACCAAAAAGACCCTAAAATATGTCCAGGAAAAAGAGTGATTCGAGGTTGAAATGAAAAGAAAATAATAAGAAGAAAAATGAAGATAAGAAGAGGAACAAAAGAAAAAATATGAAGAATAGAGGTTGCAAGCTAAGGAACAAGAGAAAAAGGAAGAAGAGCAGAGGAAGTTAGTAGAGAATGAAAGGAAGGAAAGGAAATATTGTTGGAAGAGGAGAATAAAATATAGGAAGAAGAGGAGAGAATACAGAAAAAGAAAGAAAAGTTGTAACAAGAAGCAACCTAGATTGGATTATACAGGGATGGTGCTTTAGGTGACACCCAATAATAGTCAAAGAAAACCTATGCACAATAGCGAACATAGCAGGAAACACCTCCTCCTAGAAATGTCATCAATTTAACAAGAGAGGATGTAGTTATCCCAAAAGCAAGGGAAAAGGGAAAAGAGATAGTGTTGGATAGGTATATACTCCAGGAATCCTAGAGAATGTATTGTCATGGGTTGTCCAACCGATTCCAAAACTTGTGGAGGAAGTTGCATATCTCAAGTCAATAGAATATAACTATTGAGAGAAAGCAATTACAAAGAGGACCCAAAAGAGAAAGAAGGTGGATGTGGATAGCTCCATCATTTGCACAACATAAGAAGCTATTATTGACATCAAGAAAGATAAGCTCAATGACCTATTGTGAGCTAAGATATCCATTTCCCATGGCACAATAGACAAGGAAAATGACGAGGTAGAGAAAATTAAAAGTCTTGGTAAACAAATTTCCATATTGGAAAACCAAGTCAATTACTACAAAGGATCACAAGATGCAATAAGCAATTTCATAAAAGAAGTCCTAGAAGAAGACAAGAGGAATGACCACTTCAAAGAGGACTTCATTTCTAAAGTGTTTTAGTTACAAGGATTAAACATTTAGTTATCTATATTGTACAAAGATAATCTTATATAGAAGGATAAACAAGCCAAGATACAAGACCAGATAGATTTTATTAAGAAAATACATAAAATTCAGGGTAATGAGTATCACGATATTAGAATTTTGAACAAGGAAAAATTGTATGGATTTTTAATAGACAACCAATTATTGGGGTATATTTTCCAATGAGTCACATAAATAGATCAAGGATAAATGGTTGGCCTGTATAAAAATCTAGGACCTCATCGAAGACACCACTTCATGGAGAAAGTTTCCCAAATTTGTTCCACGAGAAGGATTTCAACCAATTATGGAGACGTTTAAGAAGAATGTGGAGAGGCATGAAGTAGAAGTCAAGAGCATCTCCTCATTAGAGTAGAGGCACCTCCAGAGATTCTTGACAAGTTAAGTGAGAACAAGGACTTGGATGGAGTTTTCCTTTCCAAAAATAGAGAAGTATATCAAGAGGTTTTGGTAGGAAATTCCTATTCTAAGTATACAGAAGGAACAACATGTTTTTCCCCATCAAATCCCATGCAACGAGTTATTCAACCAATGGGGAAAGTACGACAAGGAGTATGTTAAAGATGAAACTCATGGTTCACTTGAGATTTATCAGATAAGTGACTTGCATGGCTTTTGCATGACTATTTTTTTTTTTATTAAATAATTAAACAATGTTTTACTTTAGAAATATGTATTTCAACCATTTAAAGGGGGATTTTTGGTTCTCATGTGATGGTTAAGAACTGTAACTTAAAATCATTTTGAATTTAAATCATAATCTCTCTTTCCGAAGCCAAGGAAATTTTGCTAAAGATTGATTGTGGATTGACTTTAACTTGTGGATTATTCTATTGTTGATTGATTTCTCAAATATCTAGTAAGAGTTTCCTTTCTATTAAGTTATCTTGTGCAATTAAGTGAAATACTTGCTTTATTATTTTCAGTGAAAAAGTTAGTGAAAAAGTTAGATGTGCTTTGTTAATTCATTTTCTTTCTTTTTGTAATATGTACTTTGTCATTTAATACATTAATCATTGTAGAATTACTAATGTAGCTAATTATATATGAAATGGAAGATCAATATGTGGTGTTCCTATAGGTTTCCCCTTTCTGCAATAGTTTAATAATGTAATCTATCTTTCTTAGGAATATTCGTGTAGCGGTATTTTTGGTAGAATTATCTCTTAGAAGAATAAAGTCATGAAGTTATTTCTATTCATTGTTCGTAAGAGTCACCTCTTGGGGAAAAACTTCTTCAAACCCTTTCAGATTAGATTTATTTGTTGCATTTCACATATACCCGAAAATATTAAAAAACAGAAATACTTTAAAAGGAAAATAAAACATTTTTGTAAATCCCATCAAATGGTTGTCGGACCATATCCTGAAGGATTATTCCATTCCAAACAAGGGAGATTCTTATTGGACATATTCCTTGGGTTTATTCCCAATTGTCGAGTCTTAGGATCCAAACACCCTCAACAAACTGTAATAAAAATAAATTTGAAGATGAGGAAACAAATTGTGATAAATTATAGCAGTTTGGAAAATTCAAAATGAATGCAGAGGTAAGGCATTTGACACTACGTTAATTCATTTTATATATGAAAAAATATGGAAATTGAAACAGTGACCATATATTTATGCATAAAAAAATATATAGGCATGAATCGTGTGTGTGTGTGTGTGTGTGTTATGTGATTAAGAATCAAATTGAGATGTGCATATAAACTAATCATAGTAGCATGACAATAGTTAGGTAAGATGAACAAACAGTTAACCATTTCTCAATATAAAATACTGAGATGTCGAACCCATGAAAATAAATCCGTGTTGCTTATCCAAACCAACATTGCATGTAGAAAGGATAATGGCATTATAGTAGGAAAAAGGAAAAACGGGAGTGCAAAATTATTCACATGAGAGATAAACATAGAGCATCCAAGATGTTTCACGATCACCTAAGTGATATCTAGTAAGGGACATTCTCATGAGATGCAAGGAAGCAGTGGAGAAAAGATGCATGAAACGGTATGCTCGATATTAAGAAATTGAGAACCTCATCCAAGTCGAGCTCAAACTTGAAGCCAACCCAAGTCAAGCCAACACTACTCGGTCAAAACCAAGATTAAAGACAAATCCAACCTTATGGAGAAGGTCATGACAAAAACACCACAACCTTATTGACATAGAGGCATGAGCACACCAGCTGAAGTAGAAACCCCATATTCATGTGAATGAATTCAATCCCATATTATCTCACATGGCACCATGCTAGATATGGCATGCTCATAGGCAACTTGAAGTAAACTATTTTAGTCATGGATTTATGCACACACCCTTACATGGAAAGTACACTAATCTTTTACCACTAGTGTAATGCAATAGTTTTATTAATGCCAAAGTAAACATTTCACAATGTCGGGAATTCCTTACTATACTTCATTTCTTATGAGTGAGATTGCTATGGGTGGGATTTTCAGTTTTGATCGGAAAAACCACAGTATAATCAGTAGATTGTCGACGTTTCGGATCCAGATCAGGATCCATCTTCATTTCTTTCTATTGACTTGTGTTATCTCGTTATTATATACAACATGAGATATGTTCTTCCAAAAATTGCAGTGCAAGCTTTTCTAGTTCAACCTCCAACACCAACATAGGCTAAGGTAGTATTACTCTGATCATTTCCATGATGGCAATGCATTCACTTTCATTTGCAAGGTCTCTACTACAATTTTACATGGCATTTTGTGCATAACCTTAACCCTTCTTCGGCTTTGTACTATACTACATTGTCCCTTTGTTCCATGTTTGTATCCCTTTGGAAATCACAATATTTTTTTTATTTTTTTTTTATTGGGGGAATCGGCAACTGGCGGTTCTCGTACTCGCGTGACACGGGGTCGATCCCCGTCGGCTACCACTATAACCCCAGGTGCAACCACCCAGCTCGCAAGAATGGCGCACGAGTAAATCCGGGTGAGAATCGAACATGAGACTTCATTTTACAAATTTCCTTCCATTTACACGTCACTTGCCAATCTGTCTACACCCGTGTGGGATTTTAAAAAAGTTGAAGGACATGGGGGTGGGCTTTGATCCACTTATGTGTGCACGGGTCACGATACCATTTATTATAGTATCTCAGGGTGCAACCACACGTTCGACCACTACCTCAAGGTGTCCCCATGGCTCCAGGTAAAGCCCTCACGAGAATTGAACCTTGCCCAATGGTGAAAAACTCCTCGCTTTCCACCATTGGATTCAACCCCTTTGGGCTTTGGAAATCACAATATTCAAAATAGGAGCGACATCCAAATCTTTTGGTAGATTTAGAATATGAGTGTTATTCCCTGATTACCTCAAGATTCAATGGGGTCCAAAGTTCAACTTTTATTTATTATATTGGCCTTTAAAGAACATTTTTTTTGTAAAATACACCATTACCATATCTCTAATTTGATACGTGTTTTCTTTCTTCTTCATGAGCATCATTGTCCTTGAAGTTCCTTAAAGAAATATATAATCCTCTACAATGTGTCTAACATAATAAGGAACATGAGTTTGATATCACTCCTATTTTAATATTGTGATTGCTATTTGGGCATAACCTTAACCCACTTTCGGTTTTGTCCTATACTACATTGCCCCTTTTCTCCATATTCTTATCCCTTTGGAAATCACAATATTGAAAATACGAGTGATATCCAACTCCTTTGGTAGATTCATAATATGAGTATTATCACCTAATTTCCTCAAGATTCAATAAGGACCGAAGTTCAATTTCTATTTATTACATTGGCCT
>ML782148.1:561501-574573 GCA_009831015.1 Picea engelmannii | reverse complement strand
AGGCCAATGTAATAAATAGAAATTGAACTTCGGTCCTTATTGAATCTTGAGGAAATTAGGTGATAATACTCATATTATGAATCTACCAAAGGAGTTGGATATCACTCGTATTTTCAATATTGTGATTTCCAAAGGGATAAGAACATGGAGAAAAGTGGCAATGTAGTATAGGACAAAACCGAAAGTGGGTTAAGGTTATGCCCAAATAGCAATCACAATATTAAAATAGGAGTGATATCAAACTCATGTTCCTTATTATGTTAGACACCTTGTAGAGGATTATATGTTTCTTTAAGGAACTTCAAGGACAATGATGCTCATGAAGAAGAAAGAAAACACGTATCAAATTAGAGATATGGTAATGGTGTATTTTACAAAAAAAAATCTTTAAAGGCCAATATAATAAATAAAAGTTGAACTTTGGACCCCATTGAATCTTGAGGTAATCAGGGAATAACACTCATATTCTAAATCTACCAAAAGATTTGGATGTCGCTCCTATTTTCAATATTGTGATTTCCAAAGGGATACAAACATGGAACAAAGGGACAATGTAGTATAGGACAAAGCCAAAGGAGGGTTAAGGTTATGCACAAAATGCCATGTAAAATTGTAGTAGAGACCTTGCAAATGAAAGTGAATGCATTGCCATCATGGCAATGATCAGAGTAATACTACCTTAGCCTATGTTGGTGTTGGAGGTTGAACTAGAAAAGCTTGCACTGCAATTTTTGGAAGAACATATCTCATGTTTTATATAATAACGAGATAACACAAGTCAATAGAAAGAAATGAAGTATAGTAAGGAATTCCCGACATTGTGAAATGTTTACTTTGGCATTAATATAACTATTGCATTACACTAGTGGTAAAAGATTAGTGTAATTTCCATGTAAGGGTGTGTGCATAAATCCATGACTAAAATAGTTTACTTCAAGTTGCCTATGAGCATGCCATATCTAGCATGGTGCCATGTGAGATAATATGGGATTGAATTCATTCACATGAATATGGGGTTTCTACTTCAGGTGGTGTGCTCATGCCTCTATGTCAATAAGGTTGTGGTGTTTTTGTCATGACCTTCTCCATAAGGTTGGATTTGTCTTTAATCTTGGTTTTGACTGAGTAGTGTTGGCTTGACTTGGGTTGGCTTCAAGTTTGAGCTCGACTTGGACGAGGTTCTCAATTTCTTAATATCGAGCATACCCTTTCATGCATCTTTTCTCCATTGTTTCCTTGCATCTCATGAGAATGTCCCTTACTAGATATCACTTAGGTGATCGTGAAACATCTTGGATGCTCTATGTTTATCTCTCATGCGAATAATTTTGCACTCCCATTTTTCCTTTTTCCTACTATAATGCCATTATCCTTTCTACATGCAATGTTGGTTTGGATGAGCAACACGGATTTATTTTCATGGGTTCGACATCTCAATATTTTATATTGAGATATGGTTAACTATTTGTTCATCTTACCCAACTATTGTTATGCTACTATGATTAGTTTATATGCACATCTCAATTTGATTCTTAATCACATAACACACACACACACACACACACACACACACACACACACACACACACAATTCATGCCTATATATTTTTTTATGCATAAATATATGGTCATTGTTTCAATTTCCATATTTTTTCATATATAAAATGAATTAACATAGTGTCAAATGCCTTACCTCTGCATTCATTTTGACTTTTCCAAACTGCTATAATTTATCACAATTTGTTTTCTCATCTTCAAATTTATTTTTATTACAGTTTGTTGAGGGTGTTGGGATCCTAAGACTCGACAATAGGGAATAAACCCAAGGAATATGCCCAATAAGAATCTCCCTTGTTTGGAATGGAATAATCCTTCAGGATATGGTCCGACAACCATTTGATGGGATTTATAAAAATGTTTTATTTTCCTTTTAAAGTATTTCTGTTTTTTAATATTTTCGGGTATATGTGAAATGCAACAAATAAATCTAATCTGAAAGGGTTTGAAGAAGTTTTTCCCCAAGAGGTGACTCTTACAAACAATGAATAGAAATAACTTCATGACTTTATTCTTCTAAGAGATAATTCTACCAAAAATACCGCTACAAGAATATTCCTTAGAAACATAGATTACATTATTAAACTATTGCAGAAAGGGGAAACCTATAGGAACACCACATATTGATTTTCCATTTCATATATAATTAGCTACATTAGTAATTCTACAATGATTAATGTATTAAATGACAAAGTACATATTACAAAAAGAAAGAAAATGAATTAACAAAGCACATCTAAATTTTTCGTTGAAACTAATAAAGCAAGTATTTCACTTAATTGCACAAGATAACTTAATAGAAAGGAAACTCTTACTAGATATTTGAGAAATCAATCAACAATAGAATAATCCACAAGTTAAAGTCAATCCACAATCAATCTTTAGCAAAATTTCCTTGGCTTCGGAAAGAGAGATTATGATTTAAATTCAAAATGATTTTAAGTTACAGTTCTTAACCATCACATGAGAACAAAAAATCCCCCTTTAAATGGTTGAAATACATATTTCTAAAGTAAAACATTGTTTAATTATTTAATAATAAAAAAATAGTCATGCAAAAGCCATGCAAGTCACTTATCTGATAAATCTCAAGTGAACCATGAGTTTCATCTTTAACATACTCCTTGTCGTACTTTCCCCATTGGTTGAATAACTCGTTGCATGGGATTTGATGGGGAAAACATGTTGTTCCTTCTGTATACTTAGAATAGGAATTTCCTACCCAAACCTCGTGATATACTTCTCTATTTTTGGAAAGGAAAACTCCATCCAAGTCGTTGTTCTCACTTAACTTGTCAAGAATCTCTGGAGGTGCCTCTACTCTAATGAGGAGATGCTCTTGACTTCTACTTCATGCCTCTCCACATTCTTCTTAAACTTCTCCATAATTGGTTGAAATCCTTCTCATGGAACAAATTTGGGAAACTTTCTCCATGAAGCGGTGTCTTCGATGAGGTCCTAGATTTTTATACAGGCCAACCATTCATCCTTGATCTATTTATGTGACTCATTGGAAAATCTACCCCAATAATTGGTTGTCTATTAAAAATCCATACAATTTTTCCTTGTTCAAAATTCTAATATCGTGATACTCATTACCCTGAATTTTATGTATTTTCTTAATAAAATCTATCTGGTCTTGTATCTTGGCTTGTTTATCCTTCTATATAAGATTATCTTTGTACAATATAGATAACTGAATGTTTAATCCCTGTAAATCAAACACTTTAGAAATGAAGTCCTCTTTGAAGTGGTCATTCATCTTGTCTTCTTCTAGGACTTCTTTTATGAAATTGCTTATTGCATCTTGTGATCCTTTGTAGTAATTGACTTTGTTTTCCAATATGGAAATTTGTTTACCAAGACTTTTAATTTTCTCTACCTCGTCATTTTCCTTGTCTATTGTGCCATGAGAAATGGATATCTTAGCTCACAATAGGTCATTGAGCTTATCTTTATTGATGTCAATAATAGCTTCTTATGTTGTGCAAATGATGGAGCTATCCACATCCACCTTCTTTCTCTTTTGGGTCCTCTTCATAATTGCTTTCTCTCAATAGTTATATTCTATTGACTTGAGATATGCAACTTCCTCCACAAGTTTTGGAATCGGTTGGACAACCCATGCCAATACATTCTCTAGGATTCCTGGAGTATATACCTATCCAACACTAGCTCTTTTCCCTTTTCCCTTGCTTTTGGGATAACTACATCCTCTCTTGTTAAATTGATGACATTTCTAGGAGGAGGTGTTTCCTGCTATGTTCGTTGTTGTGCATAGGTTTTCTTTGACTATTATTGGGTGTCACCTGATGCACCATCCGTGTATAATCCAATCTAGGTTGCTTCTTGTTACAACTTTTCTTTGTTTTTCTGTATTCTCTCCTGTTCTTCCTATCTTTTATTCTCCTCTTCCAACAATCTTTCCTTTCCTTCCTTTCATTCTCTACTAACTTCCTCTGCTCTTCTTCCTTTTTCTCTTGTTCCTTAGCTTGCAACCTCTATTCTTCATATTTTTTCTTTTGTTCCTCTTCTTATCTTCATTTTTCTTCTTATTATTTTCTTTTCATTTCAACCTCAAATCACTCTTTTTCCTGGACATATTTTAGGGTCTTTTTGGATTATTTTGTTGCAACTACTTTCGTTCTCATTTCTGCTACTATTTGGGCATTTTATTGATGCTCTCTTTTCCTTATATCCTCTTCAATATTCCTTCTTATATCATCCTGTTGATTTTATCTCCCTTGTTCATCCTCAATTTCCTTTTTCTCTACTTCTTCCCTCGACCTAGTCTCTTATGCTCTCTTGGCTTCTTCCCCTTCTTTCCTTATTCTCTCGACTTCAACTAACATTCTATTTATCTTCTACATTTTCCTATCTAGGGAAATGGTACTAAAATATACTAATCCTAGGTATTTCAATTTAGCCTAAACCTCCTCCTAGTCTTTGGAATTTTCATATGGGATTTCATCCTACCATTGTTCATGACTATATGGCCAAGATAGAGAGATCATATCACAGTGTTTGGCTACAAGCTCTTGTGAGTCATGTCTTCTTAATTTCCCTTTGGGAAACATGAATTCAAGGATGGAGATGGATTCTTTCATAGCATTCTTTGGATCTTTCAGATGATAGTGTCTTGGGTTGAATTTATATGGGATAAAAATATTCTTTTGGATTCCTCGAGAAAAGAAGCATTAAATCCTTTTAATATAGTTTATAAGATATTTATCTCAAGACCAACCTATTTGGCACAAACCTTGGTAGTAAATGTGGTGTTGTAGTAGTGCCAAAATTATCAAGAAGGTATAACTTTCATGCAAATACTAGATTCCAATAAAACTAATTAACCTCATGGCTCCCTTGGTCAACCTTGGACACTCAAGCAAAAAATGAGGTGACAAAAAGGGGCCAAGAATTGATCACAAAACATGGCATAATGTTTCTTGTACTTGTTCTCCCACAAAACTTGACAATACACATGAATAAGGGATTTTGATATATGCCGACTCAGGTTTATGCCTGAGAAGAAAATTTTGGCAGAACTTGCATTGATGAGATAGGATGACATGTAGAAGGTTAGCACCACCCCTACACCTTCTCAAACATTCTATTTAGGGAATGTGAGAGGATAACAACCCAATTGAACATGTGACCAAAAGTAACCATGGTGTGTGCCAATAGAAGCTAGGCATCCAGACATCCTTGAAATGTAAGAAATATTTCTCACCATACAACCTAGCTATCAGATACATTATATACACATAGGGCTCTCATAAATTAGTGATGGAGTATATACCATTTGAATTATAGAAGAATCTTTTGTCTTTAACCCACCAGCTAGAGAAGTATCATGTTTCTCATTAAACTACTCTACAATTTTTTTATCTATTTAGACCTTAGGTCATAGTAGCTTATAATACTTCTCTAGATCTAATGTTAGGTATGAACCTATGCATCTTCCTTATTCATTTATGATGTTTCTATTATCTATATTGGTGTGGGAGATAATCCAATCAATTGCCTCTGAACAAGGCATGATTGGTGTGTTAGAAAAATAGGTGTGCTCGTTTCACCATAGACAATATAGCAATATTTTCACCCAACCGTAGGGACAAAGGCCACCCACGAGCACCTTAACCTTGACATATAGAATAATTTCGGAAGCAATCCAATAGCCAACCATGGTAGAGCACCTTTCTCCAAGGCTAGCGCACCAAGCAAGAATAACCAAATACCCAGCAGAAAGTCCAAACCATAACCAAGAGAAATTCCAAGCCATAACCGAAATGCCAGTTGCAGCAACTGCAACTGCAATTCCTCTCCAAACTTGCGCACCACTGGTATTATGTAGTTGTGAGAATGTGTGTAACAAATGAGATCTAGTGCCCTCTATTTATACTAGTCTATCTCACTTGACTGGGTCGACTTCTCTTTCTGGAGGATAATAACTGAATATTGAATATTCTCTTTATTCGACTTGTCTCCTAGGGTTATTATCCAATGTTTTAGGGTTTCTCTTTCTTCCCAAAATATTCTAGTCTTGTCAGAGGTTACACGTGGAGGTTAATACCTCCCACAACTACCATAATATCAACACTCCCTCCTAGCTAGGGATGTATTAAAAGCAATGGTATTGAGCACAAACATACCATTCAATCGGTAGCATCATCATATCCATATAGGCTATCTCATGATCAAATCATGAGCACCATCATCACTATCAATATAATTTGATAACATCAATTGCATCATCTCTCGAAGCCATACTCCATCTGGGTAATTGGGCATGATGTTGAATAAGTCACTCACTTCACAGAGTGATACAAGAACCATTCTTCTAATTCAAACATATGTCTTAGAAGAATACATGTTCAAACAGATGTTGGAATCCATGCTATGGGCTACAAGGACTATTCTTCTAATCCAGACATACATCCTAGAAAAATGACTGTCCTAGACCATTTTCCATAGGGAGAATTTTTGTCCATCAACATACTAAGTATCCGTCTAGTTGGTAATCATCTCCAACACTAGTGATAGTCTCCATGGAAATTTGAACATTGACATTCAATAAAACACAATTGTTTCTATCCATAGTAGTACAAAACTACTATCCAGTGGTACACAACCACACGTAGTAGCACACAACTACTAACTAGTGACACATAGTCACAATCAGTGGAATACATCCACCACAATGGCATACAACTACTTTCCAGAGACATATAGTCTCCACAACAATAATATCATCTGATATCAACCTGTATAACAATATCATGATACAAACTGAGTTATCTGGGCCATTCTTCCACTCAAATCTGTGAGATATGTAAGAACATCTGCCCTCAGAAAGTAAAAAAACAGCCATGGGCTATCTGGACTATTCTTCCATAGCATAGAAGAATAACTGTCCCTGATTTATGAGCATGTACCATTCACCTAACTGGGCCATTCCTCCGGCACTAATCATAGTGCAACCTGGAGAGAATGAGTCTTCCCTAGGGAATGCCTATCCCTGATTGCTGAACCTGGACCATTCACCTAACTAGGCCATTCCTCCAACACTAATCATAGTGCAACCTGGAGAGATTGAGTCTTCCCTAGAGAATGACTGTCTAGATCATTTCCTATGGAAATGACTGTCCTGCACCAACCTCCAAAACAAACCATTCTTCGAAACTGCTCATAACTCTGAACTTCGAAAGAATGTTTTCCCAAAAAGGCAGACCATTCTACTTGACCACTACTCAGAGTGACTGCTAAGAAGAATGACTATCCTAGACCATTTCCCCACACTAGCCACACGGGGAATCACTATCTATGGTACATCAACAATCTATCGGACCATTTTCATTATGAAAATGACTGTTTGATCTGGACCATTTTCCAAACTGGAAAATGCTTGTTTGTGAGAAATCTCGAACCACTTCCCAAACTGGAAAGGAACTGCCCATCTTGGACCATTTTCCAAACTGGAAAATGACTATCCATAAATCAATAACATATCAATTCTCCCTCCTAACCTGGGAGTAATCAGTTCCTTTTCTAATAAGGAAGTCATCTCCATGAGCCCCAACTTGTCTCTTAAGTACGAAAACTTTTTATCTTGAACAGAGGCCTTAAAATATATGTTATCTGCTCATTTGTGGAGATATACTGGAAAACTACTTCTCTCTTCTGGACTTTATCATGTAGAATATAATGCTTGATCTCAATGTACTTCGACCTGTCATGGAACACCGACTTCTATCAAAGCTTCACATGGCTATGATTATTACAATTTATCATGGTCAAATTTATCACCTGATCAGACGGTCCAGAAACCATCTTACAGAGCCACATTGCTTCTGTACAAGCATAACAAGCTGCAATATACTCTGCTTATGTAGTGATGAGTTCAACAGGATTTTGTTTTCTGCTAGCCCATGATATCGTGGAAAAACTCAAACTAAAACATATCTAAGTAGCCAGCCTTCTTCTGTCATAGGAATTTCTCGCCACGCTTCTATTGTATATATGAGATACTCTACATCAAGTTGCTTGAATCCATACAAGGTCTTCTTCCATTTGCATATATGGGTCTCTTTTTGGTATACCTGAAAACCTTGAGATTGCTCTACATAAGCTTCTTTCTCAATTTGCTTTATTGGGAAGAAAAATATTTTACATGTAAATTTCAATCCATGGACATTGCAAGAGGTATATCTGGTTTACTGGAACAAGTTGTCATCAAAGTCTTCTCCTTCCTTTTGGAAGAACCTCTAGTTCTAAATCTTGCAATTCTTTCCATTCATAGGTATTTTTCACATTTTCTTACATACACTATTCTTCATCACAACTTCCATTTCTTATGCTTGATTGCTTCTAGTGGGTTCAAACCAAACCGGTAGTCTTATGATTCTCGGTATAATAACTGGTTGTTCTAGATTTTCTTTCTTGGAATCTTTATGTTCTTCCTCATGTTCCTCCTTAGCTTTTGGGTCCATGGAGTCTTCTATAGATTCCATGCCCTTTCTTCCTGAAGATTCCAACTTCTTCTTTTCATCATAGGAACATGGATGTAGATGGACAACCAATGATACTTAAGGCTTTTTTTCAAAGAAAACTTCTTCTAGAGTCAAACTGAACACATGTTGCTTATCAAGGCTACTACTTTCAATGGGGAACATGGATAGATACTTTATAATCTTCACAGATTCTTCAATGGATCATGTCATTTAGGATTAGCTCCCTCCTAATCCTGGCTTCATGAAAAAATACATGCTCTTCTTTTGGAATTATGTAATCAACTCCCTCCATCTAAGAGAGTCCATGCTTCCGTCTGCATCCTTATTGCTTTCTAAAAAGTGTCACAAGTCTTATTCTAATTTCCTCTTGATTAATGACTTCTTTTTTATTTGACTCCTTATGGGTCTCTTCAAGTTTGATTATGATTTCAACCTATCTGGTAGTTGTTACTTATATAATAGATTCCTCAAGAATTTGTCAATGTACTTCATCTTCTTGTAGTCATCGTAATAACAATCCTTATCTTGTTTATTCTTCCATAAGTATTGTTTCATTGACCATATTTTATTCTAAGAAATAGATATGCATGATATGTACATGAATTATGTAAACATGTTATGTACAAGAACTATGTTATAGAATAATATTGTTACCTTGACTAGAAGAAGAAGTTTGTTTTATCCTGCTTGGCTTTCTTTGAGTGTTCCCTTTCTTCGACAATTGTTGCTTCATCTTTTTCCTTCCTTTTCTTTAACTCAGGACATTGGTTCTTGTAGTGACCATATTTTTGACAGTTGAAGCATTGTATTTTTGACATATCCTTTTCTCGATTTGGTTTCTTCCTTAAAAGAAACTTCCTCTTATTCCTGAAATTCTTGAATTTTATGTGAAGGCTTGATCATCATATTTCTTTTGGGATTTCTCTTTTGCATTAATCCTTGATTCTTCTTGTGCAAAACAAGTCCAAAGTTCTTCAAATGTGGGATACTCCTTTCTTGTGTTCATGCTTGCGTCAAATGCATCCCATTTCTTAGGAAGGCCATTGAGTACTATATTTACTAGTTCCTTTTCTGAAATTAATTTCTTCAATAACTTTTAATTGATATCTTAACTGAGAGATTCTTACAAAGTGTGATGTTATGCTATCATCATCATTCATTTTCATGTCACGAAGCTCATACTTCAGATTCATTACTTGTCGAATGTTTCTGACTGAGAAGAGGTTAGTTAGGGCATCGTACATATTATTAGATGAGCCAAGATGAGAGATGTAGGGTATCAAGTGGTATTTTACAGAGTCCTTTATGATACTCATAGCATTGATGTCATTGTCCTTAAACTTCTCCATAACTGCAATGTTATGAGGTTCCTTCTCTTTTCCTACTTCAAACTATGGTTCCATGATCTTGCTTTTCACGATTTCCAACACTTTATTCTTGGAAAGGATGAGGTCAATCCTTGTATTCCATGATATAAAGTTATAAGCCCCTTCTAACTTGTTTTTTGACTTCATAGAGTAGGTCATGACTTCTTTGACTTGGTCAACCTTTGACTTTGACCAAAAACTCAAACTTGATTTCTTGGCTTGCTGAGAGTACCAGGAAGTGCGCTAGGCTAGGGCGCACTAGGATATCAAGGAATTAGGTCAAGTTCTTCACTTAAGGTGCCTTAAAAAGAGGGTTAGGGTTTCATTGCTGCAACAAAACTTTGAATGCAACTGCAATTGTAACTGAGAAAATCCTCCCAATCTATATGTAACACTCCCACTACCATAATTGAAAATTTTTGGTTGAATTCTCAATAATGAGAATCCTCGGAGCTCGTAGCAGCAAAATGCAAATCCTTGAATCACTGGTCTTCTATTTACCTACCCGATTCTCTGTATATAACCGTGGTCTTATGTCCCACCTGACGCAGGCGCGCCAACCACGGGTGCATCCGCTCAGAGGATCTTCTTCTTCTCACCCGAAGAACTCCAAGGTTCTCCTATTTCCCTATCGGGAAATCTGCTCCCACAGTTCCCTCGTGCTATTCCCCCTTCCTTGATTTATCGGGGAATCGGAACTCATGACCTCGCGAGTTCAAAGGTTGAACACTGGGATCTCGGATCCTCGAGACCTGATGGTCAGTCAACTCGCTGACTTTTCCCCAAGGTATTTCGCTACTTGCCACCTCGTGATTCCCGTGGCTAACTTCTCGGGCCTTTTCTCGCGAGGCTCCGATACACGATCCCACGTGCGGATCCAACGGTCTCCCCGTGATCTGGATCCAATGGTTATTACCTTCTCGCTTCTCGCATCCTCGTGACTTTGAATACCCAATAATTGGGCTCTCACCCTGCGAACTCCCGAGTTCGCGAGATCTCTCGATCTCCGCCACCTGTCCTCTTCAGATGGACGGCTCATAGCCTCTCGCCACTTCGCTGCTTCGCGACCTCACGTCTCATGACTTGTTACACCAAATACATGGGCATTCATCCTGCGAGCTCCCGATTTCGCGATATCTTCTCGATCTCTGCCACCTGTCCGCTTCGGATGGACGGCTCACAGCCTTTCACCACTTCGCTACTTCGCGAGATTCCTATATCTCCGCCACCTGTCCTCCTCGGATGGATGGCTCACAGCCTCTCGCCACTTCCCTGCCTCGCGACCTCGCGTCTCGTGACTTGTTACACCAAATACTTGGGCATTCATCCTGCGAGCTCCTGAGTTCGCGAGATCTCCTCAATCTTTGCCACCTGTCCTCTTCGTATGGACGGCTCACAGCCTCTCACCACTTCTCTACTTCGCGATATTCCTGGATCTCCGCCACCTATCCTCCTCGGATGGATGGCTCAGATCCTCTCGTGGCTTCGCCACTCGCGACTTAGAACATCTAACCTTTGAGCTCTTACCTTGCGAACCTCCGAGTTCGCAAGATTCTGGATCTCTGCCACCTGTCCTCCTCGGATGGACGGCTCTGATCCCCTCGCGACTTCGCCCTTATTCACGAGGCTCAACCCTCGTCTATCTCCCTATAGATCTAACAACTGTTGGGTTCCCTAGCTAGGATCTGACGGTTCAGATCGGTCCCGATGCCACGCCCTTTCCTACTGTTCTTTGGACGTGGAAAACCAACGGTCCAGGTGTTCTCATGGAGTCTGGGGATCTACGATTCAGATTTCCTCTCTATTTATGAAGATAGAGGGAAAAGATTTAATGGCACTTAATGCCCTTGTTTATTCCCTCGATCCAAGGATCGTGAATGACCGTAGACTCTCCGACAGGGCCTCATCCATTGATCAATACTTGTCCCTACTCTGATACTTCAGGATTTAAGAGGGTCGTTCCTCTTTGTTCAGGGTTGTTAAGACTTATGCATTCAAGTCCCTTTTCTAGATCCTTTGTGAACCCCTCTAGGGAGGAAATCTCTATGAAGAGATCTGTACCAGGTATCCCTGAGACAGATAAGGGGGACAACTTCCCGAGAACAGGATGGGAACCTAACTTAGTTCAACCTAGGAATAAATACAATTTCTTCATCCATGCACGTCATGCGTGGTTTCCTCTGTTATGAACATATATCTATTCATTCTTATCAAACACCGCACAAACATTATTACACTGAAAGCATTCATAAATTGACAGTTCCATGAGCATATATATACATGTATACACCCGTCTATGAATTTCAAAATGCAATATATATATAAAACACTTATCAGAAATAACACACGAAGTGGGTGCGACTACTGAGAGGGGTGCTCGTTTCCACCCAACCGTAGGCTCAGCGACTCCAAACGGATTTACCACTAGCCACCCCCGAGCTGAGACCACGATGCTCTGAGAATGTGTCCCTTTGCCTTCCAGTGACCAGAAGCAAAGGTTGCAATCCTTCCTCTCTGCTATCACTCACTCTACGTAAAAATTTCCAGAGTTCCCCTCGCGTCTGCCCCCTCAATCGTTTCTGCCATACGCCTTATCCTCTCGCGAGGTTGCATGTGGCACGATTACCCTTGCACCGATCAGGCCTGACGGCTCTACAGATGGTCGGTTTACCATCCCATCCCTCATCAAGCCATCCGCCTACCAGCCTGCGGGGAATTGAATTTCAGGGCCAACGAGCCGCTTTTGGTTCTCCGGGCCATTGGAGTCCAAATAAAATATTTTTTTTAATCCTCGGTGGAAGTTAACGCCACCTTTTCAGGTGCCTTCCACCGCCATCTCGGTCTCTTTTTCTGCACATCCCCTCTCAGCAGTCCTGCAATAATTAAAAATATCATTCACATTCATTGACCTCTTCCTGTAGGTCCATTTACATCACATGTTCATACTTATGAGTTTTCCATAGTCCTCGACCAGTCTAGTTATATTTACAAATTGGGGGAAATAGGGTGTTACAATTCCCTCCCCCTTAAAAAGGAACATCGTCCTCGATGTTCTTAGCTACTAACATGAATTACATGTACAGAAGTAAACAAAATCAGATATGCCTGTCTCATGGCATCCTCCATTTCCCATGTAGC
>ML782148.1:505337-515701 GCA_009831015.1 Picea engelmannii | reverse complement strand
TCTTTCACACCTATTCCAAATCCCTACAACTAATCTAATGTAGGTTTGCTACCAGAAAATATAAAAATGTCTAATCAATTTTTATAAGCACTTTATTTTATGGTTGTTGTTACTTAAGAGGAAAATGGTGTCGACAATATGGTGTTTTGACTGACTCGAAAATTATGCAAAGAGATGAAGATGCAATCTTTTCATTTTGATGAAAGCTATGCTACGAGAAGGAGAAAACATTTATCATTCCCATATACACGATGTCCCAAAATTTATTAAACTCATCAATATAAAGATTCTCAAGAAATGAGAAAAAGAGATTGTACACCAATGCACGATTCATGCCCCCCCCGACCATGAGGGGGAAAATTTTTCAGAATTTAAGACCAAAAAATGCCAAGAATCATGCAATTTCGCTACTTCAAATGCAAGGATGCCCCCAATCTAATATAAAGCAAGAAATTAACTCTTTTTGTTTCAAAAATTTCACTAAAAGCAATAATGAACTTTCTTAAAACAAAGAAACCAAAACTAAAAGTTTTGTTTTAAAGAGAACTATTCAGAATAAATCTGATCTTTCCCTAAACAATCCCAAAGAAAACACACGCTTTGTAATTGAAAGACACTCAAAGCAAGAGACTAATCCTTCAAAAACAAACAAAGAATGGCTAAAAGCAATTCAAACAATGTCAAGCAGACTGTAAACAGATCAATATAGGCTCCAAAAGTTCAATCCAGCTGATCAAAGAAAAAATGGGCATCAAAAGATAGGAAAGCCTAATTCCAAACAAAAATTTCAAATGGGTTCGCAGCCTAGCTATAGGGTGCAGTGTGAAAATCAGTGTAGTTCGCAGGCTAGACATAAGTAGGGTGTGAACATGTCGCATTGGATTACCTAGTAGGGTGTGAAACTGAGAGGTTTTCGCAGGCTGTAGACCAGTACAGTGCGAGACTGCTTGAAATCAAAGAGAATTTGGAAAAGGACAAAAGAGTCTAAGTGAACTTTCAGATCCAGAGAGTCTGGATGGATCTCCCACGGACTTAGAAACCAGAAAATAAGCAATCAAAGCAAGGGAAACTAGACTAACTAGGAAACAATTCGTTCCCCAGTGGAGTCTCCAATTTTTTTATAGGATAAATTGGTAGGTGTGGACACTAACTCATCTCCCTAGATCCACCTAGATCTAGAACAAAACACACTAGAACATGATGCTTTCCTTAAGTTTTAAATATTGAATTTACTAACTAAAGAGGGATAGGTGACATACGGTTTAAACGTCGCTTCCTCTCGCTATCGCCATCCTAGCTCCATTCCAACACTCATACAATGATGATCTTGCAAAAGAACACAACCAACCAAAGTGATAGTAATAGCATAAACTCAATATAAACCTATGTATGTGATCAAGGAATCATACAATAAAACACAACAAGCTTTATAGGAAAGAATCATATTACTGTATCATATTAAATGTGAAAGAGATATTACAACCATGGCCTTGATGTCATAAGGTCCCTTCCAACTTGTTAGGTTATGAAAAAGGTATAAATATCTTCCTTTTTCCCACACTTCATGATATCATCTTGATTGAATTTTTTATTATTTAGGAGCAAATATAATAGAAAATGAATAATATACTCTTTAGCGTTGTTGTTGGAGATTAGATTACATAGATCCTAAATATGATTGGAATTGTCTGGTTTTATTGCAGGATTGGTTAAATATTGTCAAACCCAAGATAGCAAGGGGAATCTTGAAGATGCACAAGCTATTGGAGGTTGAAGACTTTATGGCGCAAAGTAGTTTTAAAGATAATTGAGTTTCTTATTGTAATAGTAAAGCGATCCTGAGGATCTCTTGATCCTCAGGATAGCTTAATTTACCCTGATTATTGTAATATATAAGGGGTAAATAGATCTTGAAAAGAGAGATTTTTGCACCCAAGAACTCAGAACTTAGAATTGCTATGTGTTAGCAGCTTTTGTAAAATGTTGTACCATCTATGAAATCAATAGAAGCTTCGAGCGGTTTTATCATTTCTACATACTGAATTTCAAATAGCAGTGCTTCTAAGGACCAAGGGCCCAGTCCAAAGGAGTTACTATTCGACCTGTAATTGTATCAGTTCAATTTTTGTTTTGTGATTTGATTCTCTTTTATAGTAGTTAACAAACGCATAAGTGTGTTGATGATTTCATGTCAATTGCAAGAGATAGATATTCCCTGATGCATTAGATGATTGTTGTTCCAATTCCTATTACTAAGATTTGATGCGTGACAGTTCCTCATAAATTCACATTTGTTGTTCCTTTCATTTAGTTTACATTTTTTGTTCCTTTTACTTAGTTTACAATTGTTGTTCCTTTCCGTTAGAATATAGTTGTTGTTCTTTTCAATAGAAATATGATTGTTGTCTCTTTTTGACTAGATTACAGTCTCTGTTTCTTTCCATAAATAGAGTAATTCGCCTTTTCTTTCCAGCAATTTGATTCATAATAATAGTCATTTCTGCAAGTCTTTATCTAGATTCAATTACTGCTCTTAAAATGAATTCAATAGATTAATTAGTTCCCTTCCATTGCACAACTTTAAGATTTCAATTCCTAGAATCTTTAATGAATGTTTGAGGAACTTGGTTGTTGATAAACTCAGATTTTCTTTCAGTACACGATTTTAGCCTCTATAAGCTATCTGCATAGACTTTGCTGATATTCTTTGAGATAAAAGACGAATCCTCGGGTTGATAAATTAATGTTAAACTAAAGCTGTTTTTAGACATCTTTAGAGCCCAACATTTTGGCGCCGTTGTCGGGGAAGAATGTCAAAGGTAGCATAGATTGTGCCTCTGGAGGATGAGGTATTGAAGACAGAAGGTAAGAAACTACGCAGGCAATAAGTAAGATGCTTATACCAGTGCCTACCTCCAGCTGATGCATTAAGAGGTTGTATAGGTGTTTTTTTTTTTCCTTTTGGTTGTGTGAAGTGTGTATGACTAAGAAGAAAGACCTTGAAAAACAAAAACCTCCACCAAAAATTACCAAATCCCAGGGCTCGATACTCCCTAGAAGAAGCACTTTCATAGATGACATCAGCTGGAAAGCAGAATCTCAAGCTTTGGTTGGACCTAGAAAAGGATCTACCTGAATCCCTTAGGTGGCAACTTCACCAACTATAGCCCATGCCGAGATTCATAGAAAAACTAAAGGGACTGAGCTAATCTTTCAGAGCACAGATCTTCCACCCCTCAACCCTTTAGGAGAGGGAAACTCTTGTAATCTGGAGGAAGGAGAAGGAGAAACTAGTGGGATAACTAAGACAGACCCACCACCCGATCCTGAATCTCCTGTGAAAGAAGAAGGCATACTTGAAATCCCAGATAGAGGGAGTGCAATCAAATCCCCTAAAGGATCAGATAACCAATCAATTCAAATAAAATATCCGGATCAAGAAATCCCTAAAGATTTCTGGCATATTTTAGATCAAATGGCACAACCAAATCCACAACGTCCCCAGACTTCCACTTTGGAATATCTGATAGTTGATCCAATCGCCAATGCCCCCATGAAGGGTATTCCCCTACAAAACCTACCAACCTTCATGGACTAATCTCAGAAGACCTGGATGCATTCTTATTTGAATTTGATGTCCTATGTAGAGGGTATTATTACACCTCTGAACCCCAATAATTAAAATTGTTCCCCTCCACTTTGAAAGGAGCAACTCTACACTGGTTCATGGGATTAGGGGGAGGAACTATAAACTCATGGGATGAGATGAAACAAGCCTTCTTGAAAAAATATCAGGATTATTGTAGAACCAGAGACTTAAAAGATGAAATCTTTCAAATGATTGCAAAATAAAATGAATCATTAGAAGAATATGTAGAGAGATTTCAATATAATTTACAAAGATCACCCTATGGCACGCTACTAGGGGAAGTACTTAAGGCAACTCTGATTAAAGGTATGAAAGATGAATGGGTAGAAATGTTGAATTTAATGGGGAAAGGTGACATTTATCAAGAAACTTATGATGACATTGTCCTATTGTGCATTAGGTGCTCAAGAGGAAGTTCATGGACCAGATCAGGGATGCATACCCCCCTCACCAGAAATAGCAATATCACCAGCGGGGGTGTTACTCGAGCTGAAGTTGGTAATCTCCTAGAAAACTTTAAAACAGATATTCTGAGCACTCTGACTACACAATTGGATGTGTTGTAGGCCAAACAAAAAAAAACAGAAGCAGAACATACGTTAGCCATATTTTTCCATAGGTGTAGAAGAAAAGATGGTCCAAGGGATTGCCCTTTGGACACGGTCTAGGTTTGCGCTATCTGCGCAAAGGATCACGACATGGAACAATGCCCATCGCTTCCTGGACTGAAAGCTGTCTTTAGGGAAGCAAAAGAAGAAACAAATCCATTATATCTGATGGCTCAAAGTCGTCAATGGCAGAAACAACCTCCAAATACATTGCAGGACCCTTCCTCTTTCTTCTCCGGATAATATAACCAGTAGCAAGCTCCTGGTAGCACATGGTAGGGTCAGTCGTTTACTAATCAAAACTGGTAATCCCAACAATACCCACCTGCAAATCCCACTTGGAAAAACCAGCCCGTTGCAACCCCTACTTGGAAGAATCAACCAACTGCAACTTCTACTTGGCCTAACTCACAATATCCCACCTTGTCCTGGAAAAACTCAAATAACAACATTTACCCTTCACAGTGGCCCAACATGACTGCCGAAAACCCAAATTGGAATCAGAATTGACAGTTCCCCATGGGGATAAACAATCAACCCATGGGGATGGCCCCTCAAACTCAACCTACATTACAAGCCCCATTTCAATTGTCCCAAAATCCACAATCCCAATTGCACCCTCAACTACCTTCCCAACCTCACCCAAATCCCAATAACAGACAGGCTCAGCTCGTCCAGATTATGGAAAATGGAGAAGGAGAGATCAACTCGGTAGGGTGCAACGAACTACGAGTAAGGTCCAGACGAATAATCTCTCCTGAAGAAAATAACATTTTTCAAGGGCAGGAGAGTGAAAAAAAACCAACGATAACACCTTCGACTGTGGTAATAATAGAAGAAATCGAGCAGGGGGGAAACACAGTCGAATCACAAGATCCTGATAAGGATGCAACACCCTCCCTTTTGTTCCCCGAAAGATTGATGATAGAAAAACCAACCATATATCCCAACTTCGACACTGTAGGGGAACTCAAGAATTTATATATCAAGATTCCACTTCTGCAATCTCTTCAGGACATCCCAATCTACACAAAAATGATCAAGGAGCTATGTGGGAGAAAACCCATCAGAAAAATTAAAAATCCATCATCAACAGTTCGCGTGGTAGGAGCCTTGTCCGATCTAATTTTAGGTAGACAAGAACCGGTGAAATATGCAGATCCGGGGTATCCCATAGTGATAGTTCAGATCCAAGGATGCTCTTTTCCCAATACACTAGTTGATTTGGGAGAATCCATCAACATCCTAACTATGGAAACTTGCAATACCTTGGGTTTTAACTCCTTCGAACCCACAAAAATAATGCTGCAGTTGGTAGATCGATCGGTAGTTCGACCAGTTGGCACATTACATGATATAGCCATCTCCGTCGACTCTTGGGAATATCCAGCGGACTTCCTCATCATCAATCCAAGAGGTGGACTTGAAGGGCATCCATTGATACTAGGCAGGCCATGGCTTGCAACAACATATGCGTACATAGGATGCTGAGTAGGTAATATGAAAATCACTAGAAGGGGTATCACAAAGAACCTCACTTTATATCCATCTGCTAAACCAAGTCCAACTTTCGTATATCCAAAATTTCCACCACCGCAATACCCAGAAAAGGATTTACGAGCCCCTCTTACGCAGGAAGAAGCCCCCAGACTTAAAAAACATCTAGAGGATGATGTAATCAGTGGGTTTATTAATAATCCAACCACCATGAGCAAGCCGACCTGCCAACTACTCCAAGTTGTTCTAGACTGTGAAGCACAGGGAGACCTACCGGAAGATTTAATGGAACAACAAATTCCAACTACAGCCGTTCAAAACAACAAACCTGTCAACATTGCACCAGGGAGGTCTCTAAACATCAATGTCAATTTAGATGAACAAAAACAACATAAGCTAATTCAAGTCCTCTCCAAATATCAACAAGCTTTTGCATGGGAATATTCTAATATGAAAGGTATTGATCTGCAACTCTGCACACACTACATTTATGTTGAAAAAGATGCCCGACCTATTCGACAACCACAGAGAAGGTTGAATCCTCACCTCAGGGATATTGTTAAAGAAGAGTTACAAAAGTTGTTGGACGTAGATTTTATATATCCCATCTTTGATAGTCTGTGGGTTTCCCCATTAGTGATCATCCCAAAGAAAAATGGGAAATGGCGCATCTGTGTTGACTACATGGAACTTAACAAAGCCACTAAAAAATACCACTTCCCTTTACCTTTTATTAACCAGGTCATGGATACTTTGGCAGGAAAGAAATTATTTTCTTTCCTAGACAGTTTTAGTGGGTACAATCAGATTCAGATTTCCCCAGAAGATCAAGATAAAACTACATTCACATGCCCCTGGGGCACTTTTGCATACATATTATTACCCTTTGGACTTTGTAACGCTCCAGCCACTTTTCAAAGGGCCATTCTGAGCATATTCAGTGATCTGATTAGCGAAGGAATTGAAGTCTATATGGATGATTTCACTCCTTATGGCAACGACTTCGATCAAGCACTGAATAACCTGGAGAAAATACTAGAATGATGCATTGTGACCAGGTTATGTTTAAGCCACGAAAAGTGTCATATGATGATGACAAAAGGTGTGGTACTAGGGCATTATATCTCTACAGATGGAATTAGGGTAGACCCAACAAAGATAGAGGTAATCCTTAATCTACCTACACCACACACACAAACTGAAGTACATAGTTTTCTTGGCACTTCAGGATACTATCATAGGTTTATGGAAAATTTTGCAAGAACTGTTGCACCTTTACATGCTTTGACTGGTAATGTAGAATTTCAGTGGTCTGACAAGTGTGATGTGGCGTTTGCAGGACTCAAAAAGTTGATCTCAACAACACCGGTGTTGAGGGGGCCAAATTGGAAAATACCATTTCACATCTCCATCGATGCATCAGATATTGCCATAGGCACTGTCCTCGGACAGGAGGAGGAGAAGAAACCTTATGCCATTTATTTTATTATCAATAATCTTAATCCAGCTGAACTTAATTATACAGTAACAGAGAAAGAGTTTTTAGCTGTTATACATGCCATCAATAAATTTTGTCATTATATAACAGGCTATCCGGTCATTCTGTATACTGATCATTCTGCTATCAGATATCTAGCTAATAAATCAATTACTAATGGACGGGTCACTCGATGGTTGTTATTATTGCAGGAATTTGATATCACCATCAAAGATCGACCCAGGAGAGAAAACATTGTCGCAGACTTCCTATCTCGCATACCCAACATAGATGACTCCTTAACAGTCGAAGACCAATTTCCAGATGAGCATCTGTTTTCCATTACTACGAAACCACCTTGGTACGATGATGTGGAAAATTACCTGGCAGCAGGAAGATTACCGGAACATCTTTCATCAAAGGAAAGAAAACTCATTGTCCAACGTAGCGCATGATTCGCCTGGATCAACGGATATCTCTTCCATACAGGAGCTGATCTCCAGATCCACAGATGCATACGAGATGATGAAATCTATGACATATTAAAAGCTGGACATGATGAGCCTCGTGGTGGGCATTTTGCAGATCGCAGGACTGGACACAAAATTCTGCAGATGGGCCACTATTGGCCCTCAATATTCAGAGAAGCGAAGAAATATGTCCAGACCTACAATAGTTGTCAACGGATGGGAAAACCAGGTCGGGTTGATGAAATGCCTTTGAAATCACAAGTAGTTGCAGAACCATTTGAGAGATGGGCACTAGACTTTGTTGGCCCCTTCAATCCAAAGTCAAATAAGAAGGCCTATATTCTAGTCGCAACAGACTACATGACTAAATGGGTAGAGGCAAAAGCCTTACCAAATGCAATAGAAAAGGTAGTCATAAAATTTCTTTTCAAATTATTTGTTCACTATGGACTACCAAGAGAGGTAATTACTGATGGGGGGTCACAATTTACAGCTCATAGAATCACCACCACCCTAGATAATTATCATATCAAACACATAATTACTTCTCTGTACCATCCACAAGCAAATGGGCAAGTGGAAAGCACCAATAAAGTCCCGGAGGCATTCCTGACAAAGACTGTCTCAACAAATAAACAAAATTGGGCTTCTGAGCTCCCAAATGCCTTATGGGCTTACCGCACAACATGGCATAATACCACTGGCTACTCTCCTTATCATTTATTCTACGACAAAGAACCCATCTTCCCAATCGAGTTTTAAATCAAGACTCTAAGGATGGACCAAGAAATTGGATTGGATCTTACAAAATCACATAAACAACACCTTCAACAACTCAACGAATTGGATGAAGCACACCTCTCCATTGTAGAGCGCACGACTGTTATTCAGCAAGAGAGAACGACCTGGCACGACAAGAATATAAAAAAGAAATCATTTAAAAAAGGTGACTGGGCGCTCCTCTATGATTCCAGATTTCAAGATTTTCCAGGAAAATTACAGACACGGTGGCTAGGACCATACGAAATCAATGAAGTCCATGATAATGGCATAGTCAGGTTAAGCACCATCGACGGGTCTGGATCTCCATTTCAGGTCAATGGACACTGGCTACTACTCTATCATCAGCCGCCTTCAAAAGAATCTTTCTACCAAGAGGTAAGTAACGACCCTACCATTCAAATTTTCACTAGTTGGGAAGGTAATCTAGCCACCCCAACTCCATAAATGTTGAATTCTGTTGACACTGTACATACTGTATATAATTTTATTTTCTGTAGATTTTGTTTAGTTTTTTCGACAGTCATTTGAGAAAGTCAAAACTAGGGAGGATAACTGTAATGAACTCAATTAACACTCTTTTGTGTTCCAAACTCCCGCTTCATCTCATCACCCAAACCCTGTATTTCACAGAGAAATGAATGTGTCATGATTCAGCAACAACAATTGGGCAACTATAATGAAATTCATAACATTAACAAACCATCCATTACTTAATTTTGAAATAAACAAACTCATAATTGAATTTAATTGATGAGGAATCAACCTTGAATTCAAGCAAAATACATTACCAGGTTTCTAAAAATTACCTTTTCAGATGGTTCAAAATGGAACAATTGTTGTTCCTTTCGCGCGCCTACTGTTCCTTTGAATGGAACAATTGTTGTTCCTTTTGCGTGCCTGTTGTTCCTTTGAATGGAACAATTGATGTTCCTTTTGCGCACCTGTTGTTCCTTTGAATGGAACAATTGTTGTTCCTTTTGCGCCTGCAGTTCCTTTGAATGGAACAATTGTTGTTCCTTTTGTGCGCCTGCTATTCCTTTAAATGAAACAATTGTTGTTCCTTTCGTGCGCATGTTGTTCCTTTGAATGGAACAATTGTTGTTCCTTTCATGCTCCTGATGTTCCTTTGAATGGAACAATTGTTGTTCCTTTCGTGCACCTGTTGTTCCTTTGAACGAAACAATTGTTGTTCCTTTGTCGCATCCGTTGTTCCTTTTCCACACCTGATTTTTCATTTTTCCATTCCTTCCCTACATTGTTGATAAAATGCTAAACCTTTCCTTTGGGGTACAACTTTCACCAAATAATTTTCACTAGCATTATTTCTAACGATCTATCATTATTTTGTGGACTATCTCCCATACCTTATCAAATTGTTTTTTGGATCACTTTCTTTGAAATATCTTAAACCTTGTTCATAACCTATAACCACCATAATTCGTTTCTTTTCCTTATACATACAAATACACTTAAATGATATCTCACCTTTATAACTAATAAGGAGTCTGCGACACACTTTTACTTGGCATCCTTACACTTCTTTACGCCATCCCTTACTCTTAAGGAGTATATGAGCCTCCCTTCATACAATTAAATATATATATATATATAATTTCTTTCTTTTCACACAAAGAATAGGGGGTCTCATCACGAGCCAACCTACCACAATCATTAGATCATTAGATACTAACCTAAGTGACATTCCCACTATGGCTACCACACCAGGGCAATGGCCTCTAACATTTTCTTTCATCAAAGGACAAGAGGTCTCATCACGAGTCGGCTTGTTCACTTAAGTTACACTCTAGTGAGTGGAATTATCATCATCTGGATACCAAACCAGGATAATGGTCTTTTTTCGGGAAAAACTAAAAAAAATA
>ML782148.1:445210-504957 GCA_009831015.1 Picea engelmannii | reverse complement strand
AGGGGGTCTCATCATGGTCCAACCTACCACGATCATAGGATAATAACCTAAGTGACATTCCCACTATGGTTACCACACCAGGGCAATGGCCTTTGACATTTTCTAGTCAAAGGACAAGGGGGCTCATCACGAGCTGGCTTGTTCACCTAAGTTACAATCTAGTGAGTGGCATTATCACCATCTGGCTACCAAACCATGATAATGGTCTTTTTGGAAAAGATGATTCAAATAAGTATCAAGGATACAGGCTCATCTGAGGGTTAAAAGGCAACCCTGTCGAGGCTATGGATGCCTACTGACAACAGTAGCTCTGCCTGTGGTATGGAAGTTTACCTTAAACGCCAAGTTTCTGCGTACCCCTATATTTCCTTCACTCAATAACGAGGCTATCATTTTGGTTGTATTCAATGACACGGAAAAGTAACAACATTATGATATGTGAGATATTATTTCAATGAACAGATTTAATTTATGCGGCGTATGTATCCTTAAAGCAGTTTTTTTTAGTATCGGTATATTTCAATTCCACAAAGGTGGATTAACATTTAATGATTACCATTAAAATATGTTGTTTGAAAATAAATCATTGATCCCCATTGGCGGTCGTCGTACAATCATTACTTCTCACCATCAATACCTACACTCATTACTTTTCCCTACATTGACAGTCGAGGTCGACCTTAATATTAATGAGGGGAGTGGATGCTCGACACGCTTCTCAGTAAAGGTGGTAATGATTGTAATAAATACCCACATTTGTAAACATTTGTTGTCTCTGATATTTGTTATTTTCAGTAATTTTTCCTCCAAGCTGGTCTAACTAAGTCTACTACCAGGAACGATAGCCATCCACATTTTCTCACAAAATGGGTGGCAGAGGTGTGCGCAGGGAGCCAACTTTACTAAATATTACAGAGAAAGCAAGAGACATCCTGCACCAGTTGGGGTGGAAGGAGTACCTCAATCGTTTGCAAGGATATGACACAGATGTCACGCTTGAATTCTTTCATAATCTACAGGGAGAAAACTCTATGGTATGAGGTATACAAATCTCAGTCACCCCAAAAATCTTAGCAGAGGTCACAGTCCTCCCTAACACGAGCATTCAGTGGACAGGAAGATACACAACACTGAAGGAAGTTGTGGAAACTTTCACAGACCCTGGAGAAGAATTGGATAAGAAGGGAAAGGGACTAAATCCCAGTACCCTCAGAGAACCATGGAAGGAACTTGCAGGGATAATTCAGCGGTACATCACTTGTGATGGACGATATGACATAATTCAACCTCACCACCTCACATTGCTGGCAACTTTAAAACAATGGTTAGTACTTAATCTACCCTTCTTTCTGAATGCCATATTACATGAGGTTGCCTTAAGAACACAAAAATACAAGGACCCTATTATTGTTATCAGTCACCACAGATTAGTTAAACTGATAACAATTAAAGCACTGAGTCAAACTCAATTGACCTGGAATAACCTGATTGAGTCCAATAGACCTCCACAACTAGAGCAGCCTGAATTATGCCATGAATAACCACCACAGGAAATTAAAGATAGACAGGCAGAGGAGACCACTGCCCTAAGAGAAATCCCATCTCCTCAAACCGAAGATGAGGTAGACCCTGCCCAAATCGCAAAGGCCCATACCTCATAGACACAGACATTAACAAAAAAGAGGAAGAGAGCAACAAATGCCCCTACAACCATCATTCAGACAAGAAGATGAAGCAAACAAGTTCATGAAACAACTGAAGCAATTCAGGGTACAGCAAAATAGCCTGAAGAACTTCAGAATTCTACAGAACAGTCTCCATGCGAGAATGCTCAAGAAATTGGGCAAGTAGAACATACCTCATAAATGAATGATCAGGAAGACACCCAACCGGCATTAGAACATCTGACAGAACAATTTATGAAGAGCTATGAAGAAGAAATACCCCAGGTTTTGGGAATCTTGGGAACTTCAATTGACAGAGGCACAAATAATCCAGGAAAATGCCCAGAACAAGCCTCCTCTTCAAAACCAGTTGAAAATTTTCCTGATATTGAAATGTCTTTTCCTGAGGACAGAGCACAAGAAGAACCTCATTTTGAAACTAGAATTCCTCTTGGAAAAACATAACATTTGGAAGGAATAGGGGAACAACCATCTGTTGGCCAGAATGAAGAAGACCTTGAGACCTCTCATAAACAAAAATCAACCAAGAGCCATAAGAAAATTAGAAAGTTAAAAAAAGAAAATAAATTGTTGAAGAAAAAGGCTAAGAAGGCTGAAGTATTAAAACAGAAGGTGGTTAAACTCAAGGAAATTATTAAGGAATTGAGGAAACAGCTAGAACAAACAGATGAGGCCCACAGAAGAAAGAATAACAAAAGGGTCAGAGTGCAAGGAAGAAACCCTCTTCCTAAAGAGGCAGTCAGTACAAATTCTGTAGGGATACAGACAGACCCTGAAGAAATAGTAGCAGAAGAAACAGTAGCGCAGAATGAGGAAGCAATTCCTTTAGAAACACAAGAAAATATGACAGCTATAGAAGCAATTGATGCTGAGGTGCAGACAAACACCCCGATATTAGAGGAAATAGCTCAACTCTTTTAGCAGAATGCTACCATCAGGAGATTGGAGGAAGAATTGATGTAGTCTCAACAAACCCTGGTTCAAAGCAGAAATGAGTTGCTGACTATGGCAGAGCACCAAGCACTCCAATCCCAGAAATAGAGTGCTAATGTGGACGGGCTGGAAACTGAGCTTACATAGGTCCAACAAGCATTAACTCAATCCATGGAAGAGATGGGCGCTATGGAAGAATACCAAGCATCCCGATCTCAAGCACAGGGTGTCACCATTGATAAACTAAAGGTAGAGCTGGGACAAGCCCAACAAGCATTGGCTCAACAACGAGATGAAATGGACACTAGGGCTGAATATCAAAAGATTTTTAAAGAACTAAAGGACATAACAACAACATAGGGTGATACCTATGATGCGCTCACCAGAGCCCAACGGAAGATAAAAAAAATGCAAAGCCAATTAGAAAAAGATTTGGAGCAAATCAAAGAAATCTGTGATGTCTACTCTGATGCTATTAATTGCAGAGCCCCTACCACCAATTACACTTTATTCTTGCTGGAATGATATCTGTTGTTAAGAGTGAAGGCCATTAGGGCAGGAAAACCTATTTCATTTGCCACTGTACCTGAGTTTATTTCATGTTTCAGAGAGTAGGATGAAAAGGTACAATACTTTTTGTGTGAATTATACTTTCATAATTTCATTCTGGAAGAAAAAAGGGAAGATAACCCTGGCCCATTCATAGGTAACATACAGTTTCAGGCATTTCTGTCATTTACTCAGAACCAAGTTAGATGGGGTAAAGCTCATAAAACCTTCCTAAAGAGGGAAGCTGGGCTAGATCTATGGATTAGGGGAGAACCTCCAAAGTCCTTTCCAGCCATTATGTGACATAAAACCTTTATGAAAAGAGGGGGGGTCGTAGACTCCTTAGCCCCTATCCATCTACAGGTTATATGTTTAGGTATCACTCGTTTCAGGGAGCTTAAGGAGGAAGCTCTTACTGCTTCTAAACTGAGATGGGATGCATCCTCCAATGAAGTAAAGAGTAGGGAACCCTTTGGGTATAGGAATTTCTTTGTAGCTACCTTCAAAATAGAGAGGTATTCTAGATTTCTCCAAGAGGAAGGGCCCGCTTGGATTGGGTGCAGATATAATCCCCCTATCATCTAGTTCCCTCTAGAGAGTTACCAAAAAGATTATCAAATTAACAAGAAAAGGGAGGATGCTGCTTTTGGAGAACTCAAAAGAAGCAATGGGTTCAAAAGGCCTGGTGAACCAACCTTTCCATCTTACAACATTACTTCTTTACATGTAAAGTCTCAGCTTGCATGAGGACATGCAAGAAGGTAAGATGGGGGGTATATTAGGTTATGAAAAAGGTATAAATATCTTCCTTTTTCTCACACTTCATGATATCATCTTGATTGATTTTTCGATTATTTAGGAGCAAATAGAATAGAAAATGAATAATATACTCTTTAGCGTTGTTATTGGAGATTATATTACATAGATCCTAAATATGATTGGAATTGTCTGGTTTTATTGCAGGATTGGTTAAATATTGTCAAACCCAAGATAACAAGGCGAATCTTGAAGATGCGCAAGCTATTAGAGGTTGAAGAATTTATGGCGCAAAGTAGTTTTAAAGATAATTGAGTTTCTTATTGTAATAGTAAAGCGATCCTAAGGATCTCTCAATCCTCAAGATAGCTTAATTTACCCTGATTATTGTAATATATAAGGGGTAAATAGATCTTGAAAAGAGAGATTTTTGCACCAAAGAACTCAGAACTTAGAATTGCTATGCATTAGCAGCTTTTGTAAAATGTTGTACCAACTATGAAATCAATAGAAGCTTCGAGTGGTTTTATCATTTCTACATACTGAATTTCAAATAGCAGTGCTTCTAAGGATCAAGGGCCCAGTCTGAAGGAGCTACTGTTCGACCTGTAATTGTATCAGTTCAATTTCTTATTTGTGATTCGATTCTCTTTTATAGTAGTTAACGAACGCATAAGTGTGTTGATGATTTCATGTCAATTGCAAGAGATAGATATTCCCTGAAGCATTAAATGATTGTTGTTCCAATTCCTATTACTGAGATTTGATGCATGACAGTTCCTCACAAATTCACATTTGTTGTTCCTTTCATTTAGTTTACATTTTCCATTCCTTTCATTTAGTTTACATTTGTTGTTCCTTTTACTTAGTTTACAATTGATATTCCTTTCCGTTAGAATATAGTTGTTCTTTTCAATAGAAATACGATTGTTGTCTCTTTTCGACTAGATTACAGTCTCTGTTTCTTTCCATAAATAGAGTAATTCACCTTTTCCTTCCAGCAATTTGATTCATAATAATAGTCATTTCTGCAAGTCTTTATCTAGATTCAATTACTGCTCTTAAAATGAATTCAATAGATTAATTAGTTCCCTTCCATTGCACATCTTTAAGATTTCAATTCCTAGAATCTTTAATGAATGTTTGAGGAACTTGATTGTTGATAAACTCAGATTTGCTTTCACTACACGATTTTAGCCTCTACAAGCTATCTGAATAGACTTTGCTGATATTCTTTGAGATAAAAGACGAATCCTTGGGTTGATAAATTAATGTTAAACTAAGGCTGTTTTTAGACATCTTTAGAGCCCAACACAACTATCCTTCGTTCCCCACACACTTCCACTCCAAGAATTTTGAGAGCATAGATCTAATAATATTAACAATCTACCTTGACAAAGTGCCTCATCTAGCCAAGCTAAAGCTCAAAAGCTAATCTCATCCAAGCCAATTTTCTCCATGAGAGCTCCTCTCCTTTTATAAGTTGAAGAGGATAAGGTGAGGAGGTTAGGATGATTCCACCAAATCATGAAAGCGAGTAAGATCCAAACCATTCGGATGCCACCTCACCATGGAAGTTTCTCCTTCTAGAAGGATCGAGAAGATGCTTGTTTTTCCCACGTATGAGCATTCTCGCACCCTGCTTATAGAGCAACCTGCGAACCTCTCGCAACCCAGCTATGATGCAGCCTACGAGAATCAGACATTGTCGTACCCTAGTCATAGTGTAGCATGCAAAAATCATCTTTAATAGGGTTTTCATAAAGGAAAATGCAACTTCTTTTCTTAGGAAAAGTTCTTCTCCCTTCTTTCTTCAGGAACTCAGGCCATTGACCCCTCTGAAGACTACGGACAAGTTTACATCATTAACGGTCATAGGGATGATGAAAATAATGTGTAACACGTACCCACTTGGAATTCTTTCCGAGATACCATCAAGGAACAATATTATCCCGTGGGGAGCTACGAGGACAAGTACATACAATGGACTACACTGTGACAACAAAGGGATCAAGATGTGCATGAGATGGCGAATCTATTCCATACCTTGCACACAAATTTGGGTATCAAATATTCAGAGAAACATTTGGTGTTGAAGTACCACAGTTGTCTACACAGATACATTTACGAGGAAATGGAGTTCCCCGACATCTCCTTAGTTGGTACGACATACCGGTATGCTGCCAAGATTGAGCATAAATTCAAATAGAAGAAGCAAGACTTTGGATTTGCGAATCAAAAGTAAGCGAAAGGTGCCCCCAAACTGCAGAACAAAGGATAAAGACAAGGCATGGAGGATCAAGACAACCTGCCAAATCTACAAGCAAAGAACAACACCGCAAAGCCAAAGAAGGACACGGAAAAGTGGTGTGAGTTCCATAAGAGCTCCACTATCAACACAAGTGAGTGTCGGGCCAAACAATCATTGGTGGCTGATATGAGGGCTTCTGAATCAAATGCATGATTTGATACCGAATCAGAACTCGAGAAGGGGAATGACAGAGGGAATCAGATTATCAATGTGGATCCCAACACCACCGTTGCCACCACGAAGATCCAAAAGGAAGAACTGGAAGATCCATAGGAGGAGGAGCGTCTCTTCCACTCCTAGATGTGGGTAAAGGGTTCCTTGCTATAGTTCATCGTCGACAACGAGAGCCAAAAGAATCTCATTTTAGCAGAGGTCGTGAAGCGGTAGTGCTTGGCGACCAAAACACACCCACAGTTGTACACCATCGGGTGGCTTCACCAAGGACGGGATCTCTGCGTTATACAACAATGCCACCTTCCCTACAACATCAAGCCCTTCACCGATGAGGTATTATGTGACATTTCTCCTCTTGATTTTTGTGATGTATTATTGGGCCAACCATACTTGTGGAAGTGACATGCCATGTATGAGTCCTGACCTTGCACTTTTATTGTTACCTTGGGAAATAAGTTGTACATGATACCAGAGGTACCACCGCCTGTCGCTATCTCTTTGGTTATTGCAAAAAAATGCAGTAAGCTCATTTCCAAAACCGAGAAATTTGTTTTCCTGATGATCCGCCCTCAGGGAAAGAATAAGACTGTGGCCATGACCTCCAAACAGGGATCCTCTGCATGAAAAAAATAAATGGACAAGGTCATGGAGGAGTACCAGGTCATCTTCACCTCACCCGCAGGGGTGCCTCTGCACTGTCAGGTCAAGCACCCCATCGATCTGACCCCAGGCGTGCCACTACCAAATGGACCAATCTATCGATGCTCTGTTATGGAGAGCGATGAAATCAAGCGACAAATTTAGGAGCTGCTACAGAAAGGTCACATCCAGCCAAGTTCATCGCCTTATGGGAGCCCGATCATGTTGGTGCAGAAGAAGGATGGAACTTGGAGACTCTATATTGACTATCGAGCGCTAAACAAGATCAATGTCCAGAATAGGTACCCGATCCCATAGATTGATGACCTTCTGGACCAACTCAAAGGGGAGAAATATTTCATCAAGATTGACTTGAAGTCTAGGTATCAACAAATACCAATCGAATCGTCTGATGTGTGGAAGACTGCCTTCAAATCCAAGGAGGGCCTTTTCGAATGGTTGGTCATGCCTTTCGGGTTGATGAATGCTCCCGCAACCTTCATGAGGCTGATGGAAGACATCTTGCGTTCATTCACCAACTCATTTGTCGTAGTGTACTTGTATGACATCATGATATTCAACCAGACTTGGGAAGAGCACCTTCACCACATCTGACAAGTTCTCCAAACACTACAGAAACACAAGTTGTGTGCCAATTTGGAGAAGTAAACTTTTGGCATGACCCAGGTTCAGTATCTAGGATACATTATTGATGAGCGTGGGGTGCATGTGGATCCAACCAAGATCCAAGTCATGTGGGATTGTCCAGCCCCGACCAATCTAACAGAGCTTCACAACTTTTTGGCTCTTGCTAATTTCTACCACAGGTTTGTGTTGGGATTCTCTCATATCACTTGGCCCTTGAGTCAAGTCACCAAGGGAGGAGCAAAAGAAAATTTCTTTGGGTCAAAATATCAACAGAAGGTGTTCACAGAATTGAAACATCGCCTCTGTTGCGCCCCAATTCTCACATTACTAGACTTGCAACAACCATTTAAGATCGAGATAAATGCCTCTGACTATGCTATTGGGGCAGTTCTTACTCAACAGGGGCATCCAATGGCATATCATCATCATATTTTCTGATATCATCATGATATTTTCTACCAACTACTGTAGTCCTCGGATAGATCTTTCTAACAATGTATCATATGCATAAAATGTAGATAGTATGCCAAAGTTACGACCCTTGGAAATTGATGTACCAATTTACCCCGACAGGGCCCATATTTTGGCGTTTCATCTCCTAGGGTTAGGTTTTCTGGATGTTTAGGGCTTCCATTGTTTCTCAATAATACATAGGCCTTCGAGCCTCATTGAAACATAGAGTTCAGAGGCCTGTAGCCGCCACATCTCTTCTCAGAGATAAGGTACCAATTCCCTAGATAGTTTATTTCTATTATGTTTGTAAACAAATTCCAGTTCTTTGATATTAATGAAATGAAGTGTTATTTCCGTTGCATCTTTGTATTCGTGGTTATTTTTGTATTCTGTTGCGTTCCTGCATAAATCTGGAAAATTTAATCACTAAAATTGTCATATAAAATCGTTTCACTAAGAATAGGCTTTACCAATTTATTTGCATTAATGAAATTTGTGAAATTATAAAATCGCATTATCAAAATCACAAGAGAAATTGCTAGACAAGTAAACTAAACTATTCTATTCTATTTTATTTTATTAAAATACCTAATATTTAAATGTATAAACTTGACAATTTATACTTGACCATTATAGATGATGGTGTGGATTTTAATAACTCCTTATTTAATGAGAAGTTCCAAATATTTAAATCTTTAATTATTTTTACTAAATCACAATCATGTTTTATATCTTTTTGTATTTATGTTAATTTTTAAAATTTCCTTTTTATAATAATTCATCGAGTTTTATATTATTGATAACTAAGTTATAGTTATTGTGGATATATTCTTATTTATTCATCAAGACTTTTTAGTTTCTGTTTATGACAATATAACTATCCCTTTTTTTATCGATTGTTGGTATATTTAATATTATCAATTGTACAACTTGAGTGGACGTAATGGTTAAGAACATGTGTTTTCTCCTTGGAGGTCACAGGTTCAAAACCAATGGGGGTAGAATTTGTACATGTTTATCTATGTTAGGCCCGTTGTGATGAGGATCAAAGGGTAGGTGTCCCTAGTGCATGACGTCTCGGCCCTTGCCAAGTCACAAGTTCCCGCTAGTACTGGCTTGCGGGGAAAGGGAGGTTTACACTAACTATGTAATTATGAACATTTGGATGGGGTATTGGATTAGTTGGAAACCATGGCTATAACCTAGTGGTATAATGCGACACACACCATAGTTAAGGGGAATATATGAAGGAGGATGGTGTTCATTAAGGTTTTTGGGAGGAAATTGATCAACACACACCATTTGGACAAGACATTCATCATATGATCCTAATGCATGAAGGTTATGATTGAAAAGGAAATGGAGAGAATCCTATAGGGAAAGGGAAACTCGAGACTTGACACATCACCAATATAGAAGTTCTATGGAATAATGCTACTATTCGTAGAAAAATCATGCATAGAAATTATGTTGATATAGGGGTTTATAGTCACCCTACTTTAGACCAGTATTTTGCTAATGATTTTATACAACAAGAATAAAATGGATTCCCACATTGCCTCTTGTTCGTGGAATAGGAAATGGAACCTAGTGGGTCAAATCAAGGCAGAGGAGAACTAGAAAATGGTTGACAGAGGTGGTACATGAGCAAAAATGGACTATCATGTACCTATTCTAGTTTTCAAGGTTGAACATCTCAAGCATACAAAAAAGGAATTTGATGGGAGGGAGCATTAGTCAACGAAGAAGGAGAATGATGCCAACTCACCTTAGCCTAATCACAAAGCCAAGGGTTGACCAACTTTTTGCAAGGCACACTAGGAGGCTAAATCTAGATGGACAAAATAATTGAGGCTCAGTGCATCATGTAGGGTTTTGAGGGCTAGCATAAGGCCACCATTGTGAATTGATTGAACAATTTGGAGGAGAAGGTCAGGTGTCATAGGGATACCACTAAAAATAAGAGGATCGATGAGGACCTTTCCCATATCATATGAGACATGAATTTCTCAAGAAGTGGAACCACAAGGTATTCCTTGAACCTGGACCTCTATTAGAACACTATGGAGTTAATTGATTTCCACCTAGACTCAATATTAGAAAGAATCTACCCACTTATAAAATAAATTAAAGAAGAGTTTCTCCCACTAAATGATAAATAATACTTCATGCTACATGCCCTCCAAGGTCTTGACCAAGATCTATAAATGAAGAAGAGGGAGAAGGAGAAAACCAAGCTAGTGAGGCCCCCATTGCCCCATCTCCCTTGATGAAGAGGAGGAACATCATGGCAATTCTCAGGCTTATCTCTACATCTAAGTTCACTTATTTTTACATTTTATTTCAAAAGTTTTATAGGAAAAGGGCCAATATCCCTCTTGTTTTCGATAGAATTGAAGGGACCTATCATATAAAATTGATAACATACCTCTCATATATATATATATATATATATATATATATATATATATATTCATGAAAATAATTAAATTTATCCGTACACAAGAAAACAATGAATTCTTATTGGGATAGAGAAAACCTTTTTAATTTCAACTTCACAAGAAAAATTAATTAATATTAACAAGAAGTTTGACTGATGGTTTGAAGCCCAATCTAGAATATGTTTTCCCATCCCCCGTCATGTTTTTTTCTTTGGGAATGGAGATTACTCATCAATGGCTCTTCTTTCGAATATGATAGGTTCCCTTTGCATCCCTCCATGTTTGGTTTGGTTTTGGGATGCCTATTTTCTCCCGCACTTGAGTGAATTTCATTGGGTTTCACTTCTACATTCATTCTCTTCCATCCCACATGTGTTCCTTCCTTCTTCATTTAACTATCTTCCCAAGGAGCCTTTGTAAGCATTGTTGGAGATATTAAACACTCACCTTGTATTTCTTTTTCCTAAGCTTACTAGTCTAATGTTGAGGGCGCCATCTGTTGGATGTTATTTTCTCTTCACCTCTAACCTTTTTGGATGTTATTTCACTTAGGATTTCCTAGCTAGACCTTTCTAAATGACATATGAGAAATAAAGCACGAGCATGCATAAATTTTATGAATGAGATGGAAATGAATGAGGAAGATGCAAAGTGTTATGTATGGTGGGGATATGGGGCATGCTATATCAACCTAATCACTAGTAGTACAACCTGACTCAAGACTCGATGACACTTCTAAAGCATAATTATGTCCCTCATGGTATGATGAAGCAAATAGTAAAATCATTAATGTTATGAACATTTATTAGATATCACCTTAATGTTTACCATGTTCATAACTAGCTTAGAAGTTATAACACCATGTCTATGTATCAAATGCATACAATGAAATAAGAACACAATAAATGAAGTAAAGAAAACTAAACCAGGGTATTGTAACCGTGTGCAACGAAATCATTGTGTACCAAGTGCATATGCATGTGTCATTTGAGGTGTATGAGGGAAGAAACGATATACCATGGTTGAATAATCTAATGAGGAGCGAGGCAAGACCATCATATGTATGAAGGAGAAAACTGAAAAAGTAAGTCTAAGTCCAGAGGACACGAGCAAGAGGGCTCATGTAAGCAACAACATCACACCGCTTGAGAGGGTTCCACTAGAAGTAGTTAACTCTGAAGGGGGCAACGAGACAAATTTAAAAATTCAAACTAAAATATTCTTAAGGATATCATTTTTACATTTGAATATAGTAGAAATAAAAGTATCATGGTTATTATAGTTTTCATAAGTCAATAGGTAGTGAATAGTAATTAAGTTATGAAACTAGGGTAAAGTTATGCCTTATATTATTAAGGGTAGGGCATGTTATCAAAAGTGTTGTTCATCCTCAACCTTGTTGAAATTATTACTCCAACACCTAGGTGCTTTGTTATCTATTGATTTCCTTATTGCAATCACATTAGCAACTCACAAAACAATAATACATTACGGAAATATTCAACTCAATATCATGCAATGAAAGCATAAACTAGGAAACCAGATCAAGCACACATGAACACCATAATTTTTGGGTAAGTACTCCTAGAAATAACCCCAGAGGGAAAACTAGTGTTGAGGATGATTTTATTATTCTAAAATAAGGGCTCCCATAAAAAGGATAATGGCCCATTGAGAGATATACAATTGCAAACTAACCTGGCAAGGTCTGACCTATTGTACAACCAATTCTGGCATGCTTTTCTAGGCATCCAGGACGGTCTCTTCAGTGACCTACAGATATCCACAACTTGCCCCACTGTGACCCAGATATGTCTGTGACTATCTCCTCTGTGATCCGTGGATATGTATGAAAATTCTGTATGGAAAACTATGTATAGTTTGACTCTTTCTCATGGATTTCTTCTGCTGAAACCCACCTGCATATGCCTATGTTCTCTCTTCTCCTTGATCTGTGTGATATTTAGATGAAGTTCCTTCTTCACCTATCCAATATATTGAACCACAATCCTTTGTGATCCAATACTCTATGTCGACTCCCTCAACACCTCTCAAGTGTCAGCAAAAGTCATTCTTTGCTTCTACACTCTCGAATGACTCCACACTAGCAAAAGTTTTTCTTTGTTATCTTTATGTGAATGTGTCTTCCTCCTTCTCCTAGCCTTGATTTTATAATCATGAGTTACAATCTATTTCTAATCTCAAAAGTGTTCTATGGTTGAGATTACTTCTGACACTCACTTTTAGATTTAGATTACATGCTTGATCCAGGTGGATATTGGTGGCCATCCACCTATTCCAACTCGCTCCTCGTGTCCATTTTTTATTCAACACATCTTTCTGTACTGCTTTATAATTGTGAGTTATACAATTTTGGGGTTGTCTGAAGCCTCACACATTCTCTAGGTGGATATGGGTGGCCTCTCTCCTAATCCAACTGGCTTATTTTGTATGTTTTCATGTCAAAACATCTTGTTGTACTTCCAAGGTTGTTTTGGGCCCCTAAACTTTGTTTTTTTGAATCACCACAATTAGACTATAGACAAAGTTAGATTTTGATAGTGGAATGTGTATTTCTTTGAAATACCTTTCCAACAGACTATCACACTCCTAAAACGGAGGTCATATGCAAATGTTATGACCGTAGGAAGTTGAGGTACCAAGTTACACCAACTTACCCATAGGGCCCACATGACTTTTGGCGTTTCACCTTCTAGGGTTAGGTTTTTGGATGTCTAGGGTTTTGGCATTCATGAGTAATATGAAAAGGGCCTATGGAGCCTCATTGTAATCCATTCTTCTCAGATGGATGCATGTAGCATCCACATATCTTCTGAGAGATAACTACCACAATTCAAGCAAGTTTCAGTTCTGCAGTTTTACAGTTTCAACCTATTTCATTATTTAATAGAAGATATTGTTCACTGGATATTTGTGTTATTATTCCTATCTTTGTGTTTATTTTATTCAATCTATTAATCAGTTCGTTCCGCTCCTAAATCCGGATTAGTGGTATCAAAGTGGTCTGCTCTTCATTTATTTTTCTTCGTGCATGTCTTCGACAAGGTTTGGGTACAAGAAGTTGGGACTCGAACCAATCGAGCCATTACCAGATCTGTTGTGCTGAGCCCAACAACAACCCATGGGAGACAGAAAGAAAGATGATGGAGTAGGAGAACCTATTAAAATGTTGCTCAAGGAAGCCCTAGCATGGAAAAGGAATGAAATGATGGACAACTTCGTGCAGATCCTTCGATGGTTTCCCAAGAGAGAAGCATCTTCATCAGACGACCATGAAACCCCCTTCAAGGTACATGTAGAGTTTGATATTCCATTATTTGAAGGACTGATAGATGTGGATGGTGTAGATAAATGGTTGAATCTGCTCAAAGGATATTTTTCGGCACACAATTTTTTCGATAGGGAAAAGATCACTTTTTCACTCCTCAAGGTTGTTCCCCATGTCAAAGACTGGTGGGATAATTACTCTGAGCAAAGGGCCATGGAGGAATCTGCAATTTTTCTGGTGGCCCCTACATGGGATTCCTTTTGGGACGCCATTAAAGAACAATACTACCCTGTTGGAAGCTACGAGGACCAGTGCACCAAATGGAACACCCTACGTCAAGAAAGGGATCAGATAGTACCAGACTTCACCAATATTTTCCATACCCTACACACCAAATTGGGTATAAAATATTCTGAGCATCATCTGGTGCTCAAATACAATGGTTGTTTGCATAGATACATTCAAACAGAAATGGAGTTCCTGGAGATCGCCTCATTGGGCACATCTTATAGATACACTGCCAATATCGAGCATAAATTTAAGCAGAAACGATGAGAGTTTGGATATGCAAATCCATCATAGCCGAAGCAGGGCAAAGGAAATTCCAACCCACACAGCAAGGGACCAAGTCGAGATGGCCTCCCTCTGGAAAATCTATCCAAGCCGCAACAAAAGAAGGGCAACGAGAATACGAAGAACGACATGATAAAATGGTGTGAGTACCATAAAAGTCCTTGGTGCAACACCGATGAATGCCACTCCAAGAAGTCCCTCATGGCCAAGATGAAGGCTTTCAATTTAGAGGTTGATTCGAATTCTGAGTCAAATCCTAAAGTAGGGAAGCTGATTATCAATGCTGAACCTAGTGCCATGGTCGCTACCACCAAAGTTCGGCCAAGTGAACTAGAAGAACCAGAGGAAGCGAAACACCTCTTTCACTCACAGATGTGGGTCAAGGGGGATCCGATTCATTTCATTGTCAACGACAGTATTCAGAAGAACTTGATTTCAGTAGAGGTCATCAAGTGGTTGAACCTGCCAATGACACCGCACTCGAATCCTTACACCATTGGCTAGCTTCATCAAGGAAGAGATCTCCATGTCAGCCAACAGTTCCGTTTGCCCTATGACATCAAGCCTTTCAAAGATGAGGTACTATGTGATATTGCTCCCCTTAAAGTTTGTGATGTTCTTATAGGAAAACCATATTTATGGAAGCGTCATGCTATGTATGATTCTAGACTCCGCAGTGTTATTATTACTTTGGGTAGACAATTTTAGAGGATCCCAGAGGTGGCATCGCCTACTGCTATTTATTTAATCTCTGCTAAGCAATGCAGTAAGGTCATTTCATAAACTGAGAATTTCATTTTCTTTGTGATCCATGCTCACAGTAAGTAGAAGGTCACTGCCACATCTGTGGCCTCTACACAACGCCTCTCTTTGTAGCAGAATCAAGTGGACGGTATCATGGAAGAATACAAATACATCTACATCTCACCTACAGGGGTACTGACACACTACCAAGTCAAGCATTGAATTGATCTGACCCCCGACACGCCTCTACCTAATGGACCAGTCTATCGATTCTCATTGATGAAGAATGAAAAAATCAGGCGTCAGATCCAAGAGCTTATTCAAAAGGGGCACATCCGACCCAAGTCCTCCCCTTGCAGAAGCCCGATTGTACTGGTGCAGAAGAAGGATGGAACTTGGAGACTCTGCATTGATTACAAAGCCTTAAACAAAATCACAGTCAGGAACCGCTACCCCATTCCCGAGATTGATGACCTTCTTGACCAAATCAAGGGGGCAAAGTTCTTCAACAATATTGACCTAAATTCTGGCTACCACCAGGTTCCCATCAAACCAACTTATGTCTGGAAGACAACCTTTAAGTCTAAAGAAGGTCTCTATGAATGGCTAGTCATGCCCTTTGGACTCACAAATGCACCAACCACTTTCATGAGGTTGATGGACGATGTATTGAGACCCTTCACCAACTCCGGTATGGTAGTATATTTGGATGACATCCTCATCTTCAACAGAATGTGGGAGGAGCACATGCAACATATTCAACAGGTTTTGAGTACTCTGCGACAACACAAGATTTATGCCAACTTGGAAAAATGCTCTTTTGGCATGAACAAGGTCCAATACCTGGGCTACATTGTTGATGAGCATGGGGTACATGTTGACCCAACTAAGATCCAAGTCATCCATGACTGGACAACCTTGACCACACTAATTGAGCTTCAGAGCTTCTTGGGGCTAGCCAATTTTTACTGACGGTTCATGTTGGGATTCTCCCATATTGCATGGGTCCTCAGCCAGGTGACCAAGGGCGGTGGTAGGGCCAAGTTCATGTGGGGGAAGGAGAAACAATGAGCATTCGAAGTTATGAAACATCATTTTTTCTCAGCTCTAGTACTCTCCTTGCCCAATCTGCAACAACCATTTGAGATTGAGACTAATGATTCTAACTACGCTGTGGGCACAGTTCTCACTCAACATGAGCATTCGGTGGAATACTAGAGTGAGACACTCTCGGATAATGTCAAGAAATACCCCACCTACGACAAGGAAATGTATTCCATTGTACAATCCCGTTGTCAATGGAAACATTACATTCTGGGGAAAGAGACGATCATACACACTGCTCACAAGCCTCTACAGTTCATACAGACATAGGGAAATTGCAGAACGACCGCCATTAGAAGTGGTCCACCTACCTGCAATAGTTCCATCTCAACATCAAGTATAAGACATGTATCTCCAATCGTGTCGTTGACTGCCTCAGTCGGCCTCCTGTGGCTGCACTTACCACTGTGCTCCATTCATGTGGACATGAAACATCGGAGAGGCCCCACCTTTACCAGAAAGATCTGAAATTTGCCACCACATATCATCTCTTGGGTACAGGCGCCTCTGCCACTTATTTTCACATTCTTGACGGACTCTCTTATGCCACCTGGGCCATCTATGTGTTCCTACAAGCGAGCCTACCAAATTGATTTGGGAATCCCACTACAGTCCAGTGTCAGGACAGTTTTGCATAGAGAAAACTGTGGCCGTTCTTCAGAAACATTTTTATTGGCCAAAACTTCGACAAGACGTTAGCAAGCATATCAGATCTTGCACTGCTTGTGCCATTGCCAAGCCTACCATCAAGAAGCAAGGCTTATACACCCCCCTTATTTTTCTCGAGAAGCCGTGGGAATCCATCTCCATGAATTACATATCTGGTTTTCCGTCCACTAAGCATGAAAATGACTGCGTGTTTGTGGTCGTTGATTCGTTTTCAAAGATGGCCATCATCACAGCCTGTAAGAAGAATGTCACAATGACAGATACTGTCAAGCTCTTCTTCGAACGAGTTTGGGTTCACTTTGGGATACCATAGACCATCATCTCCGACCGAGACAACAAGTTCCTCAACACCTTTTGGTCGAGTCTCTGGTCTCTGTTGTACACCAAGCTCACAAAATCCACTTCTTTCCACCCCCAAACGAATGGCCAAACCGAGGTCATCAATCGGATGATTGTGCACATCTTGCGCATGTACAATTCTAAGCATCCTCATACATGGGACATGAGTCTCCCATATGTCCAAAACAGTTACAACCGGGCTTTCCATAGTTCCACCAGCCATAGCCCATTTCAGGTGGCTCTGGGATTCCAACCCTTGGGACCTATTGATGTTGCACTTCCTCTTGCCACCACATAGACAGACTCTTTCCCTGATTAGTTTGCGATCGATAAAGCCACCAGATTCATTGAGCGGATTCAAGACATCTGCCAATAGGTCCAGGAGATTTTGCAGAACTCTAATGCTAAGTGCAAGCAACGCCGTGATAAACACAGGGTACCACACCAGTTTCAGGTTGGAGACAAAGTCTGGTTACATTTGCAGAAGGAGCATCTCACCAGGCCCCATCATAAGCTTCTCCCCCTTCATTATGGGCCTTAGAATATCACCAAGGTTGTGGGTAGCAATGCTTTTGAGCTCAACACTTTTTTGGATTACTGAGAGGGGAGGTGAATCAGTAATAGAGAAATTTAATCCTTTTCAAATAAATAATGCAAGTGCTATATCGATGTAGCATTATCATCTAATAATTGTAGAGTAAATATACAATGAACAAATGAGCAATCATACACACACAATACACCAATGTTTTTACGTGGAAACCCAAAGCGGGAGAAAACCACATAACACTTTTTCTTATAGGTCTTGAAGAATTACATTCATTGGAAGCACCAACTTCCTTTGTTTTCCAGCTGCAACTGGAAGGAGGCTCCAACCCCCTAGTTTCTTAGGCTACAACCTGAGGGAAACTTCAACTCCCCAATTCTCTGGATACAACCAAAAGGAGGCTACAACCCCCTAAGTTCTTTGGCAACAACCGGAAGGTGGCTACAACCACCGGTCCTTGCCTCGTCCAATCATCCTGAAATATAAATTCCAAATGTAGACAACCTGTCACTGTCACTGAATCAACCACTGCCACTGACAACCTGTCACTGTCACTGAATCAACCACTGCCACTGACAACCTGTCACTGTCAACCTGTACCAATGACTTGTAACAACCTGTACCAATAACTCGAACCAACATGTATCATGCATCAACCTTGACTCATTAAGATGTGCCAATGTCATCAACTATACACCTCATGTATGTGCCAACTCATCAACTATACACCTCATGTATGTGCCAACTCATCAACTACTTGTCTCAACCATGTACCCAACATGTACCTCAACCATATACCAAAGACATACATGAATATAACCATCAAGAGTTATCTAACAATTCATCACTCTATCCATAAACCAAATACCGTAAACCCTTACATCAAACCACGTGCCACAACCTCATTGTTATGTAGCCTCAAGCTAAACCAACAACTTCAGCAACACATCACAACCAAAAGACCAATACCCATATGCCAAATACCAACAACAAAATACCAGCTATATCCCTCAACAAATATGATGTATGCAACAATATTGAACATCCAATACCATCTCAAGAGATAAAACCTAGCTCACAAAACATACCTCAAACAAGATGTGCCATATCTCTCATAAATAGACCCCAACCATGTTGTTGTCATGATTTTTTTGCCGCACTTTTTCTTCCGTGAATTTTCTACCACACTTTTCAGCTGCGATTTTTCTGCCGCACTTTTTCTTCCGCACTTTTTTTGCCGCAATTTTCCCACCACACTTTTTCTGCTGCACTTTTTCTGCTGCAATTTTTCTCTATAAATAATATCTACCCAAATAACCTTTCAAAAAATAGATATTCAATGATATTCAAGTGTGATTAAAATGAGAGAGCCTTGCCTCTTATTTATACTTTCATGTATCTTCCTCAAGGGGTTACCTTTTAACCATCTTAGCCCACTTTTCTTATTTTAGGGTTAACCAACTTCTAACCACTTTTCCACTTAGTAATTTCTCCATTAACTTTATTATTTAAATAATTTCTTTTGTATCCACTTTTACTTATAGTACACTCATCACTTCACTTTATTATTTACCTTCTAAAATCTCTCAAACCACTTTCCTTATTTTAGGGAGTTCTCCATTAAATTTATCATTTAAATAATTTCTTTTGCATTCTCTTTGACTTATAGTACACTCGTCACTTCACTTTATTATTTAAATAATTTCTTCTTTGAAAACACTTTGACTACTTTGACCTTTTAGGGCTTCTATATGACTCATGAAGGTTCTCCAACTTCACATGGCCATAACTCTCTAACCGTGAGGAGTTATGTGACGTTCCAGATACCACCGGAAATGGCATGACATGTACTATCCATCTAGAATAATATTACCTGCAAATATATCAAAACTCATACCATTATCCATCAAACAAACTTGGGTCCATTACTCAAATCTTTATGCTACAGGAATTCGCTACCAGACTTTTTTCATGGGTTGACATCAATGACAACCAACCCAATTAATCAACAATCTCCCCCTTTGGCATTGATGGAAACACTATGATGCAATGTTGTTGACACAAGGGCAGACCCAGGGTTCAATGCTAATAACGCACCAACAAAACCCTAACTACCAGCCCTTTCGGAAACACCTGCAAAGAAGATGAAGTCTCACCCGAGTTAGAAGCAAGGATGGTTGCAGAACTCATGTGTATGCAACCTTAGCTGGGACACAGATCTGTGATTATAATACTTAATAGATCACTTAGCACTGTTAGTTCATCATTATTTAACCAATATCTACTCCACAGAGAAAATAGAGCATCATAACATTCACCCTGATCTAATATATTTAAGCACTTAGAATAAATAAATGAATCAGATCTAGTAGATTGAGGCACTAAGCACATTCACCTATGTCAGATCTAGCATCCATATTCATCATAAGCACAAAGCATAAATAGATTTGTCTATCTATCTATATCAAGCACTTAGCAAATAACACATAAACACATCAGATCATCACACAAAGCATAATAACACAGTATTTACGTGGTTCACCCCAACCCTGTGGCTACTTCCACCAACTCTTCTTCTTTATTAGTGTCAATCAATCATCTACATGCACAGAGCCACAAAAACCCTACTTTTCATAGGACAGGATATATGCGCGCACCTCGCAAGATCCTCCTTCCCTGAGCTAGGTCTAGCACAAAGCCTTTCATAGGCTGACATCCCATACTCATTACATATTCCCAAATCCCAAAAAGGACCCAAAAAAGGGGCCAAGATCCCATGATCTCTGCTTCATCTTGCGCTCCGTCTTCGACAGGCTATCAAAGTCCCAAAATAGGTCAAACATGACCAAGAAACCTCAAAACTTGGTCAAGGGCCAACATACCCCCAACACTCACCTGTGACTCGTCCCGAGTCACTCTGGTCTAACTAGTTCTTCTTCGAACGCCTTGAGCTTGGATCGAGTTGCTTCGACTTGCTGTTGTGCTAGGGCCTCCTGTTCAACGAACTCTTGGATGACTACATCATTAATAGGTCCCTCTAGACACTGTTCAGCTGTAGTGACAACCTTCTCTAGCTCTGCTCCTTGGCCTTCTACCTCTGTAAACAATTGATAGGCCTTATATTGTACAGGATGGATCCTCTGAGTTACCTCCATAACTTTGCTCTGGATAGTGTGGATTTGCTGCTGTGCAGTGCATTTCTCTTGGGAGCACTTCATTCTTTCCACAGCTGATAGGGGCTTTAACAATGCCTATATCTTTTCAACTTCATACTTCACCTCTTGGAGCTGCAACTCCAGTGCCTTTAGTTCTGGGTTCTTTGTGAGTTGTTCATAGGTCTGGGCATTATGATCAATGAGTTTCTTACATTCCAGGGTAAGAGACTTTAGCCTTTCAACTGCGCTCCAGGTGGTTACTTCTCTTTGGTCTCTTACATCTTGTGGGGTCCTAGGTACAGTGCATAGCTCCAAATCTGCTATGTGTTGTTGTAGTTGTTGGATGGCTTCTACGATCTAGTTCACCTATTGTGTAACTTGGTCTTCTGCCTTGATTTCTAAGACTGTCACAGAGCAAAGTGATCTGTTGACCTCTTCTTTTACTTTGAGTTGCTCTACGAGCAACTGTTCCTTTTCTTGTTGTAGTTATGCTTTTTCTTCATCAAACTTCGCTTGGAGATAAATCTTTTCCTATTCTGCAACATTGCGTTGCTCTACGAGTACTCCTTGTACTTGTGTCAAAGCCTAGATGGCTTGATCTATTTCTTCCTGTGCTCGTCGAAGGTGAGATTCGACTGTATCGTCTAGGTGATGGAGTTGAGATGGCTCTTTTAGTCATGAGTTCGATCAAAAATTCTTCAACAACTTTCTCTGCAGCACTCAACTCGTCCGACATACACACTCAGGGTTAACAATCTCAGGTTTGCGGAGTAACTTAGACACAGTAATGAGATAGAGAGCAAGAGTGCGATGATCACTGTATAAAATCAAGTTAGTCTGCAGGTTCAAACTCTCGGTTGGCAAAAGTTTTCTCGATGCATGGCGTGATGGGATAAATAGGTATATCGACAATGGGTCACTTGCAATGGGTATGAAGCCCTCATTAACACTTCACTGTTTGGTATGGCGTGATCCCAACGGTCGGATGGTGAGCTATCTGTCCATAAATGTATTTCTACCTGTTTAGAGTGTTGGTATAACAGTTATAATGTCCCCAACGACTATATTGCTTTGTCATGGCAAAGTGCCATGTGTCGTTGTTATGATATCCCAACAAAGCTCCAATTTTACAAATTTTCCTTCTACGAGGTTCCCTCTGGAACCTTCTACAACTTGTCGATCTCAGCTCTCTTCTTACTTAGCTTTATAGCCTTCTTCCCATTGAGCTTCATCTTTTTATGCCTTTTTATGTTCTGATTCTTATCTTCTTTTGGCATAGTCACTTCGTGCTGTTGAGATTCTTTCTTAAGATTCGAGGGTGATCCTTCTTCTTTATCTGGAATAGGTAGTTCAATCTTTTGTGGGTCTTCTAGTTTTCTTGAAACTTCGACATCCGGGTCTCTAGTGTTAAATAGCTTCGATCTATTCTTCTGTTCTTTAATCAAGTGTGCGATCCTTCTAGTCATGAATTCTTTTAACTCTTTCTTCTTCTGCTCTAAAACTTCTTCTTCTTCTTTCCTTTTGGCTTGATCTCTTTCAATCCAAGGTTTTTCTAGTAGCATGGTAAATGGGGCGCTATTCTCAATAAATTTAATAATCTCAAAATCTTCCTCTGTCGAAGTTCCATTGGCATTCATAGGTATCCGGGTGAGATTTCCACATAAGTTTATCAACTTTCCTTTGAATAGTCCTATTCCTCCTAATGAAGGGATCATAACAAGCCTCCCTATAGCTTCCCAAGTTCTCTCTGTCATAATATTCACCCATGTTTCCTCATCTAGAACACAGTCAATGTCGAAGTATCCTATTCTTTCTTTAATGCATTCTTTTTCTTTGAAGATCTCTGATAATCTGACATGTCAATGGTCATTCAGGGTTTCTTTCATATGTAGCAATACTTTTTTTTATTCTTTCTGGGTTTCTATCATAATCTTAGTTTCTGGATCTGCCTTAGGGTTTTCTTGTCTCATGTTCATTTCTTCAAGCTTAGCAATCATTCTAGGACAATCCAATACTTCATGGTCCATAGCTTTGCAACAAAGACAACTAGGTCTTTTCCTAGGGCATTCCTTAGCAAGATGTCCCAGTCTTCTACAACTTTAACAAAGGGTTAATCCTCTCTTTCTTTTAAATGATCCCCAACCTTTCTTGCACTGTGCGCTAGGATCATGGTAGCTAACCTACAAACATTTATTTCTAGGATCCTGCATACACTTATTAGTCCAAACATTCTTTCTATGCAGAAGTATAACATATTTTTCACTATTCTTATCATATCTACTCATATCAAATCTTATTTCATCTATTAATACCCTAGTTTTCAAGATAGGATAAAATCTATCAAATATGCCTATATCGATACTGTTGAAGAAATTTTTTTCACTTATCTTACTTCTACAGAGAACAAAGATTTCAGATCTAGAACTTTTCAATATTCTTACCTTTATCAGAGCACAGAGCTTTCAGATCTTACCTCTTTTAATAAAAAATTCTCACTTTTACCTTTCTCAGAGCACAAAGCTTTCAAATCTTACCTCTTTTCTTCAGATCAAACTTCTTTTCTTGGCATAGATCTTATCAAACTAAGTAGAGTACCATGCACTAGAGCAATAGATCTACGCACAGAGCTTCCACAATTTCAGGTCAGATCTTTGCACAAAGCTTCTTCTTCTTCAGTTCCCAGCAATCATAGTTTCAGGTCCCAGCAATGAAACCATTTGTTGGCACAAGGGAAGACCCATGGTTCAACGCTAACAACACACCAACAAAACCCTAACTACTGGCCCTTTCAGCAACACCTGCGAAGTATATGAAGTCTCACCCGAGGTAGAGGCAGGGGTGGTTGTAGGACTCAGGTGTCTGCAACCTTAGCTAGGACACAGATCTATGATTATAATACTTAATAGAGAACTTAGCACCATTAGTTCATCATTATTTAACCAATATCTACTCTGCAGAGAAAACAAAGCATCGTAACATTCACCCTGATCTAATATATTTAAGCACTTAGCATAAATAAATGGATTAGATCTAGCAGATTCAAGCACTAAGCACATTCACCTATGTTAGATCTAACATCTATATTCATCATAAGCATAGAGCATAAACATATCTGTCTATATGTCTATATCAAGAACTTAGTAAATAACACATAAACACATCGTATCATCACACAGAGAAGAATAACACAGTATTTACGTGGTTCACCCCCACCATGGGACTATGTCCACCAACTCTTCTTCTTTATTAGCGTCAACCGGTCATCTACATGCATAGAGCCACAAAAAACCTACTCTGCGTAGGACAGGATATCTGCACGCACCTCACCAGATCCTCCTTCCTTGAGCTAGTTCTAGCACAAAGCCTTTCACAATCTGTTACAACCACTTGCACTTAGCTCTACAAGTTTCTCACAATATGCACAGAGCATCTACAAACCATACTTGCACTTAACACTTAGATTATCGGCCTCCTTTCTACATATGTCACCTAGCTACTTATTTATACTTTACAAAATAGGCCTAATCATGGGTAAACCCATGGTCCGACATCCCATACCCGTTACATATTCCCAAATCCCAAAAAAGACCCAAAAAAGGGGCCAAGACCTCGTGATCTCTGCTTCATCTTGCACTCCATATTTGACAGGCTGTCGAAGTCCCAAAATAGGTCAAACATGACAAAGATCCCTCAAAACTTGGTCAAGGAACAACAAATGATGAAGTCATGTCATGCAATACTGAAGTCATATCGCTCATTCTCCCCCTATGACCATCGCTCCCACTGGAACCATGCCTCTGTATTCTGTATTTGATAAATCTCTCCCCCTTTGTCATCAATGGCAAAGGTATCTTTCCATCTGGGGCTTCTCCCCCTAAATGAACTTTCCTTGGGGATACTCCCCCGGACTGAACTCTTCCTGAAACTGATCTCCCGACTTGAATTGTCCTCTTTATGGTGCTTCCTCATGTAAATCTAATACATATAAGATAATCATTCAAAAACATTTGTTTTGGAGTAGAAATAACTCCGAGTCTCTAGTGAAGATACTCAAAGGCTTCCCGGGGAAGCGGTTTTGTAAATATGTTTGCCACTTGTTCTTTTGTAACCACATATTCAACTCTGATGTTCTTTTCTGCAACCTGCTCCTGTAGGAAGTGATACTTGATTGGAATGTGCTTCGTCTTGGAGTGCATCATTGGGTTCTTTGAGATATTTATGGCACTTGTATTATCACAATTGATTGGAATGGGATCATCATACTCAACCTGTATACTTGTCAGAGTTTGTTTCATCCATAGAACCTGTGTAAAACATGTTGTTGTTGCAATATACTCTACCTCGACTGTAGATAAAGATACTGATGATTGTTTCTTTCTTAGCCATGATACTAAACACTCACCCAAGTAGAATTCTGCTCCACTGGTTCTTCGTCGATTATCAATGCAACCTGCCCAATCTACATCTGTGTAGGCAATAATAGATATATATTTTCCTTTTAGATACCATAATCCAGACTCTTCTGTTCCTTTGAGATATCTGAAAATCCTCTTCACTGCTAATACATGTGATTCTTTTGGTGCTGCTTGAAATCATGCCACCTGTCCAACTACCTGCATTACATCTGGTCTGGATGTTGTCACATATAGTAGGCTACCAATCATTGATCTGTATTTCCTGTGATATGTAGACTTTGAATCATAATCGTTTCTCAACTTGCAACTAGTTTTCATGGGAGTGATAACTGGTTTGCAATCTTCCATTTCAAACCTCTTTAGCATTTCTCTGATATACTTTGTTTGAGAAATACAAATTCCTTGGTTTCTTTGATGTATCGTGATGTAGAGGTTGTTGTCTGCATTTCCTTTTCTTAATCCTGCCTGCTTTAGATATTTATCCAATCTAGAGTACCATGCTCTAGGAGCATGTTTTAAACCATACAAGGCCTTCTTTAATTTACACACATAATCTGTGTTCTATGGCAACTAAAATCCTTCTGGTTGTTCAATGTAGACTTCTTCTTCAAGTTCCCCATTCAAAAAAGATGATTTTACATCCATCTGATACACTTTAATATTTTTGGAGCATGCATAAGCTAAAAGCAATCAGATTTCTTCCATTCTGGAAATTGGGGCAAATGTCTCTTCAAAGTCAATTCCTTCAACCTGTGCATATCCTTTACATACAAATCTAGCTTTGTTCCTTGTAACATGTCCATCTTCATTCAATTTATTCCTGTATACCCACTTTGTGACAATCACATTCTTATCCTTTGGTCTTGGAACCAATTCCCAAGTGTCATTTTTCTCTATTTGAACCAATTCTTCATCCATGGCCTTATTCTAAAATTCATCATTGCTGGTCTCTTCAAAACATGTTGGTTCAATCCTAGATGAGAGTGCTAGGTGCATTTGTGCTGGTGAACAGATTCTTCTTCTAGTGTCAACTCCTGCGTCTTTGTTTTCGATAATCTAATCTGAAGGATGATTCTTCTGTACTCGTCTGCTAGGTGTCTTTGGAGGCACTTGTTGAACTTTCTCTTCTGCTTCTATTAGATCCTCTTCATCTTCCCCTTCTACTTATTTTTCATCTTCTGCTTCTTCTTCTTAAAGCTATTCCATTGATTCATTTTCTTCTTCCTTTAATTCTGGTCTAGTTGTTTCATCGATTGTTATGTTGATGCTTTCCACAACTTTGTTCAATCTCATGTTGTAACACTTGTATGCTTTCCTTGTACTTGAGGAACCAACAAGTACTCCTTTGTCCACACGAGAGTCAAACTTTCCCATTCTGCCATATTCTCTTTTGATGTAGCATTTTCTTCCAAAAACTCTGAAGTGCTTCACATTTGTTGGTCTTCCTTTCCATAGCTTGTAGGGAGTTTTATCAGTGTTGTTTATGAGCATTACTCTGTTTTGAATGTGAAATGTTGTATGCACTGCTTGTGTCCAAAACATATCTATCAATTTGGAATTCATTAGCATTGTTCGAGCCATTTCTTGTACTGTCCTGTTCTTTCTTTCAACAACTCCATTCTATTGAGGTGTCATAGCAACGTAGAATTGTCTTTTTATTCCATGACTACTACAGTNCCTCCATTATCAGATCTCAAGCATTTGATTTTTGAATCCATTTCATTTTCAACCATTTCCTTGTAGACCTTGAAGTTTTCAAAAGCTTCTGACTTATTCTTGAGAAAACAAACTGCAGACATTCTTGTATAATAATCAACTAATAACATACAATATTTCTCACCTTTTAAACCCTTTGTTGTAGTTGGTCCAACTCGATCAGTATGCACAATTTCTAGTGGTCTTGTCGTTGAATATTCCTTTGATTTGAATCTGGTCTTTGTTTTCTTTCCTTGTTGACAATGCTTGCATAACGTGTTGGTTGGTTTCGTGATCTAGGGCATTTCTCTAACTACTTCCTTTTGCTGACTTTGACAAGGTTATCAAAATGTATGTGACCCATTATTCTGTGCCATAGCTAACTTTCATCTTCCTTTCCTAGGCAACACTTTTCATTTCCAATTTCATTTAATACATATATGTTGCTTGAAGTTCCTGCAACTGTTGCAATCAATTTTCCTGAACCTTCTTTTCTTATCTCTCACTTTTGTGAATCGAAAGTAACGTTATGACCTTGGTCACAGATTTGACTCACACTTAGAAGATTATGTTTCATATCTTCTACTAGCAGAAAATTTTCTTCCTTGGTATTCCTGTTCTCAATTCTGATTGTGCCTTTTCCAATGATTTTAGCTAAATCATCATTTCCGAAGGAGACTGATCCATCTCTTTCCTTTCTTAATGTAAGAAACCTGTCTCTATCACTTGTCATGTGTTTTGAATAGCCACTGTCAACATACCAACTATGTTTCTTCTACTTAGCTTGTAGAGTGAGTGTGAATTCTTCATTGCTATACTAATTCTGCTTTCTTATCCATGTCCTTTTCTGAGGTTCCTGTCTGTGACTGTTGTTATTCTATTGCGGTTCTCTAGGAGGGTCTGTCATTCTGCAATCTTTGGCCATGCATCCAAACTTGTTACATTTGTAACATTCCACTTTAGTGCTCAAAGATTCAAACTTGTTGTAACTTCTTCTATGTGTTTCACTAGGCCTTCTTGGATAACCCTTTTGTGTATGACTTTAAAAGTTGTTTATGTTCCTGTTGTTAGCTTTGCAATTCACAACTTTATGTCCAAAATTATTACATGCATAACATAAACCAAAAAATATAGTTTGATACCTGGGAGTTGAAGATTTTCTGAAATGAGGTATTCTTATGAATCATTCTTCTTCCCGAGGCCTATCTGTCGGTTGGTGATTCTGAAATTTGAATCTTCTCGGTGGAGGAGTGTCCTTGTAATCTTCCTTGTAGATATCCCTATCCCCTTTGATTGTTTATGCATATATTTTTGGATATGTTTATTGCTCTATTGTTTTGGAGCTTTATCCCTTTTCTGTTTGATTGTATCCAAGTCTGGACTTTTCATGATGAGGTTTTTGACTTCTGATAATGTCATCCAAAAATTTTGAGTTGTTCTGCATATTTTTCTTTTGAAGATCCTTTCTTAATGTGACAAACTCTGCTTCCAAATTTCCAATGATCTTGTCTTTTTATTCTAGTAGTTCTTTGAGTGTTTCTTCAATTCTTTTATCTTCTTCTATTTGAACCTTCAAATTTGTGATCATTTGTTCTAGTTCTTGAGTGTCTTCTTTCTTGTCTAGTTCCGCTTGTAGTTTCTTATTTTTCTTCTTTTCTCTTCTGATAACTTCTATGGCACACATCAATTCTTGAATTTACTCTCTGAATCCTATGATTGCATTTACTGTTTAATCAACTCGTAAAAAATAAGTTGTAATATTCTCATCTTCCTTCATCTTAAGTTGTTTGAACTGACCTCTGTAAGTTTTAAGCTTTGTTGCTTTGACTTTTGAATCTCCTTCATAAACATTTCAAAGTTTGTCCCAAATATCTTTAGCGGATTTACAATGTGCAACTTTGGTGAATACCATTTCACTAAGACCATTCAGAAGTGCATTTGTGGTTTTGGAATTATTCTGACCGAGTTTCACTTATTTGACATTTGTTGGCAGAACTATTGGTACTGTGTATCCATCTACAATTGATTAACAAATTTCAAATCCATGTGCCTGTATATGTGTATTCATCCTTATGCTCCAAAATGCATACTTTTGTCCATCAAACTGTGGTATTCCATTTTTATACAAGTTGTTGCTCTCCATGACCTTTCTTTCAATGGTGTTGGCCATTGACCAAGTTTTGAGGAAACGATGGTCATGTTTGACCATTTTTTGAGACTTAAACAGGCTGGTCGAAGATAGAGTGCCCAGGTGAAGCGAATATCGTGGGATCTCACCCATTTTGCGGGTTTTTTGGGTTTATGTAATGGGTATGGGATGTCGGACCATGGGTTTACCCATGCTTAGGACCCTTTTTGTAATATATAAATAAGTAGCTAGGTGATGTGAGTTATAGTGAGTAGTCATTGTTTGGCTTAGTGCATGGCCAGTTAGCTTTGTGCACAAATGAGTTAAAGATTGCAGAGCTAAGTGTAAGAATTTTTGTAAGTGCTTGGTGCAGAAAGACTATGTAAGGCTTCATACTTTGATCCGAGTCAGGGAAGGAGGATCTGGCGAGGTGCGCGCAGATCTCCTGTCCTTGCAGATTTGGATCTGTGGCTTGGTGCTTGTAAGAATGTTGGAAGAGACCAATAAGAATAAGAAGAGTTGGTGAATGTAGCCCCACACTGGGGTGAACCACATATATCCTGTGTTGATGTGCTTGTGCAATGTTGTTCATGTCATTTATGTTTCTATTTTCTTAGTGCATTGTTCTTGATGTATGATAGACAGATCCATGAATGCATAGTGTTTATGATGTGAATGAATGTTAGATATTCTCTGATGCTATGTGATAAATGATTAGATGTACTTAATCTTGATAACTATTGCATTGATCTGTAATTAGGGTTAATCTACGATGTGAATAATGATCATAACTTAATGCATTATTTTGGCTAAGTCCTCTGTTAAGTGTGTAATCCCAGATGTGTGTCCCAACTAGGTTGTAGACACTTGAGTCCTACAACCCCACTTTCCTCTACCTTGGGTGAGACTTCATATGCTTCGCAGGTGTTGCTGAAAGGGTTGGTAGTTAGGGTTTTGTTGGTGTGCAATTGAAGCATTGAACCCTGGGTCTGCCCCTGTGCCAAAAAATGGTTCCATTTTCGGGGCCTGAAACTATGATTGCTGGGAATTGAAGAAAAGAAAAAGCTCTATGCGTATATCTGTTGTTGTAGTGTGCAATATTCTACTTGACTTGCAAAGCTCTGTGCTAAAAAGAATTTTGATCTGAAGAAGAGAGGTAAGATCTTAAAGATTTGTGCTCTGGTAAAGGTAAGATAAGTGGAATTTTTTTCTTCGGAAATATGAATCTAGGTATGCTTGACAGATTTTGTCCTAGTGTGAAAACTAGGGCACAACTAGAAGAAAGAAAATTTGATCTGAATAAATTTGATAGAAATAGTGAAAGATATGTTATTCCTATTTATAGAAATAATTTTTGGATTAACAAGTAGATGTAGGACCCTAGAAAGAACTTTTGCAGATTGCAGGTCCATCACTATGATTCTAGTGCGCAGTACATAAAAGGTTGGGGATCGTTTAAAAGAAAGAGATGATTGACACTATGTTATAACTGCAGAAGACTAGAACATCTTGCTAAGGAATGCCCTGGTATAGGTCTTATTTTTCTTTGTTGTAAATCTATTGGTCATGAGGTTTTGGATAGCCCTAGAATGATTTCAAAAGTTGAAGATATCAACATGAGACGAGACAACCATGAAGAAGGTCAAGAAACTAGGGATATGTTAGAAAACCAGAATGAATCAGAATCTATGTTATTACAGCTAAAAGAAACACCAAATGATCACAAAGAGATCAATTTACCAGAGATATTGAAAGAAAAGCAGTGCATAGAAACAAGGATAGGAGACTTCGACATAGACTGTGTATTATATGAGGAAACACATGTGAATCTTATGCCAAAAAGCACTTGGGAAATTGTGGGAAAACCTGCTATGATTCCTTCATTGGGAAGGATAGGATTGTTTAAAGGAAAGATGATAACCCTATGTGGAAGAGTTACTAATGTACCTATGATTACTCATGGAACATTGACCGAAGAAGAATTTGAAGTCATTAAGTTTTTCGAGAACAACACCCCTTTTTCACTTTTGTTAGGAAAGACCTGGATTGAGAAAGATCAGATCCGAAGGAAAGCAGAGGAGGAAGCCACATAACAGACAAAGAAAGAATTAAAGGACTTCATGGCTAGAAAAATAGAGTGATTAATACAAGAACAAGAGGACAAGTCGAAGCAAAATAAGACAAGAGAGTTAGTTGTCAAAGTTGAAATAACACAAGAAGGCTTAAAGAACCTGCCCACCCAGGAGAGAAGAGCGCCTACCCCGAAAATAGTAAGAAAAGAAGTATTACCCTCGAACCCTTTGAAAGACCCTCAGCAGTGCGAAGTTTCTACGCTAAGAGAAAATAAGAATGAGAATGGAAAAAGGAACCCAAAGACTCAGATCACAGGAAAGAAGGAAAGAAAGCTCAGTAAGAAGAAGGCAAAGTTAGAAAAACTTTTAGAAGTTCCAGAGAAGACTTCACAGAAGACAGGCTTACAGAACTTGAACCTCATCGGTTTAGCAGAACTGCATAGAAAGGCACTTCGCCATGACGAAGCTATATGACTGTTGGAGGCATCCTAATCGTTAGAACGACACTCCAGAACGGATAGAACTGCAGTTATGCCGAAAATATCACCAGTGGACCATTGAGACCACACCATAATGGATGGAATCATATTGATTGAGGCATTCCTTCCCGTTGAAGGAATCCATTACGACGTTTCTTATTTAATCCGTCGAATGCTTCACCGGGACCAATTTTTGCAAACCGATATATCCGAGATAACAGAGACGTGATAGCATACCATGCTGTGTTGTCTATACCTCGCCATTAATTCGATTACCTTGAGTATATGTTCTCCTACATGAGTTATTTTCTCACGAGTGTGCATGACAGCCAAACGTAGCGCAGTAGAGAAGTCCGTGGAGGAAATATTAATAGACCTTATGACTGAGAAAGTCATGTCTATAGGAGTATAGGAATTGTCGACGGGTGGATTGCAAGAATCCCCCTCGACTAGACGTCGATCTGTGCCATCCCGAACCGTGACAGAGAAAAGAAGTAAGCACCGCGACGATCTGGCGAACACAGAGAAGATCCCGTCGGTCTTTCCCAACTACATCCCATCCTTGGCTGGTGCGGTTAGTCATGACAACGTCCCATGGGATTTCGAGTATACACTCATCACTGTGTACCTCCCAAATGGGATACGTGCAGTCGGACCGCAGTTGGGACTGATCCCAGCTCTCAAGATAAGCGATTTCAACCTCGACGATAGGAAGAATTATGCAATGCTCAAACCACATCACTACCTGACGAAGATGACTGGGAAGTAGCCCAAGATAGTTCCCCAACCATGGATCAAGGAGATTGCAAGATCGATGATCTTGAACGTCATGAAGATCCCCCACTTTAGTAGACATTAGGAGGTTAACACATGCGTTAAACTCCTCCCATCATGCTACCATGGCAGGTATTTTTGGTTGGATAGGCACATCACTATGGATCTGACCCTAATCCACTTGATCACCAGATTGAGCATGCAGGGACCAGACCCTCACCAGTTTTACCCAGGAAATACATTAGATGGCTCCTTAGACCAGTGCATCAAGGAGGCATATGGCAATGTGGAGAAGGGGAAGCGAGGCTAAAAGTTAGCCTCCATCTAGGATGGCACATTGCGCCTAGCTTTTCAGTTGATAACAAACAAGCTCTTCACAAGTCACAAGATTCATAGTTGACCTCGCAGGGAAGTGTGTCAAAGGGATGCAGATGAATTGGGCGAGCTACATCGTCAATGAGTTGGAGAAGGATTGTCATGAAGCACATGACCAAGGCTATGAATTTCACTTTATCTCATTATTGATTCTCATAACATTTATCGCTTGGGAGATGTTGGAGGGAGTGACATTCCTGGAAGTCGAGCCATCAAAACTATTGGCCGCGAGGTTCACCACCTCGTGGTATATGAGCGACATGGTGAAGCAGTTGAAATCAAATGCAGTGTTCCAAACTTACTACCTACATCTCAAGAGCGCCATTGAATCATTCCCCCGAATGACCTCGGACACCTTACACACATACATGCCACTAGCGAAGTTCCACGTAGACCAACACTTCATTTACATCACTGCACATAGGGATGAAAGAAAGGAGGAGCTATAGTCCTACTATAAATTGACCGACGAAGACATGGAGGAGATAACCAAGGAATGGCCCGCCGAATTCCTTGTACCAGTCAAGCAGACAGAACTCTCCAACCCCGACATCATCAGAATCCCTTTAGTCACTCAGAACGAGTATGACGGTCCAAGCAGCACAAAGAGAAAGAAGGAAAAGGAGGAAGTGCAGGACGTAGACAGTGAGGAAAAGAACAACGCATTGGAGGAAACCATGCCTGACTCACCTGCAGGAGGAGAAGGCGACGAAGTAAACCAAGAGGAGGAAGGGAAAGAAGACAAGCAATAAAAGGGAGAAGTGACACCACCGAAGGATCCCCTTACAGAGGCCGAGACGTCCAAGGAAAGGAAGGGTTCTCCACAAAAACCCTTAGTGCGAAAGAAGACCCGAGCCAATAAGCCTCAACCACAGAATGTGCTCACCACAGATGATGTTAATCTCATCATCATAGTTGTAGAATATGCCTCAGAAGATATCCTGCAGAGACACGTAGTGAAGCAAGAAACACTATGTGACAGGATTGAGAAGGAACTGAAAAACATCCAACAAGCTATCCAGTTGAGCAGCGTAGTGTCTACTGCACCATATTCAACAGAGAGTGTAGAATTGGGGGATGAGCCCATAAAATTGCGCATATTAGTAGATGCAACAGAGACTTGATTTCATCGAATCCAGGAAGAAAAGGAGCAGGCCACATAGGCCTTGAAGCAAGAAAAGGAGGAGGCTTTAGAGCAACTTCGGGTTGTGCAACAAGAGAAAGATGACCTCCGGGCGAAGTTCGAAGAGGACAAAAAGCAAATCCAAAAGGAGAAAGACTAGCTACTTCCAGAGCAGACTATGGTCTGAGAGGCAGTGACTAGAGAACTTCACTCTATGTCGGGCTTGGCATAGATGGAAGAAGAGATAGCCGAGAACCAAGTGGGGAAGCTCCCTGAAGCCATTCAACAGCTTCAAGCACGAGTAGCAGAAATAGAAATCCAAGCAGTGCTAAGCACTCCACAAGAAGTGTGAAATCAGAGAGAAGAAACTGTCAGGAGCGCAGTAGAAAGAATTAGGGCATTGGCTGTAGAATGAAAGTGACTAAGTGACTGAAGTGTGCAGACCTATGAGCACCTTGCAGAAAACCCAAAGCTAAGGATATTGGAGGAAAAACTGCAAGAGGCGAAGCAACAGGCTTCCACCGTGCAAGTGCAGTTGAAGCTGCTTACTACAGTGGAAAAGATGAAGAGGTCGCAGAAACAACGTGTAGTTCAGCAGCAGGTGACTGTCATCCAGAGTAGAATTATGGAGGTGACACAGAGACTCCAGCCGGTGCAAGACGAAGCCTGCACACTTTTCTAAGAGATCGAGGGACAAGGATCATAGTTGGAACAAGTGGTCGTGATAGTGGAGCAACGCCTCGAAGGGCCTGTCACCAAGCACGTAATCCAAGAGTTCGCTGAGCAGGAGGCTCTGGCAAAGCAGAAAGTCGAGGCAGCTCAAGCTAAGATCAAGGCCTTTGAAGCAGTGTTGCCCATATTGGAGTGACTTGGGATGAGTCACAAGTGAGTGTTGGGGGCATGTTTTCCCTTGACTAGGTTTTGAGGAAATGATGGTCATGTTTGACCATTTTTTGGGACTTCGACAGGCTAGTCGAAGACGGAGCGCCCAGGCGAAGTGGAGATTGTGGGATCTCGTCCATTTTGTGGGATTTTTTGGTTTTTAGGGTTTATGTAAAAGGTATGGGATGTTGGCCCATGGATTTACCCATGCTTAGGCCCCTTTTTGTAATATATAAATAAGTAGCTAGGTGAAGTGAGTTATAGGGACTAGTCATTGTTCAGCTTAGTGCATGGCTAGTTAGCTTTGTGCACGAATGAGTTAAATCTTGCAGAGCTAAGTGTAAGCATTTTTGTAAGTGCTTGGTGTAGAAATACTATGTAAGGCTTCGTAGTTTGATCCAAGTTAGGGAAGGAGGATCTGGCAAGGTGCGCACAGATCTCATGTGCTTGCGGAGTTGGATCTATGGCTTGGTGCATGTAAGAAGATTGGAAGAGACCAATAAGAAGAATAAGAGTTGGTGGACATAGCCCCACACTGGGGTGAACCATGTATATCCTGTGTTGATGTGCTTATGCAATGTTGTTCATGTCATTTATGTTTCTATTTTCTTAGTGCATTGTTCTTGATGAATGATAGACAGATCCATGAATGCTTAGTTTTTATGATGTGAATGAATGTTAGATCTACTCTGATGCTATGTGCTAAATAATTAGATTTACTTAATCTTGATAACTACCGCGCTGATTCATAATTAGGGTTAATCTGTGATGCAAATAATGATCATAACTTAATTTATTCTATTGGCTAAGTGCTCTATTAAGTGTGTAATCACAGATATGTGTCCCAGCTAGGTTGTAGACACTTGAGTCCTGCAACCCCCCTGCCTCTACCTCGGGTGAGACTTCATTTGCTTCGCAGGTGTTGCCAAAAGGGCCGGTAGTTATGGTTTTGTTGGTGCGTTGTCGAAGCGTTGAACCCTGGGTCTGCCCCCATGCCAACAAGTGGTTAAACTGATTTCTGAAGGAACCGACTTTGATACCAATTGTTGGATTATTGAGAGGGGGGGTGAATCAGTAATAGAGAAATTTAATCCTTTTTAACCAAATAATGCAAGTGTTATATCAATCTAGAATTATCATCCAATAATTGCAGAGTAAATACACAATGAAAAAATGAGCAATCATACAAACACACACACACCGTACACCAATGTTTTTATGTGGAAACCCAAAGAGGGAGAAAACCACATAATGCTTTTTCGTATATGTCTTGAAGAATTACATTCATTGGAAGCAACAACTTCCTTTGTTTTCCAGCTGCAACTAGAAGGAGGCTCCAACACCCTAGTTTCTTAGGCTACAACCTGAGGGAAACTCTAACTCCCCAATTCTCTAACTACAACCAGAAGGAGGCTACAACCCCCTAAGTTCTTCGGCTACAAACGGAAGGTGGCTACAACCACCTGTCCTTGCTTCGTCAAACCACCATGAAATATAAATTCCAAATGTATAAAACATGTCACTGTCACTGAATCAACCACTGCCACTGTCAACCTATCACTATCAACCTGTACCAATAACCTGTAACAACCTATACCAATCAATCTGCGCAAAACAACTTGTACCAATAACCTGAACCAACATGTATCATGCATCAACCATGCATCAACCTTGACTCATCAAGATGTACCAACATCATCAACTATACACCTCATGTATGTGCCAACTCATCAACTATACACCTCATGTATGTGCCAACTCATCAACTACTTGTCTCAACCATGTACCCAACATGTACCTCAACCATATACCAAAGACATACACCAACATAACCATCGAGAGTTATCTAACAATTCATCACTTTATCTATAAACCAAATACCATAAACCCTTACATCAAATGATGTGCAACAACCTCACTATTATGTAGCCTCAAGCTAAACCAACAACTTCAACAACACATCACAACCAAAATACCAATACCCATATGCCAAATATCAACTGTATCCCTCTACAAATATGATATATGCAACAATACTGAACATCCAATACCATCTCAAGAGATAAACCCTAACTTAGAAAACATACCTCAAACAAGATGTGCCATATCTCTCATAAATAGACCCCAACCATGTTGTTTCCGCGTTTTTTCTACCGCGATTTTTCTACCGCACTTTTTTTGCCGTGAATTTTCTGCCGCACTTTTTCTATCACAATTTTTCAGTCGCACTTTTTGTGCCGCACTTTTTCTGTCACGGTTTTCCTGCCACACTTTTTCTGCTTCACTTTTCCTGCTGTAATTTTTCTCTATCAATAATATCTGCCCAAATAACCTTTCAAAAAATAGATATTCAATGATATTCAAGTGTGATTAAAATGAGAGAGCCTTGCCTCTTATTTATACTTTTATGTAGCTTCCTCAAGGGGTTACCTTTTAATCATCCTAACCCACTTTCCTTCTTTTAGGGTTAACCAACTTCTAACCACTTGTCCACTTAGTAATTTCTCTATTAACTTTGTTATTTAAATAATTTCTATTGTATCCACTTTTACTTATAGTACACTCATCACTTCACTTTATTATTTACCTTCTAAAATCTCTCAAACCACTTTCCTTATTTTAGGGAGTTCTCCATCAACTTTATTATTTAAATAATTTCTTTTGCATCCTCTTTGACTTATAATACACTCATCACATCAAATTATTATTTAAATAATTTCTTCTTTGCAAACACTTTGACTACTTTGACCTTTTAGGGCTTCTAGATGACTCATGAGGGTTCTCCAACTTCACATGCCCATAACTCTCTAACCGTGAGGAGTTATGTCACGTTCCACATACCACCGAAAATGACATGAAATGTACTATCCATATAGAATAGTATTACCTGCAAATGTATAAAAAATCATACCATTATCCATCAAACAAACTTGGGTCCATTACCAAAACATTTATGCTACTGGAATTTGCTACTAGACTTTCTTCAAGGGTTGACATCAATGACAACCAACCCAATTAATCAACACACTCCACCCTTCCTTGTTCTGCATCCAGTATTTAATGTGGACCTCCTTCGGCCATATTTTCCACCATTATTGGACACCTCTGAGATCGTCAAACAATTGACGCCAACATAGATCACCATGAATGCATGGAACAAACATCCACCGATCGGATAGTGGAAACACAGGTCAAGGGACCTCATCAACATCGAATCCAACTTTATTAGGTTGTCAAGGTAGGGCGAATCCTACACCAAGGCAAGTGGCTCACCTGGGGCCAAATCCAACAAAATTTTCTTCACCTGATGGGGGAACTCAATGCAAAGGAGACCATTGCTTCTTAATGGGGGAGGAATGATTTAGGTGGATATTGGTGGCCACCCACCTATTCCAACTAGCTCCTCCTGTCCATTTTTTATTTACCATGTCTTTCTGTACTACTTTATAATTGTGAGTTCTACACTTTTGGGGCTATCTGAAGCCTCACACATTCTCCAGGTGGATATGGGTGGCCTCTCGCCTAATCTAACTGGCTTATTTTGTATGTTTTCATGTCATCACATCTTGTTGTACTTCCAGGGTTGTGTTGTGATTCTTATATGATTAGTATAATGCACACATTAATTATCAATCTGGGATTCGTAATCAACAGAGTTACAAGACACCAGTAAGAGAGGTAATTCTAATGTCACGAGTATAGAACTATCTTGGATTTTTCATGTTGGGAATAAAGAAAGATGTCAAACTAAACACACTTTGGCTGTCCTTCAAAGAGAGTCTATCTAATCCATTGTGGCACATGAAAGTATGAGATGGAGTTCTTTGACAAATCAACTATGTTATCTGACCCAGAAAGATAACTATGCAATCATACTTGAAAAATGAAATCGCACGTTAGTCATCAAGGCATATCGTGGGTAGTTCAGTAGCCAGTATATTGGATATGCCACGGCTCACAATGATCTATTGTGAACTTCACTAGTTCTTTTCCAAATATTTTTGACTATTGCTGCCAATGTCTATGTCCACTAAAAGAAATCCAGTTCATAAAAACAGAAATAGGGCATATGCAAAAACAAAGTAAGTAAATATCTTAAGCAATTTTATGAACTATGCTACTAACGTATGAAACTGTCAGAGATGATGAACTAAATTAGAAATCAAAGCTACAGCTAGTCTAACTATTACACTATTGAAATCAAATGCTAACACTAGTCTACAATAAGGATGACCTTTGTTGGGCGGTGGGCCCTTGCCGCTTCAATAGGTCAGCAGTTGGAGTCTACAGTAAGTTTATCTTCAATCAATACATCACTCTTACTCAGATCTCAAAACATGAAATTAGACTATACTAACAACTCAACTCACATTCATTCATAAATGATCAAGACATGGAAATAAATGACATTCTTCTATTAAACTTCAAACTCAAGATATGTTCTACAATATGCAACGCTGCTTCACATGCTGTGTTATGCTATCTCTCCATATCTCCCACCATCCTTGCCATGACTATTTAAACAATCTCAGTCGTGAAACACAAGGAGGTGAAATATTTAGTAGATCAATGATTGTCAAATTTATGCATTCGGTTACATATTTTAAGCTTCATCCTCATGACACGAAGTGTATAAGGATGAAGCAATAATCAAACTAGCTTAACATAGTCTTGCTAGAAACTTTGATGATCTAATAAACATTCAACAATTATCTTAGGTATGATCTGGATCTAAACTTGGAATACTCTATTTCCTGTGTTGGTACTAGATCATGACAGGTGAGATACGGTAGATCGTACCGAATCCGAACAACACAAAATTGGTTGGTACCAGACTAAAATAGTTTGCGGACGTCGGTACTGGATCACGACAGTGAATGATCTGCAGGTACCGGATTTGAATGGAAGGTGCTCCTGGTACCAGATTCAGAGAGTGGGTGATCTGGCGCATAAGTACCAGATGGCTTAGCTGACATAGAAGTGTCGGACTTGTCAAAAGGTCAAAGGCTACATATGGGAATTTAAACATTAGTACATGAAATATTTAATCTCCTAGCTTCATAAACCACAAAATGCATGAATTCAAGTATACTTTACCTCATGACCTTATAAGTGACTGGAGATAATGTTCTTTGTTATTTATCCAAGCTTAGGTAGGCAAAAAAAGGTATAAATGAGGAGTATAATATGGTAATGGGGATGTCAATTTAGAGGCTCAACATTCCCCCGTGCCAAAATCATTGCATGTCCTCATGCAACTTAAACATACTCAAAATTTTACAAAACTTGAGACTCCATTCTCTTTACTCCTGTGGATCAATGATGTTGACAACTGAGACTTCTGCTTTCAGCTCTCTTTTTATGACCCTAATGTATTGTAAGAGTCTTAGTAACTTTTTGAGATTATTAGAAGTCTCATCATGGTCATGTTGGAGTTGCTGGTTGGTTGCCTTCAATTGCTCATTTTCCTTCTTGATATACCTATCCAGTAGTTGTTATTCATTCACCTCTTGTTTTAGTTCCTGATTTTGTTTTTGTAGCTCCTCAATCTTCTTCTTCATCTGTCCTTTTGTTAAGGTCCTCATTGACTCCATTGTTTCCGACTGGATGTGTTTTCTTTCATTCACTTCCTCTCTCATCCCACACAAACTAATGGTAACTTGCTCCTCAATTAAGCTAGGGATGTCATCCTGGACTGGTAGGTCTAGACGAGAGGAGGTAAAATCTATTGGGTCTTCATGTGTAAGAGGAATGACAAATGCTTTTCCTTTCTTTGTCATGCTCCTTGTGGTTCTTTTAGAAGGGGGTGATGGATTCTTCTTCTCAGAAGTGCTAACAAGTTTCCTCTTCCTCTTTTCTGTCTGTAGAATGGTTATAGGAGGTTGTTCTATAGAATGTTCACCTTTATGCTTTGAGATACTCTTCTCTTTCCTCAAGGGTTTTGACTTATGACCGTTCTCCTCAAGTGCTATCGCTGAGATCTCTTCTACTAATTTGGATTTATCTTTCGATTCTTGACTTTTAAAAGTCTGATTAACTAAGGAAGAGGGACCTACTTGTTTACTTGAAGAGTTATGAGCCCTTCGATCTTTTTTCATCCTAGATTTATCTTTTTGGCTTACTTCTTTGGAGGATGATGGAGCTATCTTGTATTTCTTGCCCTTTTTCTTCTTAGGTTCCTTATCTTCATCTAGAGCAAAATGGGCTTCCTCTACAGGTTCATTTTCTGTGAAAAGGTGTTGAGTGATGAGGGTTTTCCAACTAAACCCTTGCTTCCTGATTTCATGTATAACTAGAATTTTGATAAGACCTTGATGATACATACTAGTCTTCTCAATTTTAGATAAGGATTTAACACCTCTCACCATCTTGTTCAGGATCATCCATAAAAAGTACGTAAAGTCAATTTCAGGACCTCCTTCAAAGTGAAACAAAAGCCTAAGGTGATATAGGAAAGTTAAAACATACCTGCCTTCACAAATGAGGAATCGTTGGAGTCTGACAAGCATTGGATGATATTCCTCCTTGATATAGTTTCTAGAAATCCCTTTTTTCCAATCAGGGTGATGATGGTCTTCTTTTAAAAATCTTTGGTACATTTCCTTATTGATTCCTACTCCTTTGAAATACTTGGCTCCTCTTCTAGGTAATCATGTGGCCTCCCTTAGAGTTGCTTCATTGATTTTTAGCTGCAAGTTGCCTATGTGCATAATCTCTCCATCGTAACCTTGGATAAATGCATGAGATAACCCTCATGACAACTTGTGAATTTTTCTAAAAAGAGAATCCAACCCGCTCTAGCATACTTATCTCTACATAGCTAGAACTCCTCGGTCTCCCTATAAATCTGGAAGACCGGTTCATGCCTACTCACAACCATCCTTATAAACTGTGAGTGTAAACCGTGTTGTAGCGTAAGCGTTTGGTCAACTATGAGTGTAAGGGTTTGGTACCGGATATCGTAGAGAGGAGTAGGCTCTGAAATGGGGAAAACATGGGTAATGGCATCGATAATTCAAAAGGCAGGTTTAAGTAAAGATGTTGCAAAGAAATTTAAGATGAGATGAGGCTCATCTGGATGGCTTTGCCACCCAGATAATCCATTTCATTTATTCCCGTTAGTATAATAATGGGAACGAGATGTTTGGTAGAAAAAAAACATCATTATTTTTTAGGATAGGCGATTGGACCTTTAAGCGACGAATTTGATGTTGAATCATGCAACATGATACGAGGTAGATTCGTGATTACTAAGGGTAAAACACGTTCTTGGTTTAAGGTCGTGGTTCATCATTATTGGGCATACTCATTTCAATTCATAACTATATTCACACATTTGATGTGATTTTTCCCTCCACGTCTTTTCAAGTGCTTATGTGGTGAGGAAAAATTATTAAGGTTAAGCATATGGGTATGAGGGAAGTAACAAAAAGTTAAGCGCATGGTTTTAAAAAATAAGGTCATAAGATCTAGTATACAATTTCATACATATTGTAGTTTTATAAGAAAAGGAAAATAAAAAATACCATGTTACCTTTGATTTTACCATTGCATAACCAATACCCATAGTATATGCGACTGCCTTTGTATTTGAAGCTTGCAAATTATCAGAGTTCATCTTTTTAGGCTGGAGTTTTATGGAGGATTAGTGTCTGGTTCTACAGGGTTGTACGGTGAACATGTTGTTCTCTGAGGATGAGATGTGAGTCTGGAAAAAAGTCCCGAAAGAGGCTCTTTGACCCTCCCCCATGCCAAAGGTGTTGCATATCCTTATGCAAAAAGATCTGACACACTGTATCATAATGAAAGAAAATTGATAAGAGAAGAGAAATCAAGTCAAATTCTAAAAGTACATCTGTCACCTAGCATATGATCTCATGCATTATTTGTTTGTTAAAAATGAGATTGCCTTGCTTTTGATAACTTATTGACAGGCACAACATTCAACAGTGAAACCAGGGAGGTTTTTGTATTTTTCCATAGGAACAGATCCAACCTAACTTGCTTCAGAGATTTACTATCATTAGATGTTATGGATAAATTTCACAGTATAAGTAGATTAGACTCCATAGTCAGGGACCCACTCTTAAGAAGTTCCCTTCTTAGGTAATGTAGGATTTAGATGTTAGACCGATAAAGTTGACTTAGGGTAATTCTCAAATGGACATTTTCTTGTAGTATTCATTTTGTTTATTAATCTGGAATTTGTATATGATAAATGTCAATAGTGACATTTTCTTGTAGTATTCATAAATGCCAAAAGTGAATTTTCAATCAAACAAGTATAAATGAGACATTCCTCAAACCAAAACCCACTGCCAACAAGCTTGTTCAGTACTTCGGTGGGGTATTTGTGATATTTAATGAGATACATACCTTCCCCAAGCAAAATAACCCATTGCCAATAGGCCTGTTCAGTACCCTGATGGGTTTTCCTAGTCATACCACAAACCGGTACCCGCTGCCAGCAGACCTATTCAGTATCCCGACGGGTTAGTCTCTTAAACCCTTTTTCTATCAAAGGCTTCGTTTCCATAGTCACCTATTTTAGTTTTTGTTAAAGAGTGATTTTACATAGGTGATAGGGGGAGGCTCGACTAAAAACCCTTTTACAGGCTGGGATGGTATTGGGTTAGAATGTATACTCTCTTATTTGAATGTCTTTAAAGTTTTGTTTGAAGGAAAAATAAACTTATGTATGTACGTTATTTATTTATAATATTCCAGATGTATGGTTTGTCTGAGTTTGTCCATAAGAGAATGACCTAAAGTTACCTTAGGGTACTGATGCATCCTCTTCCATAAAATTTTCCTAGTGTGCCCACGACAGAAAGTGTTCATATACTCATATGCTACTCTTTAGTAAATATAATACAATGATTACTCTTGAAGTCTAGTTAGGGTGAAATAACTACTTGTAGGCTAATATTTTTAATCCCTTTTAATCATGCTAAAGTACTGATGCTATTTGTAATGGACTTTTGATGAAGGCAACCTCTAAACTTTAAATCAGATTAAGCATGGTTCCTTAGAAAATAACCTAGGTAAAAGAAATTATATCTTCTCTGTCAAGCAACATAACCAACATAAATTAAGATACTTCCTTTCAGCCAGCAATAGAACCAAAATAAATTAAAAATACTTCATTTAAGCCAGCAACAGAACCAAAAGAAATCAAAATACTTCCCTTTATCCAGCAACTGAACCAAAAGAAATTATTGCTTGATAAGAGATGTCATTTGATGTTGCATTCAACTCCTCGATTCTAGATTAAGTGGTTACTGCACGGCTTCACACTTCATATTAATTGAGATCAGATATTAAAATAGGCATAGAATTCTTTGTCAATTAGATGATATGTCCTGATAGTACCATATAAGGACAGACTTCTGGTACCGGACCAACACAGGACTGCTGGTACCAAACCAGAACAAAATTTATGGTACCAGATCAGCACTGCTGGTACCGGACTAGAACATAGTATTGTTGATGCTTACAAACTAATGTTTTAGCAAGTTCGCGAAAGATCAAATAAATTACAGAAATCTACTAACAAAAAGAAAATGTGAAAGTAAAACAAAGGAGGTAAGAATCCATTGTTACCTTCAACTTATTAACAAAACACAATCCACACACCTATGTACAAAAGTTTTAAAAATAAATCAATCAATCAATGTGGATCAGTAGGAAGATCTTTGTCCTTACTGATCACCGGCATATCTGTATTCTATAGCACATGTGTCAGAAATTCCTCTTTTGATAGGGGTTTGTTATAAATTCTTAACCGGTGGCCATTCACGAGTAGGGGTGTCTGATATTCGTCAATTGTCTTTATCCTGATTGAACCATTATCATAGACAGTGTCAATATCGTAAGGTCCCAACCAATGAGTAGTTAACTTATCTTTGAAGTTCTTGAACCTGCTGTCATACAATAAGGCCCAATCTCCCGGTTGAAATTTTTATTTTTGAGATACTTGTCATGCCATTTATTCCTCTGCTCTTGAATAAGGGTGGTTCTTTTAAGTGCTTCCTACCTGAATTCATCCATCTCATTAAGATGCAAGAGCCTTTATTGCTGGGATTTATCTAAGTTCTTGCTAACTTGTACAACAATCCTGAAGGTTTTGATATGGAATTCTATGGGGAGAAGCACCTGCTTCCCGTACACCAACTCGTAAGGTGCTTGTCCTGTTGTATTCCTCCATGTGATTCTATAATCCCATAAGGCTTCTACTGATCTATCAGCCCAATCCTTGTGGTGTAGTTGTACTGTTTTATTAAGAATGGACTTAATGACTTTGTTGGTAGATTCTACTTGCCCATTTGCCTGTGGATGATAAGGTGTAGATTTCTTGTGCTTGATTTGGTATTGTTCTGTAACAACTTTGACTAGATTAGAGGTAAATTGAGTCCCCTGATCAATCACAATTTCTCGAGGTACCCCAAATATAGTAAAAATGTCATTAAAAAGGAAATCTACCATTGATTGTTCACTTGCAGCTAGTAAATATTTTTCTTCAACCCACTTAGTCACATAGTCAGTACATACAAGTATGTACTTTTTCTTTTTAGATGCAGGATTTATGGGCCCTACAAAATATAATGCCCATTTTTTGAAAGGTTCAATGACTACTTGGGCTTGAAGTGGAATTTGGTCTCGTGCAGTAGGCTTACCCATTCGTTGGCATTCATCACAATTGGATACATAAGTTCTAGCATCCTTGAAAATATTAGGCCAATAATAACCAGATTGGAGAAATTTATAGGCGGTCCTCTTGTCAGCAAAATGGCCTCCACAAGGACCATCATGGAAAGTTTGAAGAATATCATGGATCTCATCTTCCCTTACACATCTTCTGATTACCAAATCTGGTCCTGTTTTATAAAGACAATCATCATGCCACATATAGTTTTCACTTAGTTGAATTACTTTTTGTTTTTCTCTAGGAGACGATTTCTGAGGCATCTTCCCTGTCACAAGATAGTTAGCTACATCTGCATACCAAGGAGTAAATGTAGAAATAACAAACAAATTTTCATCGGGGAAGTTATCATCTACTAGTGCATTATCTCCCAGATGAATCATTCTAGATAAGAAATTAGCCACAAGATTATCCTTACCATGTCTATCAATAATATTGATATTAAACTCTTGTAATAATAACAACCATCATGTAACTCTAGGATTTGTTACAGGTTTGTTCATTAAGAATTTGATGGTTGAATGATTAGTGTGTACAAAATCTTGATATCCTTTAATATAGTGTCTAAATTTATTGATAGCATGGACTACAACTAACAATTATTTTTCTGTGACCGTATAATTAACTTTTGTTGGGGAAAGGCTTTTACTGAAAAAGTAAATAGCATAAGGCATATGATTTTCCCTTTGTCCAAGAAATGCCCCCAGTGCTGTGTCTGAGGCATCGGTACAGATATGAAAAGGAAGGGACCAATTTGGTGCTCTTAATACAGGGGTACTTGACAATATCTGTTTTAGAATCTCAAAAGATACTTGGCATTCATCATTCCAATTAAATTCAGCTTCTTTAGATAATAACTTGAATAAAGGGGTAGCTAAGATTGTAAAATTCAGAATGAATCTTCTATAGTATCCAACATGCCCTAAAAAGATGCGAACTTCCTTTTCTGAGGAAGGTATTCTGATTTGTGTGATAATATGAATTTTTACGGGATCAACTCTCATTCCAGAACCAGAAATGTGATGTCCCAAAACAATACCTTTAGTGAACATCATCTTTGACTTTTCATTACTTAGGGAAATATTACTTTCCCTACACCTAATCAAGACTTTTTCTAGACTAGTCAAAGCTTCCTGGAAGTCATCTCCATGGACTGTAAAATCATCCATGTAGATTTCCATGGAATTATTGGTCAGGTCAGAGAAAATGGCCAAGACAACCCTTTGGAAAGTGGCTAGGAATCATAAGGTATCATAAGTGATCTTATTGGATTTAATAATCATGACCTTAGTCTTATCAGTATTAATGGTCATACCCATATTGGAACAAAACTCCTTGAGGATTCCTAGTCGGTTTTCAAGATCATGGGGACTCCTTGTCATAAGAACAATATCATCGGCATAAAGAAGAAGATCGATGAATATACCAATGAGAGTAGGGTCGACACAAAATCTTCTAACTTGTCAATGTATATGCCAAAAAGGGTAGGGGACAAGGGACAAGAAATATTTTTCCTCGGGAAACGTGTCGCATTTTTTGCCTTGTTTTTTGTGTCACCTTGGTTTTTGTTTTTCGTGTCCATTGTTGGGTGGTTTTTCGACACATGTTTTTTGTTGATGGTTTTCTATTTATGGTTAAGGAATTAGGGTTGTTGACTAATCCAGGTCATTGAGTTAGGGTTCTGGATGCCACTGGCTCCTATATGTATATTGTATTGTAAACAATGTATCATAATGAATGAATATAGAATATGCGGTTTTTCCCCGTATGGGTTTCCAGGGGAAAAATATTTGTGTAATGTGTGTATTTTCCATTGTATATTTTCTATTCTTTTATTGAAAATTTGTTTGCAGTAAAATATTGTACAAGGTTAAAATCTACACAAATAACAGTGTTGCATCTTAAGAAATTTAGTAGAAAAGGGTGTCCATTTTATGTTATACAAATATTAAACTTAGTAGTAGGTAAGGAGCTTAGGGATAAAGACCACCTAGTGTTGTGGGCATACATAGATGTGTTTCCTGAGGAGGTTCTCGGATTACCACCTAAGAGAGACCTATATTTTTCAATCAACCTTGTTCATGGAGCAGTGTCAGCATCAAAAGTGCCTTACAGTATGAGCACACAGGATTTGGTAGAACTAAAAATGCAGTTGAAAGAAATGATGGATAAGGGCTTCATCATGCTGAGTGTATCTCCATGGGGAGAACCATCTCTGTTTGTAAATAAGAAATATGGTACCCTGAGACTATGCATCAATTACAGGTATATGAACAAGATGACCATCAAAAACAAATACCCTCTGCCTAGAATAGATGATCTCTTTGATCAGCTTAGAGGGGCTATAGTATTTTCAAAGATAGACTTGAGTTCAAGTTATCATCAAGTCGGGATTAAAAAGGAGGAAATCTACAAGACAACCTTCAGGACAAGATATGGGCACTATGAGTTTGTTGTGGTTTCATTTGGGCTTACAAATTCCCTAGCTACATTCATGTGTTTAATGAATAGTGTACTCAACAAGTATTTAGACAAGCTTGTCTTGGTATTTGTGGATGAAATTTTGTTGTATTCTAAGAACCAGGAGGAGCATGAAGAACACCTCAAAACGATGTTACAAGTGTTAAGAGAACACTAGTTGTATGCAATGTTCAACAAGTGTGATTTCTTTAAGAAGGAAATACAGTATTTGGGCCATGTAATCTCAGCTGAAGGAGTAGCAGTAGACCCTGCAAAGATTAAGGCAATTATGGATTGGCCTACCCCTATAAATGTGATAGAAGTAAGATCCTTCATGGGATTGGTTGGATATTATAGGAGGTTCATCAATGGATTTTCCAAGATCGATAATCCTATTAACTCATTACAAAGGAAGGGGAAGAAGTTTGTGTGGTCACTAGAGTGTGAGAATAGATTTCAACAATTAAAACAACTACTAACTAATGCCCATGTGTTAAAGATCACATACCTAGAAAAAGACCTTTTGGTTTGCACAGATGCTTGCAAAGAAGGACTCAGAGGAGTTCTCATTCAAGATGGGCAAGTGGTTTGTTATGAATCACGAAAACTGAACGAACATGAGAAGAAATATGTTACCCACAACCTGGAAATCATAGCATTTGTGCACGCACTGAAAATGTGCAGGCATTACCTGCTCGGGAGGAGGTTTACCCTCATGAGTGATCATTGTGCTCTAAATTATTTATTTGACCAGCTAAGGTTAAATGTTAGACAAGCCAGGTGGATGGCACTGATAAGGGAATTTGATTTCAAAATCAAGCACATAAAAGGGAAAGAGAATAAAGTAGTCGACGTGCCCAGTCAAAGTGTCTAGACCATACACTTAGCAGTAGAAAGTGTAGGAGGGTCCAACATTCAGCAAAGGATTGAAACCCTCTTGTAGGAAGACAAGTTATTCAACCAAGTGAAGGAAAGACTACAACAAGAATATAAGGAAATGAAGTACAAAGGATATCAGCTAAGGATTGATGGTCTGTTGTTGTAACATAATAGGTTGTATGTGCCTAATTTAGCAGAATTGAGGCACTTGGTTATGGACAAATTTTATAAAAAGCCATATGTGGGTCTCCTTGGTTACCAGAAAATGATGGTCGTTGTTAGACAACTGTATTATTGGCTTGGAATAAAGCAAGACATTGCGCGCTATATTGTGAAATTTTTGGAGTGACGACATGTAAAAGTCAAACATCGACACCCTGCTAGACTATTGCAACCCATACAAATACCATAATTGAAGTGGGAAGTGATTTCCATGGATTTTATCACAGGTTTACCCAAGACAATCAAGAAACATGATTTAATTGTGGTGGTGGAAGATAAGTTGAGAAAGGAAGCTCATTTTATTCCCATAAATTCTAATTATAAATCCATATATGTTTCTAATGTTTTTATAAAGGAGATATTTAGATTTCACGGTTTTCCCAAAACCATAATTTCAAACAGAGATGCTAAGCTCAACTCAAATTTCTGGAAAAGATTGTTTGCAGGTTTAGAAACACAATTCGCTTTTAGTGTGGCCTACCATCCTCAAACACATGGATAGAATGAGAGGGTGAACAGAGTATTAGAAGACATCTTACGGATGCATGTTATGCATCAAACCAAGTAGTGGGAGGAATATCTACCATTGGTGGGATTCACATACAACAATGGTTATCAAGAATCATTGAAGATGAGCATGTTCGAGGTTTTGTATGGAAGAAAGTGAAGAGTCCTGATCAGTTGGGAAAATCCTGTCAATAAAATTACACTTGGACTGAAATTATTGAAAGAAATGGAACAAACCATGGTTAAGATAAAGAAGAATCTGAAGATTGCTCAGGATAGACAGAAGAGATATGCTGATAGAAAAATACAGAGAATTCGAAATAGGAGACCACATGTATCTCCATCTGAAACCTAAGAGAATATCCCTAAGAATGGGGATGGTTTCTAAGTTGGCTCCCCGATATTGTGGACCATTTGAAATCCTAGAGAGAATAGAACCAATAGCATACAGACTTTCTTTACCACCTACTATTAAAACACATAATGTAGTCCATGTGTCTTTCTTAAAGAAATATATAGATGATTCTAATCGTGTCATTGATTGGATTGTAATACAGGTGGAACCAAAGGGAGAACTTCGGCCAGAATCTCACTGCATCCTGGAAAGGAAATAAACCATGCTCTGGAACTGAGCCATCGTGCAGGTCAAGGTGCAATGATAGAACTTAGGAGCAGATGAAGCTACATGGGAGCCATAAGATGCCATGATATTGGCATTCCCATTTTTTTTAATGTATAATTGTAAATACATGGTGTTTTAAAACACCGAGGACAGTGTTTCCTTTAAGGGGGAGGAAAATGTAACACCCTATTTTCCCCAAGAATGTAATTATGTACAAACTTCATATATTACTATTATGAGGCATGTAATCTTTTTTAATATAAAACACCAAGTCACTGACTAAGAGGGAATAACCTTGATAGTACTGGCCATGATACACCAGAGGAAATTGATTCAGCAAAGGACTAATTCATATGTTGAAAGAGGTGGAATTGTGATGTATTGAGGAAAATAGGAAGCTTTCACAACAAGCTAATCTACACTGCAAACATAAATGAACCCCACCTACTAACACACTAGACTTTACATGAGAGCCACATGACCATTGAAGAAGTCACAGAAGCGGTTGAGACCAAATTAATGACCAATGACAGTCAGTCTGTGTGAAAGAACAGTTGATTGAATGAATAACAGAGTCTACCACGGAACCACCCTCATACTGGAAACGGGTAGACAATGGATGGTGATTGTAGGACATCCTGAGAAGTTCTTAGGAATGGAAAAGAACATGTAGAGAATAGAGACATCGTGGAGAACACAGGAATAATAGAGAGGTGCAACAACAAAGATAACAAGACAAAGTCGAATAAGGGAGAACATTGTGCAGAATATCAGAGTATTTATTGAGGAAGAGAAGGGAGAAGAAGAGCTTTCGGAAGGAAAAACAAAGAGCTTGTCTGAGTCGTTATTGATCATCCTGAGTAGAGAAGACCTGGATCCCTGAACTGGAGATTTAGAGGGCCACAACTTCGTTCTTATTGGACAAAAACTAGCACTATTAATGGGAGGTTGTTGAGAGACTATTAAGTAGAGAAGGGACTCCCTTGTGCAGAGGAAATATAGTTGTGAAACTACTTGATAAACCTGTGGAGACCCAAGCTCAATGGGAGGTGGAAACTTATGTTGTATCAGAGGATGAAGGAGATTAACCTTCCTATATCATAACAATATCAGAGCCCTACTGAGTCAGTTTCCTTGTTGGTACCATAGCTTGGAATGGGGGTGGTGTGTTGTAGGAAGTCACTATGCAGCAAAGCCTAAGGTCAGGAAGAAAGGCGTCCTCTCTCAGTCAATCGGATTGAGCTATTTCCTTGATAGATAAGTGCTCACATGTTTTGAATCTATTTATGCCCGATGTATTTATATTTGTATGAAATTGTTTGCATGCATGATCATTTCATATGTATGATCCTATAGTTGGATACTTGAATGTCAAGATCAATATAGAATAAAATTCCCTAGTTGGTAAATTGATGTGAATTCGATCGTTCCATTTCCTAGGTGAATGGATTGTGAGTCATGCATGATTCCCTGTAAGTATTCATGGCCTTCAATAGTGTTAAATGTTCCAAACCCCTCGGAAGAATTGGACTGAGGTCCTGTAGAATTCAAAATTTATTTCAGTCCCTAAGTGGACTAATTGTCTTCCCTTAAAAAAATCCTTAAAATGTGAAGGGATCTTAGTCATCAATCTCATAGATCGGGAGATATTTACCCTTTGTCGACATAGTGTATTGTCTAGAACTTAGAAGAACCAAGTATCAAAACCAACACAAGGTTTGACGAAACTAAAACCCCAATCGATAACAAGGAATGTCAATTTAGATGTTAGTATCTCGGGTGAAATCTCAATCGTCAATCCATAACTCTTTGTTAAACATAAACCCTTACCGTCGATCTTAAATCCCTACCTTTTACTTACGAAAAAATGGGGGAGATGGCATCACGGTAACATCTCAGTGATGATTTTTTCCACCTTGGCACCCCATGTGTCACGGAGAGTGAGAGGTGTCCCTCTATGGTTGTTCATTGGAGCATGAGTGGGTCCTATTGGGATAGGGAGTCCCCTTTGGCCCTTCATGGGAATTCATGACCATAATATTAGTCAGGGAATACCCCAAGAATCCTGGACCATAGGATCCCAGCATATCATCATCGAAAGCAAGGCAAGTGCAAATCGAAGATCAAGCCAAAGCACCGATAATACCCTCATTGGTGTTGCAATGAGGATCATTGATATCATAATGAGCAAGATAAATCTCAGTCGTTGATCATCTATGAGATTTTTCCAAAGCAAAAGCAAAGATGATGACATCATATGATGGCGTGGTATGCCTAGAAGGAAACTAGAGTGTCCAGGATGACAAGTGTCAACTAGTGGTTGGATGACAAGAGTTATAGAGGAGAGAGACATTGATAGTCATTGACATCGTCAGATATTGGATGAGAATGGACCATTGATCTGGATGTGTCGTTGTTGGATGAGAGGGAGGTTGGCATGGCTAAATTTGATAAAGGATTGTCGACGATAAAGGAATCTATGTCCAACAACATTCGTTGATCTTAGTGGGCGTCATCTATAAACTGTGGGGACTGTCGATATACGAGTGTTAATCCTTATGAAAATATATGTTTTCAATGTGCTCCTAGTCGTTGAGATCTAATATTTTGAGCCATAGGATCTGGGGAAAGAGTACCTTAGAGCATAGTCGTTGGAGGTCAACGATTGAGGTCGAGTCTGTGGGATATTGAATCCTGATGATGACGAGAGGTGGGTCAAAAGTTTAGACTGGAGACTGACGTGTCACCTCTACATGGTTGGCACGAACAATGAACATCCACATGGGGTTGAGATGGAAGTTGTCTAATGAAGGCCCAAGAATCTTTAGGAATCCATAACTTTTGACCCCAAGCTCATATTTTGGAGTGGTTACAACCATTGGAAAACTCTCAACGAGAAGAAGATAATAATATGCTCCAAACAATCTTTAATATGGTTGAGGAGAAGTGAAATATTAATTCCCCATCTCCTTAAAGGTTAATAAGGTGGTCAGGTGTGTTACAATTTGTGCAAGGGTATGTTCCCTACACCTCTCACACTTGGTTATTTAGTCGCAGATGTTGATAGATATGTCTAATTTAGGGTGGTGGGATATTGTCAACATGCCTCCAATTTCTTATATATGAGCACATACCCCTCCTCCTTCTCAAACTAGTATTTTGCATGCCTTTAGTGGTGAGACGATCTAGAGCTTAGGTAGTACATACCCTCCATTTGTAACTCCCTCGAAGCTCTACTTATTTAATTCTTCTCCATTATGTTATGAATCTGATTATCACATTGAAACCCCCTTACAAATCAAATTGCAAACTCACTAGTCAATAAAGGATCTTCCCCTAGGGTTTCCTGACCTCTTCCCCAATAAGGATCTCAAAACATGTTTATATTGGGCACCCAGAATGTTAAGCCTACTTGACGAACATTATACATCACCCAAGCTTCAAGATAAAAAAAAAAAATCTTTCATTGACCATTGCACCTATAACTAAGAGGTAAATTATCATCCTCTTCTTGGAGATGAAATTGACGGGAAGAACCAATGCTCTTAATCATTGAACTTATGCAAATTAGCACCATTAAAATCCTAGTATCAAAGGTTGGAAAGACATTTTCCTCCCTATTGTCTTCTTATGTGTATGGCATTCTCTAATTAGTTAATAAGTTATATCCTTATTATTCATTTTGAAAAATATTTAATGTGTTCCATTGTAAGAATAAAGAAGAACACATGCTCACTAGTTTAAATAGGTTCTCCACTACAATTATCTCGTGACTACATTGACAAGTTATTGTTTTAAATAAAAGGGAAAATTGTTTCAATCTAATCCCTGGAATTCCTATAAAATATGAAGGGCGTGGGTTCTTATGGTTTATCAATTCATGGAATATACGTTGTCATTACAAACATTCCTTTGAAATTGAAAATTAGATGTTGAATCTCCAATGAACTTCTTTGTTCATAGTACACAGTTTGTGCACAAACAATGTTTTTTAGAGAAAAATATTTCATCCTTGGGAGAGGTAGGTTATTCCTTATAAGGTTGTGCTTAAAGTCTTTAGAGATTCTTTGGTTTGAATAATTTTTATTCTCAAATTCAAAAGAAACTTAGTTTTATCTAAAATTGTTGAGATTTCCCTAGAATATCTTAAAATCAACATGAAGCAAAGATGCAATGAGTGAGTGCACATGGAATCAAGAACAATGTGTATTTTCAAATTTAGAAAATGGGCACTAAATCCTCCAATTGAGTATAAAAAAATAAATTCATGTACAAAAGCACATCATCAAATGGCTAGCAAGGTCAATATTATTTTCATATGCTTATAATGTGGAAGGATAAGTAGAACGAGGACGAAAAGAAAACAAATTACATTAATTATTGATGATTTGAATATGGGTGCAGATAAATAAATGGATATGTATACTTGGCGTTGTTCTTTTTGATAGATGATTGGAGTCTTTTGGTGTTTATAATATTTTTTTTTACTTGTTAAAAAATATCAAATAATAATAATAGTCTAATTTAAAGTCATAGTATGGCTAGATATCAAATTGTCATATGAGATCCACTTGTTTGTGGGATAAAGTACCCCCTTAGCATAAAAAATTGACTTCTTTGTTTATGGAGATGTACATACCCTACCCTCCTCTAGATTGAAATATATGACCCCCAAGGAAGAAACACATGTTCTTAATTATTAGGTTCATGCCACAACATTAAATATGTAGCAAACATAAGCTTACAAACAATCCAAATCATATGGTATGAAGTGTTTCAAATGTGTTGAAATCATTAAGGTACTTGGTTTTGTTTGAAGGTTATTTATACCCTTGATTTTAACTCCCTCGCAACTCTACTTATCTGAGTCTTCTCCATTATGTTATGACTTTCGTTCTCACCTTAAAATCCCCTTACAAATGCAATTGTAAACTCACTAGTCAATATGAATCTTCCCTTGGGGTTTTGTGACCTCTTCCCCAACAAGGGTATCAAAAGATGTTTATATTGGGTGCCTAGATGTTAGGCATGCTTAACCAACATTGTACATCAATCAATTTACAAAAAGTAAAATATCACATGTTTTAAGAATTTCCAAACTGATTTAATGGTTTATCATGAAGGCTAATTTTAGGGGATAATGAATTATCTTATGAGAAAACTAAGTTTTCTTTTGTTAGAATTTATCTTTGTTGTATATGGACCCTAGTATTCTAGGAAACTATGAAATTTAGCCTTCCCGTTTAACTTTAACGTTACCAACTATTCTCTTTTCCCTTCCCATAAGTAATTATTCTTTTTAATATTTTGAAATTTCCATCAAAATAAGCTTGGCATTATCTTTAACTTCTATAAAGATAGAACCATAGTTGTTTTGACATATACTTGTGAGAATTGAATTCCCTAGTAATTGGAAATTTAGAATGATGTCATAAGTCTCGTCTCTTCTATATTTTGACAAAATGCATATTATGAGGGTTCTGGACACATTTTTTTGATCTTAATGTGTTCATGAATTTCACCATTTAAGACTATCATATGAACATGTTCACTTTTTGGAAATTTAGAATGATGTCATAAGTCTCATCTCTTCTATATTTTGACAAAATGCATATTATGAGGGTTATGGACACATTTTTTTGATCTTAATGTGTTCATGGATTTCACCATTTAAGACTATCATATGAACATGTTCACTTTTGGAATGAGTTTAGGTTTTGAAAATGTTTATCATATGAACATGTTCACTTTTGCAATGAGTTTAGGTTTTGAAAATGTTTAGTTTTGTGATGAGTTTAGGTTTTCCATTCTAGATTACCATCTTCCACTTTTCTAATGCACCAAATTGACATAGAAATAAACATCAAGCTTTTCCTACTATACATTAACTAAATAATCACACGTCTTCTTGAGATACCTTACATTTCTTTTGTCCTCGTCCACATTAAATTTATATTCCATCTCCCACTTTTCTAATACACCAAATTGACATAGAATACCTTAAATTTGTTTTGTCCTCATCCACATTAAATTTATATTCCATCTCCCACATTTCTAATACACCAAATTCACATAGAAATAAACAACAATCTTTTCCTACTCTACATTAACTAAATAATCACACATCTTCTTGAGATAGTTTTTGTTGGCATATTTATTACGGGAAGACAGAAGGCTGAGTATTTGTTTGTCATTGATGGCAAGCTCAGCCCGACGATGACAAACAAGAGAAAGTGGAAAGACCAGCAGTGCAACGATGATCGCATGGCAAGATCAGAAGTGTAAACTCTAGGAGTCAAGGAAGCAACTCACGACAAAAAATTGCGAAATGTGAAACCATGACTTAATCTCCATTTTGGAGTTTTGGATACCGGAAGTTGGAGGTGTCAAGGACACTCACAACAAGAATGATGAAATTGCGAAATGCAAAACCACAACTTAATCTCCATTTCGGAGTTTCGGATACTGGGAGTTGGAGGTGTCAAGGACACTCACGACAAGAATGATGAAATCGTGAAATGTCGAAAGGGACTATTGTGAGTCTCAAAAACCCGAAAGGAAAAACTCTGAAATCCCGTCAACCGTCCATCTTAGTGGGTTATGTGAACCATCTGATCACTTCGGAGATTTTGTGATCATGAATTGTACAATGTTGGAGTCCTGATGACTCGAAGGGAAAAACGTTGAAATCCCGTTAGCCGTTTGATTAAGAAAAGAAGGGATTAGATTATGAAGTTTTGTGGACCATTGATATGGCTCCATTTCGGGGATTGTGACTTGGAGTGTCGAGACACTTCTTCATAGGAATGCCGAAATGCCAAAATGTCGAAATGCAAAAAACACCTTTTGGTGTAGGTTGTGGTCACCGTCAATGGTCATGTGAGAGAGAGGAGATAGCACCAAGCTAAGCTCCTTTTCGGTGATTGTAACATGAAGAGTCGAGACTCTTCACCACAAGAATGTCAAAATGCAGAAATGTCGAAATGAGAAATGGCGAAATCAACGCGAGACCCTGTGCTTGTAATCCAACGGTGTTGGATACTTGGAAATTTGATCGAAGGGCTACTATTGCTCTTCACGATTAATTGTTCAGTTACGATTCAGTTAGCAGAACCGAATCATGGTTCTTGGACGGTTGGCGTTTCAGTTGCTGAAGCATTGTTCTAGGGATTTGAGGGGTAACCGAAGGGGTTGTAGAAGATAAAAAAGAAACATGCAGTGACTATGTGGCATTGGTGTGTATGGAATTAATGGTACAGCCATAGCTCTAAGGTAAAATTCATTTATGAAAATGAATATAAAACTAAAATAAAATCATATAGGGACAATGAGAAGAAATGATGAAGATATAGCAGAGATCAAGGGGAGAAGAATGGATTTTGATATGATTATATAAACAGAGAGGACTTAAATGATGAATCCTTTGCCAGAAAAGATAAAGAGTTGGTTTGCAGGTTCTTAGTGGCAGAGAAGGATTCCAGGGTGGTAGGGAGGAGCAAGGGGAGACTGTAAAAGTCTCTTGTACAAGTTGGTGCTTGTACATCTAGGAGTTGTAGCTTTCATTCAGTAGGTGTTGAAGAAACAGAGGTAGCAGCCTCATCTGGGTTGTAGCTCAGATAAAATAAGAATGTAAAGAGGATTTGGAGCTTGCCTTTCATTCATAAGAAGAGGAGGTTTTTCCCTTTTGGGTTTCCTCATGAAAAATCACTGTGTCACTGTTTCATTTATGTGATTGTATATTTATTGGTTAAATGTATTACTGCAAGTTAATTGTTAAAGGCATGATTTATTGATTAATAAGTAATCTTCTTATAAAATGAAAGAAAATGAATATAAAGTCCCAACAACCATTCCAATAGATGCTACAGGTAAGAGACTCTATGAGAGTAATTCCAAAGCTATGTATGCAATACTAGGAGGTCTAGCAGGGTCAGAATTTGTTAAAGTTGTGCATTGTGCATCAACAAAAGAAATATGGGATAAATTGAAAAATGTATATGAAGGAGACACTAAGGTAAAGAGTGCTAAGCTACAATCATATAGAAGTCAATTTGAAAGCCTGAAAATGGAAGAATCTGAAGATATAGCTACCTACTTTCTTCATATTGATGAAGTTATTAATACCATGAGAGGTCTAGGAGAAACAGTTAATAATAATATTATTGTGCAAAAGGTACTTAGATCACTTCCTGCAAGATTTGATTCAAAAATATCTGCATCAAAAGAAAGAATAGATCTTGATACTTTAGAAATGGATGAATTACATGGAATACTAACAACATATGAGATGAGAACCTCTGGTGAGAATTCTTTCAGGAAAGAAGTAGCTTTCAAGGTAGCAAAGAAAGATAAGAAAAATATTGAAGCAAAAATCAGCAATCATGAGGAGTCAGAAGGTGATGTGGAAGAAGCAAATTTTGTTAAAAAACTGAAAAGAGGTACTGGCAAGTATAAAGGTAAACTTCCTCTGAAATGATTTGGTTGTGGTAGAATAGGACATTTTGCATCTAAGTGTCCTTACAATAAGCATACTAATAATGAAGAAGATAGTGATATAAAACCTAAGGAATTCAAGAATAGACATAAGAAGTTTTTTCAAAGAAAAACTTACAAAAATAAAAGCTTGTGTATAAAAGATGACAGTGATATTTCAGAATCTGGTGAGAGTGATGACAGTTCATATGTACAACTTTTTATGGCTATGGAAAAACAGGATGATCAGTCTGGTGAAGAAGAAGAAGGTGAAGTTGATCTAGAAGATGAACTAGTAAGTGCTTTAAGTGAATTAAGAAAAGTGAGAAGGGAATACAAACATTTTAAAAGAGAAATTGAGAATATAGAATTTGAATTACAGAAATCAAATGGTTTGAGGATAGCACTGAAATCATGGTAGTTGACTTAAAACTTAAAATAGAAGAGGCTAGAGTGACTGAAGAAGCTCTAACTAAAATGCTTGCAGAAAAGGATAAGGAAAATGAAGGTTTAAAAATTGAAGTAGTCTCATTAAGAAAGAAAGTACAAGAAAATAACATGAAACAGAGTTCTCAAGTGTTAGATCAAATTATTAGTAGTCAAAGATCAACATATGATAAGACTGGAATCGGTTATAAATATGCAGTAACTAATGGATGTTCTAGTTCAAGTGTTGAGAAAGCAGGTATAGAGGATAATCATGAGAAAATTACTAGCAAGAAGATGGAATCGGAAAGGCAAGAAGAAAATCAGTGTTCAACGGTGCATAGAAGAAGTTATGGAAGACATCAAAACAGGTTTGAAGGCCACTGTTTCTTTTGTTATAAGTATGGACATAAGGCTGCATTTTGTAATAGTTTTTCAAGAAAGATAAATGCACATAACAATCATGAAAGGTCTAATTTTGAATATAGAAGAGGACATGGTA
>ML782148.1:384509-419021 GCA_009831015.1 Picea engelmannii | reverse complement strand
CTAGGGTTCTCATACCCTCGACTCCTATTTATACTAAAAAGAAGCATCTAGAGGAAGATCCTTCTAGAAGCGGAAGCTTCTATTAGGTCTTCTTACATCCGCCTTATTCTATGTTATTGAAATGTCTTATTAATATTGACCTTTATTACATCCGAATACATTAATCTACCTATGTGCGGGTTAGGACCTTAACAGATTCCACCACTTCTATGATGTAGTGGAATTTCACCCTGATATGTTTTGTCTATGTAAAACATTTGGGATTATTTGCCAAAGTAATTACACTCTGATTGTCACAACAAATAGGGCATGGGCCCATGTTCAAGCCCAATATATTCGCATAATTGTTGTAACCAAACAATGTCCTATGAAGCCTCTAAAGCTACAATGTGTTATGCTTCAGTACTCGAATGAGAAACCAGTCGTTTCCTCGTACTCTTCCAATTCACACTCTTTCAAACAATGTAAATATATATGCACTAGTGGACTTTCCATTGTCCATATCACCTACCCGATCAATGTCAACAAGCTCATGCATTGAAACTTATTGCTTCCATCTCCCTGATAGAAACTAGCCCCGTAAGTACCTAAAAATCCTCTTGAAAATTTCCCAATGATCTCTCCCTCGATTTTCCATGTACCTACTTACAAGTCCCATTACATGTGAAATATCTAATCTTTTGCACACCATTGCATACAAAATCCTACCGACCACACTAGTATATGGAACTTTTTTCATCTCATTTTCCTCCTATTTTCTCTTAAAACTCATGTTAGTTGACAATTCACTCTTCACTTGAGATGGAATGCAAATCAATGTTATACAACTTCCTATTTTGGCGAACTCTCTTCACTTCAATTTTCAAAGAATAATGCAACTCATTGAGTCCTTCATGTCAAACTCATGTGATAATTGGGACTTAGCCTCCTTAACTATTTTCTTACAAACACTAATCAAAATAATATCATTAACATATAAGACCAAAGTAATGAAGTTATTACCTTCTTTCTTGAAGAAAACACAATAATCTACTTCACTTCTTATGAACCCTTATACCACAACATATTTGTCAAACTATGGCTACCATTTGTACCATTGTCTTGGGGATTGCATCCTGCCATACAATGATCTCTTCAACCGACACACCATGTCTTCTCTCCCTTCTACCATAGATCCTTATAGTTGCTTCATGAATACTTCTTCTTTAATCTCACCATGAAGAAATTTTGTCTTCATGTCCATTTTCTCCACTTTCAAATCATAAACAACTACTAATGCCCACAACAACCTAACATAGGCCATCTTAGCCATAGGAGAAAAGGTCTCCTCATAATTCACATCCTCTACCTGAAAGTGTCCCTTTGCAACCAAATGAGCTTTATACTGCTCCACATAATCATTTTCATTTACTTTTTCTTGAACACACATTTGCATCCAACCACCTTGTTTCCTTTATGAAAAACATGCAAATCACTTGACAACATTTCATTTACTTTTATTTTTTTCAACTACAAAATCAGATTCACTTTACTAATGCACTTCATGTAACTCTCATATAATTCAACTCCATATGTTTTACAATGACTACATATTTATTTTTACATTAATTATTGACATACTCCAAAGAGACTCATACTACTGACTTCAACTTTCCTATGGTATTGACATCCATAACTCACTTTTGGTTACATATCCAGAACAAATTCCAATTAGATCACTTAATTTTTCTTTCAGTGATTTATAAAACGATGCTTAGGTTTGACAGTTCTTCACAAAAAATATTGTGGCAATATGTGTGTCCCCTAACTTCATATAAAATTAATGGAATAGAAAGTAGCTTTTTCAATGCCCTCATGTGGAGAAATGGTGTTCTCGCCACACAAAAAACAATACGAACCGTATTCTAAAATAGGAGTCCAAGTGGGACTGTGTAATCCTTGCAAAAAAATAAATATCATATCAAGTCACTCGCTAGTATGAATATAGCAGGTCATCAAAATATCATCACCATCTACAACATCCACATCATCCTCTCTCATCAACAAGCTTTTTCAACACCCTCACATGGGGAAATGGTGTCCTTGCCACACACAAAACAATACAAATCATATTCTAAAAGAGGAGTCCAAGTGTGACTGTGGAATCCTTGCAGAAAAATAAAGGTCATATCAAGTCACTCGCTAGTATAAATATAACAGGTCATCAAAAAATCATCATCGTTTGCAACATCGACATCGTCCTCTCTCATCAACAATCCTCAGTTAGTCAATGGAGTCCAAATTTGGTCAATGCCACAATATGTCTCCACTAAAAGCACCACCATCAATACTGAATGCCAATACTCCACACTTCACGTCGATGATCAATTGATCAATAATCCATTTGGATTATTGGAATTAATTAGCTCTAGCAGTAAATGATCCAGTGATTTAACGACTCCCTAATTGATTAGGAATACCAATGGAACTGATTTCTAGCTGCATATCAATAAACTTATACTTCCTCCAAATGGATGGAATATCCAAACAAACGACCGAAAAAACAATTGCTTGTTGTGACTAAGCTCAATCTTCTCATGTGGATGAATTATGGATGGATAGATTGATGAATGAATACATATAGTGGCGACAGATCCCTATGGTGTAGCTAGTGAATATTCCATCATTTAGGGAAAATAGTTGACCAAGGTCTAATGATGAGATGTGATATGAAGGAACCATTCACTTGAAGCAAGAATGAACCCTTCAATTCAATAGCCGACAGGAATGGTCGCAAGTGATAATAAAAGAAAGGAAATAGTTTCAAGAAAATCCCTTGGATAGAAGGGGGTTGGTAGGTTGAATATGTTTGATCAAGCAATTTTAATGTCACACTCTGTCTACATAGAGCCAAACAATTTTCTATTTCACTTTTGACTACTTGTGACATATTCAAAGTATAGTGTTGGTGTTGGCATCTCCTTAGACCTAGCATGTTTGCATGAGGGGATCAAATTTGAAGTCATCATAGTCTTCATTCATTCACTTTCAATATATGCCATCACTTTCAAGTTTGAACCACCACCATCCTCTTTCATCCATGATCAAAGCTCTCTTTCATCCACGGTCAAGTCTTCTAGCTTGTCCTGGTTCAAGTCATACAGAAACGAAACCAAAATGTTGTAGTCCAAGGATTAAAGGCATGGATTCAAGAAGAGACCCACCTTATAGAAAAAGAATCAAGAACACACATGTAACTCAAGAAAGAAGAGATATTTGTGGGAAGGTTAACCAATCAAGTTCATATTCCTTCTTCAAGAGTATTTATACATTGGAAATATGGTTGGAGTAGTTGTACCCACTCCAACTAATCATTAATTGAGTTGTCTTTATCATGTAGTTAAAATTATGTACTTTATTACATATATATCATATATATTCACTTATGTTGATGTCTAATGTCTAATGTGTGATGACTATTACAAGGGCCTAAGAAACCTCCCAACAAGCCCAAACATCCATGCTACGCCATATTCCATTATGCAATGCGAAACACATAGAATGGCTAATGAAGCTTGTATCTTGCAATTTGTAAAAATAATGAAAAATTGGTGATCTATAAACTATCATGGATATTCCACTGGAACATCTCATCACTACAGATCTTATAATATTCTGAAATCTTAGACTGTGAAAACTATTTTTTCTTAGATCCCAGATTAATTAATTATTAGCTTTGCTTGAATTTATGAAAATAATTGAATATGAAAATGAAAGAAAATGAAAAAATATACACACCATCCACACAACTAAATACACTATGTATCCTAGGAAACCCAATATTGGAGAAAACCTAGCCATAAGGTGAGCCTATGCTTTGCTCTCGTTTCTTCAGATATAGAAAGCAAGTACAAAGAAAGAGGCACTCACTATGGAGTTGTGTTTGACACTATGGCCTAAATGGCTGCTACTAAATCTCCTAAATCCTATGTTATGCTCTCAAAATACCACTCCTTAGATGCTCTTCTCAACTATGGAACAAGTACAATACAAAATAATGGAACCCTTTCTCCTCCTAGTGGCCCAATATTTAACATAGATCGATAGCCATCTAGGTTTAGGGTTTTGACTTCATGAACCCTCAATTAGTGATCATGTTTATACCTTCTAGAATATTCTTGAAATTCCACATGTGGCTATCCCCATAAGTGTGAGTAATGGGGGTTGACATGGCATCCACTTGTACCACTGTGGTCAACAAGGTAGGTCAATTTGTGGGAGGCATAAATTTTTCATATGAGCTCTGGTTAAGGCATTTTATGCACCATTGGAAAGGTCTCAGAGTGTAGAACACCGTTGAGGGTATGTGCATAAGTTTTAGAAATGGTAACCCCAAAAAATGTCATTTAATACCTCAAAATGGCTCTGAAAGGTTCCAGACCCCAATTTTCCTAACTAGGACTTAACACTAAAATGACCCTGCAAGTTGGGTCCTCCAATTATTTTCACTCATAAAGTACCAAGATAGATAAAAAAAAATGTATGATAATCCAATATGGATCATACCTCCCCATTTAGGGAGGATTTTGATCCCCAAAATATTTTCTAAATGAGGTGAGGAAATTTTTCCTCTACCTTCTCCTTAGAGTACCATTTTGCCTTTCCTAGAAGTTGTCCTTTCAACCCAATCTTCCAAAGTTCAAGTTGTCCATGTCTTGTAGTTCTTGAATTTCTTTGCAAAACTATGTCTCCTACCAACTCTACCTAAGCATCTAGTGCCAAGTCCTCTATGGTAGGTAGGACATGCTCCACCTCCTGATCCAACATGGAAGGCTCATAGAGTTTTAGATTCTCCACATTCATTATTGATTAAATGCACATGTATGGGGGTAAATTGAGTCTATAGGCGTTATCTTCCACCTTCTCCAATACCTCAAAAGGACCAAATTGCGGAGCCTTGATCTTCTTACCAGGACCCTGTAGTCTTTTCTTATTCAGTTGTAACCAAACTCTGTCTCCCATTTTAAATGAATTCTTGGTTTTTTCTCAATCATGTATGGCCTTATACTTTTCTTGTGACTTCTTCAACGTATCTTGTACTTGCAAATGAATCTATCTAATATTTTCAATAAATTTCTTTGCTTTCAATACTTGTCTCATGGTGTCTTCCATCACTCCTCCTTTTTTTTTCTATAAACAATATCTAAGGGAGAAGGTGTCAAATATCCAAAGCAAGTTTCAAAAGGGGACTTACCAGTAGAAGAAAGGACTACTCTATTATAAGAGAGCTGAATATATATCATATTTTCATCCCAAGTATTTGGATGCTTATAAGTGTAACCCCTCAAAAATTGTGGTCAATGTCTTGTTGAATACTTTTTTATTCCCATATGTTTGTGGATGGAATGTTGTAGATCTCTTCAAGTTTGTGTCCATATTCTCCCAAAGTGTGTTATAAAAGGAACTGATGAATTTGGTATCCATGTCTGAGATAATGCTCTTTGGTATCCCAAATTGCACCCAAACCTATTCAAAGAACATGTTTGTTGTTTATTGTCCTCTGATGGTATTTTTACAAGGCTTAAGAATGCACATCTTATTGAATCTATCAACTACCATGAAAAGATAGGCATGTCCCTTCCGAGTTGTTGGTAAACCACCCACAAGATCCATTGAAATGGTTTCCCAAGGTTGAGTGGGTACAAGTAAGGGATGGCATAGACCTTACTTTCTATTACTAGGCTTGTCGATACAACAAAATATGCATCCTCTAATATATTATGCTACATCTTTTTTCATTATGGGCTAGTACACATACCTTTGTAAGTTAGAAATTGTCTTCCCAACACCAAAATGTCCTGCAGCCTTAGAGGTGCGAGCCTCTTTGATAAGCTTCAATATTTCACCTTTAGGAACATAGAGCTTGTCTATCTTGTAGAGTAACCTATTATGGAGATGATAGTCAACTTTACTATCACCTTATTCTATATGAATTGGGCCATGTTGTTGCTAAAACAACTCTTTGAAGTCCTCATATTTTATGTATGCATCATGGATAAAAGAATCCATGTGCATAAGAATTCCCAAAGTTTCAATCTTGGATGTGGGTGGCCTTGAAATCATGTCCACCATTATGTCTTTCTTATACTTGATGACTAAATGAAATTGTTGCAAAAATCCCATCCACTTGTAATGTCTAGTTTGTTGAAGCTTACTCTAGGCCTGCAAATGTTGCAATGGTTGGTGATTTGTGTGGATAATGGTTTCATTGTCCATCAGACAGTGCTTCCACTTCTTAATAGCTTGAAAAAGGGCATATAGTTCCTTATCATATGTAGGGTAGTTCAAAACTCCCCCATGAAATATATTAGAATGATATCAAATTGGATTACCTCCTTGCATCAAAATTGCTCCCATAGCATACTGACTTGCATCTGTCTCCACTTCAAAGGGCTTCTGCAAGTTAGGCAATGCAAGAACGGGTTCTTGACTGATCTTTTGTTTTATCTCGTCGAAATATTTATGTTGATTCTTTCCCCATTGGAAACTCTTATCGTTCACTGTTATGGTGTGGAGTGATGTAGCTACCATTGAAAAATATGCTATGAACTTCCGTATGTACTGTGTTTCCCCAACAAAGCTCCTAACTTCAGTGACATTAATATGGTCTAGCCATTTTATGATGGCTTCCATAATTGCAAGATCTATCTTGAGCTTTGTTAATCCCTAGACAAAGCCCCATGTTATGTATAAAACCCCTTATTAAACCCTAGATATTGAAGTATTACATTTCTAGTGTTATATTTGTATGTAGGCTAGAACCCTTCATTGTACTTTTTCATTATAATTGTACCATTTGTCTCATATATATATATATATATACATACTAGGGTCATCTTATATCATATCATATTGTACTTTGAATTGAATATATTGTAAAAGGAGGTTTTCCCCTCGAAGTTGATTGTACTCATTGACTTTTTATCAATTTTAAGGCATTGGACCATAACATTTGGTATCAGAGCATTGATCGTAGGGTTTTGTTGCTTCAAGTGAGCCATCTTGGAATTTTCGCTATAACATTTTTTTTGGGACTACTCAAATAGTGAAATTTGTAGGTTACTGAGGAGACATATCAAAGTACCTCTAATCAAAATTTCAAGTTCTAGATCATTATAATTTCAAAGATATACCCTATGGAAGTTAGGGCTTTTGACTCATCTGAAATTTAGTTTTAAACGAGTCATCTTGGGATTTTCTCTATAAATTTTTATGGGCGGTTTGAGACAACGAAAATTTTTAGAGACTTCAATGACATATCCTAGTACATGTGGTCCAAATTTTATATTATGTTTCGCCATAATTTTGGATATATAGTCCATGGAAGACAAGGGTTGTGACTAATCTTGAAATCAATTTTAAAAGAGTCAGCTTGGAATTTTTTCTGTAACTTTTTTTCTATGAAGTTTCCAACTCTAAAATTTTCAAAACCTTGAGGAGACAGCGAGTTTCATGTTAAAACAATTTCATGTTTTGACTCATTATAATTTGTGAGATATATCTCATGGAAGTTGGGGTTGTTTACTAATCCTGAAATTAGTCTTAAACAAGACATTTTGGTATTTTTGCTATAACTTTTTATCAGTGAAGGTTTAGACTGGGAAATTATCAGGAGTTGAAGAAGTCATATCAGAGTACTATAGGCTGAAATTTCATACTTAGAAGGGTTCAAAATTGAGAGATATATGGAGACAAATATCAACCATCCAGACATACTCCAAATTAAGGGTTTGAAAGGTATGTAACTTACCATTGGCATAACTTTTTATTTGAAGATCTATTTTTGGTGATTCAAAATTTGTGATAAAGAGGAGAATTATTTTTTTTTCACATGGAAAAGGGTTCTACAAGAAATAATACTAGCACTCCTCATAAAAACTCAAACATGACTTTTGAAGAAAATGAAGACTTTTAATACATGCTAACCCAATTAAAGAACCAAGTTGATGAAATGAGTGTTAGTATGTTGAAATAAGTGGATGTAACACATTCTCAGGAATACCTTAATAGAGAATTGGAAGATCAAATACAAAAGAAAATGGATGACAATAAGAATGACATGGAAAATAATATGGATGAAATTAAGGAAGAGATGAAAAGAAATATGGAAAAAATAGAAAAAAAGATTATGGGATACTTAATTAGGAGGTTACCTAAAATTGATAAGGTTAATGAAGGGACTCGTGAAATTAAAGGTAGTGTTCAGGTTGAAAAAATTTCCAATAATAAGAATTTCCCAAGGGGATTTAACTCCAATAATGGAGTTACTTATGGAGGGTCTCCAAAAAGAGTGAACCTTCCCAAGGTTGAATTCAAGAAGTTTGATGGAACACATGTCTTTACCTCGGTGAACCAAATGGAGCAATATTTTGATCTACTTAATATTATGGATGATAAGCAAATGATTCACATATCAACCTTGAGCTTTGAGAATAAACCATATCAATGGTATCAATGGATAGTTAAAAGGAAGCCTCATATTTATCATTATACTTAGGGTTTATTTACAAGAGACTTAGAAACACAATATGGGAAAGTTTGGGAACATGACTACTTTAGTCAATTGACAAGAATCAAGCACTTAGGTGATATTGAATATTGTAATTCAGAATTTCAAGTATTGGCCACAAGGGTGGATGACATAAGTGATGAACATTTTTTGGAAGCTTAGATGGGTGGATTAAAAAAGGACATTAAACATGAGCTTTTCCTAAGACATCCTACAAATACTATGGAAGCTATGCAATTTTCTCGTCATATTCAAGCCAAGAATAAAACTACACACAAACATACAATTGGAGCATACGTAGGAAACACATATCATTTTGGGGTTCATAAGACAACCATACCTCAACTGACAAGCCTTACACTACAACAAATGGATGAAATAAGAGCAAAGGGACTATGTTTCAATTGTGACAACAAGTATAGTAAGAGGCATAAATGCGGTGAGAAGAAATTATTCTAAATAGACCATGAAGAGGAAGAAGATCAAGAATTGGAACTATCACAATATCTGGATCTCAAAGATACTACTCCAATGATATCTTGTCATGCATTGGTTGGCATCAATACTCCACAAACCCTCAATATACAAGGATACATCAAAAAGAAAAAGGTAATAGCCTTGATTGATTCCAGTAGTACCCATAACTTCATCAATTGCAATTTAGCAAAAGATCTCAATTGCTTTATATTTGTAGCACCGTAGTTTCAAGTAATGATTGCAGATGGAGGTATCATAAATTGTTCTCGGAAGTGCCATAATATTAAGCTAAAAAATGGGGGAGTATTTTTTGTATAGTCACATGATTTCCATCCAAATGGGTGGTGTCGGTGTTGTATTAGGGGTCCAATGGTTACAATCATTAGGAACAATGGCCATTATTTTTCAAGATATTTTCATGATATTTTCGTCAAAAGGAAAGGAAATTGAACTTAGGGGTATCCAAAGGAAACCCTCTAAGGTGATAAGCTCTAATAGCATGAAAAAATTACTCAAAAAGTGACACCATGGTGTAATGGAAAAATTGTGCTTACTAGATGTTCAAACATCTATATCCTCTACTCCATTGGATCTCCAAATAATTATCAACAATCATTCCATTGTATTTGAATAAATGCCTAAGGGTCTTCCACCTGCTCGAGATCATGACCATGTTGTTAATTTGCAACCATGAAGTGTACCACCTAAAATTAGGCCTTATATGTGTCCATATGCACATAAGAGTGAGATTGAACGTATGATCTAAGAAATGTTAGGACGACATCATTAGAACTAGCCAAAGTTCTTTCTCTTCACCAGTGGAGATGGTTACAAAAAATGATGGTTCATGGTGGATGCATCTAGATTATAGACAACTCAACAAAATGACAATCAAAGATAAGTTTCATATTCCTTTCATTGATAAATTATTAGATGAATTGCATGGAGCAATTTTCTTTACTAAATTGGATCTTCGTTTAGGATATCATCAAATCATAATGAGGTAGGAAGACATTCTCAAAACAAATTTTAAAACACATGAAGGTCCTTATGTGTTTTTGGTTATGCCAATTCGACTTACTAATGCACCTTCAACATTTCAAAGCTTGATGAATTCTATTTTCAAGCCCCTACTTAAAAAAATTGTGTTAGTATTTTTTGATGACATATTGATCTACAACAAATCTTGGGAAGATCATGTACAACATGTTGGCAAAGTATTACAACTATTAGACGAGCAACAACTTTATGCAAACCCTTCCAAGTGGGCCTTTGGGATTCGAGAAGTGGAATGTTTGGGTCGTATTGTATCTCATGAAGGTGTAAAAGTGGACCCTAACAAAATTAAATCTATGAGGGAATGGCCAATTCCCAAAACCTTGAAGAAACTTAGAGGATTATTAGGATTGACAAGTTATTACTGCAAGTTCGTCAAGAACTATAGTCAAATAACATCACCTCTAATAACATTATTAAAAGAGGAAGCATTTTCTTGGACTCAAGAAGCAAGAAATTCTTTTGAAAAACTTAAGGAGGATATGTGTACAACTCTTGTCCCAGCCACACCTCACTTCACAAAAATATTTATCATGGAGTGTGATGCCTCAAGCCATGGCATTAGTGTAGTTTTAATGCAAGAAGGAAGACATCTTTCCTTTGAAAGTAGCCAACTTAAAGGAGAAAAACTTACTCAAACCCATTTATGAAAAATAAATGTTGGTCATACTACATGTAGTTAAGAAATGGTGCCCTTACCTAATAGGAAGACACTTCAAAGTAAAAACAGATCATGGTAGTTTGAAGTACTTCTTGGAGCAACAATTATCTTTAGAAGAGCAAAAAAATGGGTTAAAAAGATGCTAGGTTATGACTTTGAAATTATCTACAAAAAAGGAAAACATAATGTTGTGGCAAATTTCCTTTCAAGGAAAGAAGAAGAAACAAAAGGTTCACTATGTGCTATTTCTATTCTACAATTTGATTGGGTAGAAGAAGCAAATATGAAAGTAAGATCAAAAGGTATACAAGATCATTCAACAACAAAAAAAGGACCCCAATTCATTAGATCATTTTTTATGGAAGAGTGTCTTGCTATGGTATCATGATCGCTTATATTTATGTAAGAATTCCCAACTCAAACAAAAGGTCCTTTTGTAATTGCACACTTCTCCTATAGGAGGACATTCAAGATTCTTGAAAACATACCACATGATCAAGAAGGATTTTTTCTGGGAAGGTCTTAAAACTGATGTTCAAAATTTTGTGTCTGAATGTGTGGTCTTTCAATAGAATAAGGGAGATACAATCAAGATGTTGGGTCTCCTACAACCGTTATCTATACCAATTCATCATTGGGAAGAAGTTCAGTTTTACCCAAATCTGAAGAAAGACTGTCATTGTGGTAGTAGTGGATCGCCTGACAAATTATGCTCATTTTTGCTTTCTTTTACATCCTTTTAAAGTAACTACAATAGTTGTAGCATTCATGGACACATTTCAAAAGCTACATGGTGTCTCCAAGATTATTGCAAGTGACATAGATCCTATTTTCACTCGAAAGTTTTTGACTGGATTATTTTCTTGTTTGGGTGCTCAATTGGCTCACAACTCATGTTATTGTCCTCAATCCTATGGGAAAAATGAGATTGTGAATAAATGTCTATAAGGATATGTTTGTTGTTTTGCATCTGATAAACAAACACAATGGATAAGGTGGTTATCCTTGGCAGAATGGTGGTACAATACATCCTTCCATACTTCATAAAAAATGTCCTCATTTCTAGCACTTTATGGATATGATCCTCCATCCATCACATAACCCTTGAAAGGTACTACAAAAGGTTCAAGCCATGGAGGACCACATAGGGAACCAACAAGAGGTTATCAAACTATTGAAGGACAACTTGGTTATGGAAAAATTAGGATGAAACAACAAGCCAATCAACATCACAATTAAAGGGAACTTGAAGTGGGGGATTGGGTATTTCTGAGGCTACAACCATATAAACAGATGTACCTCAAGCAACAAAAGAAGGACAATAAATTAGCACCCAAATATTATGGCCCCTATAAATTTTTGCAAAGGATTGGAAGTATGGATTATAGATTGGATTTGCCTACATCTTCACATGTACATCCAATCTTCCATGGTTCTTGCTTAAAGAAGGTAATTGGCAACATGATCCCAATCCAAAATATTTTACCCGAGATTAATGAAGAAGGGAAAATCATACTAGAACCATAAACAATTCTTGAAACAAGGATTAAACAACTGAGAAATCAATCAATAACGGAGTACCTTGTCAAATGGAAGAACCCAACAGTGGAAGAGGTGACATAAGAAGATGGGTTATCCATGCAAAAACACCTGTGGTTAGTCAAGTGTTGAGGAAAACACTAATTGAAGTGGAGGGACATGTTAATCCCTAGAAAAAACCCCATGTTATGTATAAAACCCCTTATTAATCCCTAGATATTTAATTATTACATTTCTAGTGTTATATTTGTATGTAGGCTAGAACCCTTCATTGTACCCTTTCATTATAATTGTAAACTTTGTCTCCTATATATATACCAAGGAGACCTAGTCTTAGGTCATCTTATATCACCTCATATTGTATTCTAAATTGGATATATTGTAAAAGGAGGTTCCCCCCTCAAAGTGGATTGTGTTCATTGACCTTTTATCAATTTTAAGGCATTGGATCATAACAAGCTCCCCTCCACCGATCACATACCCCAAATAAACCAATGTCTGCTAAGAAAACTCACATTTCTTGAGGTTATCCAACAACTAGTACTTTTTCAGAGTCTCTAACACTTGCATGATATGTGAGATGTGCTCCTCTGAGGTAGAGCTATAAACCAATATATCATCCAAATACACTATAACAAATGGATTTAAATATGGGCCCAATACATCATCCATAAGTCTCATAAATGTAGCTAGTGCATTACATAAACCGAATGGCATGCCCAACCATTCATACAAACTTTTCCTTGTCTTGAAGGAGGTCTTCTAGGTGTCTTTTTCTTTGACACATACATGGTGGTATCTTGATTTGAGATCCAACTCGGTGAAGTAATTGGCATGTTGCAACCGGTCTAACAAATCATCAATCTTGGGCAGATGGTACCAATTCTTGAGTGTAATCTTGTTCAAAGATCTACAGTTGATACACATCCACCAAGTTCCATCCTTCTTGGGTATGATGATGATAGGTGACCCACAAGGTGAAGTGCTTGGTTGAACCACTCATTTCTCCAACAATTGTTGGAACTACTTCATCATTTCATTTGCTTCCAAAAAAGACTATCTATACAACCCATTATTTGGTAATGGGGAGTTAGGAAACAACTATATCTCATGCTCCACTTCCCTCTTAGGTGCTAGTCTTTTAGGCTCCTAAAACACTCATTTCTATTCTTGCAACAACTCCTCCAACTATTGTTTATGATTTTTATTACATCCCACTAGGGATGTCTTTAATCCTACTAATTAATCACTCGACTGATTCTCTCGTAAGAAAAGAAAAAGCGTACTTTTTACTTGAACCAATCACCTTTTTTTCTCGGTTGGCACTTACCAGTGAGATCTGCAATTTGCCTTTATGCACATTGATTATGAAAGACTTCCCATCCTTGATGAGGTGGTACTAGTTTTCTCTCCACATGAAAATCAGATCCCTCATATACATGTAGGGGCTTCCAAACACTACACCACACATGTTAAGGGGTACTACATTTAACTCCACTTCATCAATAAAATCTGCACTTACAACAAATTTGATCTTACATTATTTCATGACCTTGATCTCAACATCCTTTTTTACCCACCCCAATGGATATAGACTAATATTATCATGAACTCCAACTCAAACATGTTGATCAAATTGGTTTCTATGAGATTGTCTCGTGAACTAGAATCGAATACAGTTTATACCTTAGTCTTCTTGACCCGGATCTTGATATGGAATATTTTTGTCATCTCCTTCTCTTCCTTGTGACCAAGGCTACTCAAATTCACCTCCTTCTACACCAAAGTGGAGGAAATCTTCTCATCCACATATGAGTCACTCTCTACTTGATTGCTTAAATCCATGGCTAGAAGGTTCTTCTTCTTGACATCCTTCTTACGGTTCTTAGGGTTTATCTCTAGATGTAGTTTCCAACACTTTTCCTCAGTGTGACCATTAGTATTGCAATGGTTGTAGTGGTTGCTCAGATACTTGCACCGGTGTGGAGTGGATATCATCTTCTTGTATTTCCCTTTCCACTTCTTCTTCCCATCCTTGGAAGAATCTTGGTGCTCTTTCTGCTTGGAACCACTTGGTTGTCCTTTCTTGTGGCCTATATTTTCCAGATACTATGATTTCACGTAGGCCTCATCAACTATCTTGGGCTTGAAGAGAATCACTTTCTTTCTCAAATGACTATGTATACCCTTTAGACACTTGAGGAGTACATCTGGGTTCTTGGGAGAGATACCCAACATGATAACCATCTTTCTGGATTTGGTGGTGTACTCTTGCATACTCTACCCTTTCATTTTCCTAAAGTAATGCCAACAAATCCATTGGTTCTCTACATACCCAATAGGGTAGAATTGGGACTTAATGAGAGTTTTGAAATCCTCCCAATTAGTTATTGGAAGATCACCCTCTAACCTAAGTGTCTCATGTGGCATTCCCACCATGTTAATGCATGGACCTCTAATTTTAGTTGGGCAAACAAAATCTTCTTCTCCTCATATATATTGTGAATACCAAAATAGACCTCTAATTGTTGCAACCAATGATTCAACTTTAATGCATCGATCTCACCTTGGTATGGCTTGATATCCAATTTCGCTTCCATTTTAAATAAATACTATGAAGGGGTAATGACATTGGAACTTGGCTTCTCTTTCTTGGACTCTTTTCTCGACTCCATTTTTCGGTCTTCATTTTATCCCAGTTTCCCCTCTAATCTGATCTCTGAGTTAGATCCTCCAACCTCCTTGAACGGTCTGAGCTTGCTTGTTAGAGACACCATGAGGAGGGTCATATTGCGAGAGACATCCACGAATTTCTCTTCCATCCTTGTAAACCTCTCTTTTGGTAGATCTTGAGGGTTGTTGTCAGGAGACTCGTCCACCATGGCTAGGGTTCTGTGACTTTATTCTTAAGACAATTCTTAGATTTTGAAACTTTCCAAAAATACCCCAAAGAAAAATGCTCTGATACAAATATGATATATAAACTTCTATGGATATTCCATCGGAACAACTCGTCACAACATAACTTATAATATTATGAAATCTTAGAGTGTGAAGATTAAGTTTCCTTAGATCACAAATTAATTGATTACTAATTTTGCTTGAATTTATGAAAATAATAGAATACAAAAATGAAAGAATAGGAAACAATATACACACCATCCATACAATTGAACACAAGATGTATCATGGGAAACCTAATACAAGAGAAAACCCAACTAGAAGGTGATGCCTATGCTCTGGTCTCTTTTCTTCAGTTATGTAAAGCAAGTACAAAGAAAGAGACACTCACTATGAAGTTGTCTTTGACACTATGGCATGAATGGTTGCTACATAATCTCTTGCCTCCTCTATTATTCTCTCAAAATACCTCTCCTTGGATGCTTTGCTCAAGTATGGAACAAGTAGAATACAAAAGAATGGAACCCTTTCTCCTCTTAATGGCTCAATATTTAAAATAGCCTAATAGTTGTATAGGGTTAGGGTTTTGACTTCCTCAATCCTCAATTAGTGATCAAGTTTGGACCTCTTACAATCTTCTCAAAAATCCACCCATGGCTAGCCTCATATGTGTGAGTAATGGGGGCTGACGTGGCATCCACTCGTACCATGGTGGTCAACAAAGTAGGTCAACTTGCAGGAGGCATGACTTTTTCATACAATCTTCGATTGAAGCCATCAGAAAGGTCTCAAAGTGTAGAACACCATCGTGGGTGTGTGCACAAGTTTTGGACACTGTAACCCAAAAAAATGTTTTTTAATGCCTTAAAATGGCTCTAGAAGGTTCTAGACCCCAATTTTCCAAACTTGGACCTACCACTAAAATGACCTTGCAAGTTGATTCCTCCAATTTTTTTCACCCAGGAAGTACCAAGATAGATGACAAATTGTACGATGATTCAATCTACACCAAGGGAGGAACCATCATATTGTCATTTCCCATGATAATCATTACAATCCATAGACACCGTTTGACATTAGTTCATGTAATGGACAACTGACATTTTGAGTACCCAAAGGCAAATGCAATATTAATGAGCTTGAACCTCCATGCTACACCATATTCCATGATAAAAAAAAAAATGAATAATGAATCATTAATAAAATAATTTTTTTTTTTACTAAAATTAATAAACTAAAATCAAGACACATGTGAAATTTTTTTTACTTCTTTAATACCATGACCACTAGTGATGAGTATGGTATAGTACTAGGATGTATTACTCCCACCTCCAACAATTCCTAAATGATCTTTAATTCAATTTCATTTTTATGTGCAAAAGGGTGTCAATAAGGATGCACATTGGGTGGTTGAATAACTAGAATGAGGGGATACCATGGTCATGTTCCCCACATGAAGGTAGCAAACCTTGTGGGTTTTCAAACACCTATTCATTCTTAGAGAGAACCAACTGCAAATCATGGTGAATCTCTTGTGGAGTGGTGTTGACTACTTGTATGGCATTAAACTATGCAATAACACTTGAGTGACCTTTCTTCAACAACTTATCCATATGATGAGAGATGATAATTTCAAGGGAAACATATGTAATTCCCTTGAGGGTATGTTTCTCCCCTTCCCACATGAAGCTCATATATAATTCTTTGAAATCCATGGTGACAGGTCTCGAAGTGCGTAACCATTCTGCCCCAAGAACCTTTTTTTTCCAACAAAGAATTGGGAAAAACCTCAAGTACTTCCCCTCATTTCAAATTAAGAATGATACCCAGGGTAAACCCTATATTCTTTAGGGCACAAGGTCGATCAATAACAAGGCTCAAATACATTACAATGATATACTCATTAAGAGATAAAAATGTCACTTACCATGACTTGAATATGGGTGGGAGGATAAGAATCATTATTCACAACAACCTGAGATAAACTCGATTAACTCTGCCCAAAGAACCATTTCACATCTTCATTTTTCAATAGAAAACATGTGATTTTTGAGATGATTCTCACCCATTTATAATTTCACATTTTCACAGTGGCCCCCACATTTCATCATACCACCATTGATGATCATAATTTGAAAATTAGATATGGGACATACATAATAATGGGTGTCTTTTTCCACTCTCCTATGAATAAAATTGTAAGTGTTGTCACTATTAATCAACATAATCACTTTATGGTACTTGATGTAGCTAATCACTTTTAAGGTTTGGCTATCGAGAAACCTGATAGGGCATGCAGAGAAATTCGGGGATCCTCGTAAGGATATTGCAAAGGGGATTCATCTTCCATGGGAGTAGTGTTGTCTTCCAAAGATGGTTTAGGAGTATATTCAATGAGAATTTCCTCCGAGTATTCATGTGGATATACATCCATTTGAAATGATTTATGTTCTTTACATTTATTCCCTTTGAAATATTGTTCATCACAATTATAGAAAAGAGGAGGCATTGACATTGTTCCATCTCTTTAGGAGATAACTTGTGGATGTGGACTAACTATGAGTTGGAGGAGATGGGGGTATTCACCACAAGGAGGTTAGGGAAAGTGGTGAATAAAGGATTATTGATTTGTGCATTGATCACTATCTCAACTTCGTTAGCTCTATCACAAGTTTCCAATCATGTTTGTGGGATCTACATCATGACATATTCTTTAGTTACTTCCTTGAGAGCACTGATGAAACATTCTTTTAAAAAATAAATTGGATTGGCCTTTGTGTGGATTTCCAAATGCTCAAAGGAAGTAATATATTCCATAAATGTGCTTGTTTGGTGTAATTTTTTCAAGTGTTCAAAATGGTGAGTATCATGCTCAAAACAAGCATAAAGTAATTGCACAAATTGGATCTAGGGAATGTAGCCTTCATAATCCTTCATATGTCATTTCCATCACTACCAATGTTTAGAATCAAAACATAAGATCCCCAAATTTAGTTTGTGTATGCCATTAGTAAGTCCATGAAGAGAGAAATAATGTTCCATTTGGGTACCCCACCCTAAGGGATCTAACCCATCAAATATGTTCATGTCAACCTTTGGAAAATGGTGCGATGATTTCTAATCCTGAAACTATGGGTGGTGATAATCCTAAAACATGTGTGCGACCTAGACTTTATAGGTGGTAAATTCCTCTTTGGTTGAATCAATGTTTGGATATCTTACACTGATATTCAATTGATCACCTAATATTTTCAAGATGCCTCATTTTTGGGTCATTATTTCCTTTATAACTTTGAGTGTAGACTTAAGGTTAACCACCTTGTCTTCTATTTCTAGGTGTCGAGTGGGTTGGGTCTATTATTGGTTCTAGGCTAGTGGGGCATGTTGTTGGTTCTCCAATTTGGTCATGTTGTGAGTTTGAATGATGGGACAATTGAAGATTTTGTGGAAGTGTTATTCTCCACTTATCTCATTGCAACTAGTAGCTTGAAAGGATTATTTTTAGATATACCCAAATCATTGTATTGTTGAGCCCACCTGAAAAGGGTTATTTAAGAGGTATACCCTTTCAATTAGCATGATGCAAGGAATATTTTGAGATAGGTCTCTCAAAATGGTTCCATTGTGACCCAAAAATTTTTTTTTAGGACTACTCCTCTAGGAGTATCATTCCTAGCTAATTATTACTACAGTGAAAAAATATTCAAATTCCTTTTGCATGCAAAGATGTAGGAATGTCAATGGTTGACAGTAGAAGCTAGGGTTTGTAGGGTCCAAGAGATAGAGGAGTGTAAGGTTCTATAACTATTTCATATACTTGTGGGGTCCAATATGAGTATGTAGCCCAATATCTCAGGGCACTAACTAAGGATGCTCAATTGTTCCCTTAGCCATACGATCGAACTACCTAGGTACTAGAGATTTATCTCCCCGAGTTATATTCTTAGTGTACTATAGAACAAATATAGTTGATCAATTGATCTAGGGTTGGTTTCAAGCATACCTAGGGGAATTTTTATATACACAAAGGTACATGGAAGTGAGATTCCATATAAAGATGTTGTTTGTTGTGATAATACTCGAAGGGGTACCAACAAGGGTTACATGAGTTTCCAACAAAGTGATTCCACTTGTATTTCCTATTTGTATTCTTAACCAACTGCCATTTTACCTATTGAATGATAGATCATCGTGTTATTTAAAGAATCCAGAACATGTATTTAATTTTAAAAAAATGCTACTAAAATTTGGAGGTGTGATGGCTTAAGAAATAGCTCTAATACCACTTGTATTGTTCCCTAACCCTTGAAAATTGCAAAAACAAATAGGTATACAAAGAATGTATTTGAAAATTACCCAGAAACGAGAGAAAATAAGATAAAATTTCTAAAGATACCCATGTATATTGATAATTTGAAGAAGAATACAATGTTTACTTGCCTCTTAAGGTGATGTGGCATTCCACTAAGTAGAGCTCCAAATACACAACACAAGAAAAATATTCCAAAGTATCATATCTCTTTAAATATTTTTTCCATAGAAAAACACTAACTACTTGTGGCCCTTCACTAATGGGTACCGACAACCTAGTGGGCCTTATAAAGTGTACCCTTTTACAATAAATAATTTTCCTTTATTATCCAATGGGACTTATTCAAAGAGGATGGTTGTATACAAAAATTAACTAACTCCTAGGTAGCTTAAAGTAGGGAGGTTGGGATAGGAATCTAACATACAGAGATAGACCAAGGGAAGGAAACACATAGAATTGGGAAAATAAAGATACATTATCGATAAGAAAAGATGCATAAACATGGAAAAGACACATGGCATTGATTTTGGAGCACACATGGGTAAGGTCCATGCACATAGTTCATATGCACAAATTAATCAATTGAAAAGAGCACATTTGAACACATCTAGTCAGTATACAACATATCAAGGGAACGTAGAGTAAGCAATGGGAACTAATGAAGAAAACATATAGCTTAGGTACCTATATAATCAATATGTTCCTATTCACCAAGACATTATCAACACATGTCATCGAAGGTGTAGAACAAAAATGAAACTAGTTGATCAAACACACCTAGAGCCCACCTTGGAGCCTCACATCTATGATGAAAAAATAATAGCACCTACTATTCACCTTCATTAAGCATGAACTACTTGATCGAATCTTAGAAAATAGTAATATAGTAGAAATAAATTGTATGATGCTCACATATGAAAATATGATCACCTACTTCATCTAGTATCATCTATTTCTCATCGAAGTGAATCATGACAAAAACATTGCACATCTCTAGTTGTAAATCATTCAACACTAGTGGGTGAGAGAGAATGAACCAACAAAGTTGCACCTCTCTATACTCATCATAGTACATTGATATAAATGCAACAAATACTAATGCAAAACAATTCAATTAAAACTCATAGTATAGCATCCAAACTAATTAGTACACTCGATCAAGAGGGGATACAAATCCATTGGAGGGAGTGCATTGATTGATAGAAACACATAATGATCAGGAGCACATCCAATCTATTGGAAAACAAGCATGGAAAATTGAAAGAGGGAGATCATGCAACTAGAGACCATGAAGAGGTATATAAATAAGGAACAATTTTGGTGCTTTGTTTATCAATCCTACCAAGAAATATCCAAGGTGAAGGCTAAGTTATTAGTGTAAAAAGCTCAATCTGTGCTTTTTGTTAGAAGTTAGAAAAATCTATATAATAGCTACATCAGAGAAATTACAAGGCTAGTTCTATTTTTATATTAGAAGTTAATTTTGGGGGTTGGAATGCATCGTATATGAAGAGTGGCTAGAAAAATTACTTCAACCTCATATTTTTCATACATTTCCATTTTTCCTTCTTAAATCAACCTCAAAGATGTGAAATTTTATAAAACCCTATATTTTTCATATCTTTCCATATGGAGATACGATAGGAAATATGGTTCTTGGAGCTCACCATCATTAGACTGTTTATCAAATTCAAGAGGGGACATCTTAGTTGTGTAGTTTCTGAAATTGGTATCCAACAAGTAATTTCCTAGGTTTAGATGTCAAACAATGGAGGTCTCATTTGTTGCCTCTAGATCTGTGATTTTATGCTCCATGTACTTTCCTCAATCAACCCAATTGTTTTGGTTGTCCATTATAGGGTAGCTAAAGATGGGGCCAATTTGAGGAAAAATAACCCTATCAATTTTGTGACTAATCCTTTCTAAGTAATAACCCATAAAACCACTATAATGTTGATCCAGGATCTTTTCATCGATGTGACTTATTAAATAATTGTATTAAATGAGCATAAATTGAAGTGCACCATAAAGAATGAAAATCTCAATAATAAAGAGACATAAGCATCAAATTTGAACACAAAAATTGATAGCAGAGTTTTTCCCTGATGGACTACGTCTCTGGGTCCTGCTTTCAAATGGGTAGGTCTTTTTATTAACTCAACAAAAGAATTTGGAAACATACATAAGTATACCTCATTTTGGAATTAAGCTGCAAAATTTTTGCTCATATCAAAAAACAGACAACACCATTGAATTCATGGCCTCAAATTACCCAAAAATGACTATCTCCACGCCTCAATCTGACTCTGGCACTCCCAGTCCCATGAGAAATATCGTCTCTGTTTCCGTGCCTACAACCTGCAATTAATTCTCTGTACTCACCTCATAAACCGTGCCTAGCCGTACTGTCGAGCGCCTTCCTCCCATCCATTGGAAAACTGGGAATTTAAGTTTAAAGGCAAGCAAAATATTCAACAAAGTCATTTGGCCCAACGGTTGGTAGATGCTATGTTAAGGCGTTTGGTTGGGGAGGTCCCGGGCTTGAGCCCATGGGCCTCCCCCTTTTGGCTTGTAGTTACAACAATGGATATATATGGTGGCTAACCACCACCAAGTTTGGAGTCTGCCGTTTAGATTTGTTGGGGTTGGTTACAATGGTGGTCGGCCACCAGATTTGGCAAGACCTCCGCCAGATTTGGTGGGCCGACACTTTTTAAATTTGAAATTTTGGTTATGGGCCCTCATTGGGCATTTTCCCACTACCACATGGCATCCCATGACTAGGCCATGTGGCAGCCATCTATTGGCCCATGTCATCCACTTGTACATTCATCCTGCCACGTCGCCTACCTGCCACATCATTCTTCCATGTATGGTACGGATGCCACATTTCTGCCATGTCTCGTACGACCTGCCACATGGTTGTACGGACTGACACGTGGCACTTCCTTATTGGTCCACATGCCGACTTGAAAATGTTGAAAATGAGTGACACGTGGCAGTCGCTGGTGTTGCCACATCACCATGTTGACATCATCATGACACATGTCTCCCTCTGTGTGTTCTACATACACTGTATGGATGTTGACGTCAACAGTACGCATGTTGACTCATCCCCATTGACTGGGCTAGGTTGACCAAAACTTTGACCATGAATATATTTTGATCTGTAACTCTGTTTGACGATCCATTTACATTGTTGGAAATCTTGTGACGCACTCTTCGCGATGATGCCAATTTCACCGAGCTTTGAGAAATTTTAATTTTTTCCCTTTCTCTGTCTGTTGAGGCCATTCTGAGCTTCTTGAGTTGCTTCTGTGAATTTTAAGTTATCCTTAGTCTCCTCTGGATCCTTTTTGGATCACTCCTTCCCACTGAAAGATTTTTGGACCACCAAAATGTTTCATTGATCAAAAAATAAGTGAGGGAAGAGTTCCCTCACCTTCTCCTTCTCAATCCACTTTTCCTTGCTTATATGTGTGCCCTTTAATCCCACTCGAATATAATCAACATCACCTCTACGTGAAGTTCTCATCCTTCTTTCCAAGATGATATCTTCCTTCAACTCATCCAAGTACTTGGGAGAAAACTCATCAACTGAAGGAATTGAAAATTCCTCACCCTGATCCATGACCATGGGAGGCTAGAAAAGTTTCAATTTTTCCACATTTACAACTGAGTAGATATGCATATAAGGTGGAAGATCTAGAAAAAAAGCATTGGTACCATTTTTCTCCAAAATAGTGAAGGTTCCATAATGGATGAGCTTGAGTTTCTTTCCTTAACCCTTCAATCTCTCCTTGTTGGTGTGAAGCCATACCTGGTATCCAAGCTGGAATTGATGATCAACCCTGTGGTTGCCATGCCGAGCTTTATATTGTACTTGAATTTTCTCCAATTGTTCCTTGATTACTTGGTGTACCTGTTGTATCCTCTGAATGAACTTTTGGGCCTTGTATTAATTTCTTTCTTCATTTGAATCAATATCTCTCCCATACACCAAGTCCAAGGGACCTTAGGAAAATTCCCAAAACATGTCTCAAAAGGCATACACTGAGTGGAGGAATGTAAGGCTCGATTGTAATCATGTTGTACATAGGGTATCTATTCATCCCATAACTTGGAATGCTTGTTGTTGTAGCCTCGAAGAAAAAGTACCACTGTTCGGTTAACAACCTTTGCTTGTTCGTTGGTTTGTGGATGGAACGTAGTGCTCCTCTTCAACTTGGTGTCCATCATTATCCACAAGCTTGTCCAAAAATCCCCAAGGAATCAAGTATCTCAATCCAAGATAATGGATGTGGGTAACCCAAAGTGAACCCAAACATACTGAAAGAAGAGATTAGTAGTTTGCTCAGTAGTGATCTTCTTTTTACATGGAATTAAGATACACATCTTGCTGAACCTATCCACTACAACATACAAATAGTTATGACCCATTTTCGACATTGGTAAGCCCCTACAAAATCCATGGATATACTTTCCTATGGATGGGATGCAACAAGAAGTGGTGAGTGTAGCCCCAATTTTCTATTAGTGGACTTACAAGTAGAACACATCACACACCCCTTTACATATTTAGTTACAATTTATTTCATCTGAGGCCAGTAACAAAACCTCTGTAGATGAGCCATAGTTTTTCCTACCCCAAAATTCCCAAACATAAGAGAAGTGTGAGATTCTTGTATTACATGGGCTCGTTCACTTGTAGGAATACATAGCTTTCCAAGATGGTAGAGTAGTTTTCCCTGCGAACAATAGTTCTCTACCTATGCACCATGGGTTATCTTCTCAAATACTTCTTTAAAATATTCATCGACGACATATTTTTCCACATAGCTATCATGAGATAAAGAAGCATTTCTCAAAATAACATAATCAACAATATGAGGTATAGAAAGCATATCAACTACCTTGTTACTTGTACCCTTTTTGTATTTGATTACCAAATGAAAGTTTTGAAGAAAACCCATCCATATGTAATTTCAAGATTGTTTCAGCTTGGTTTGTGCTTGGGTTGATTATCTGTATGTATGATTGTTTCCTTCCCTAACAAGTAGTGCTTCCATTTCTTTACGCTTTGAACTAATTCATGCAACTCTTTATCATACATAAGATAGTTAACAGTAACTTGGTTAAAAGTTTATGAGTGGTAACAGATAGGCTTATGATATTGCATCAATACTGCACCCATGGTGTACCCACTGACATCTATCTCAATATCGAAAGGTTGTTGAAGATTTGACATTGCTAATACTAGTGCGATACTGATATTTTCCTTCAAAGTGTCAAAATATTTTTGTTTCTTTCCTCCCTACTGAAAAGTGTTTGTCGCACTGGTTAAGGCATGCAAAGGAGCTGCTATAAAAGAGAAGCTTGAAATGAATCTCCTCCAGTATTGGACTGCACCTAAGAAGCTATGTATTTTGGTTACACTTTTGGGCTTAGGCCAATTTACAATTACATCAATCTTGTAAGGATCAATTTTCAATTGTCCTCATCCTACAATATGACCTAAGTATACAAGTGCAGTCTTACCAAATTCACGTTTGGACAATTTTACATACAACTTTTCCCTTTGCAAAGTATCCAATACTTGCTTTACATGCCTTACATGTTCATCCCAAGTCCCACTAAATATAAGAATGTATTCTAAATATACAATCACAAAATCATCTAGAAATGGCCTGAATACATCATTCATCACACACATGAAGGTTATTGGAGCATTACAAATCCAAAACGACATAACTAACCACTCAAACAATCCTTGTTTGGTTTTAAAGGCAGTTTTCAATGCATCTTGTTCTGGAACCCTGATCTGATGGTATCCATTGTGCAAATCCAACTTAGTGAAATAAACAACATTCTTTAATTGATCGAGTAAATCATCTATATAAGGAAGAGGGTATCAATTTTTCACTGTGATTTTATTAATGGCTTGGTAATCAACACACATTCACCATGTGCCATTCTTCTTTGGCACCATCACGATCGAAGAACCACAAGGAGATGATATGGGCCTAATGACCCCTTGATCCAATAAACCTTGTACCTACTTTTTGATCTATGTCATCTCTACAACTGACATCCTATACATGCCCACATTAGGAAGAGGAGAATATTTTTGAATATGTATTTCATGTTGGATTTCCCTCTTAGGAGGTAATCCATCTAGTTCCTGGAAAATATCATCATACTTAGAAAAAATATCAATTAATTTTTTCTTATGAGAAGGATCACATCCTTGAAAAGTGTCGGATCTCCCGACATCCTTTTCCCTTATGACCATGAGTACATATGTCTTATTAGTGTTTATGAGTCTCTTCATTTGTCTTGCACTAACAAGTGTTTTGTTTACCCTCGTGTTGTGGGCTCTAACAATATATTCCACTCCCCCTTTAGTAAGGTGATATTTGTTCTCATGATGAAAGAAGACTGCTTTTCTATCATAAAGATAAGGAATCCCCAGCACTATGCCACATATATCAAGTGATACAACATCTAAATCCACTTCATCAATCAACTTTGAAGCAATAGCAAATCTGACCCTACATTGCTTGGTGGCATTAAGTTTTTATTTATCACATACCCAACCAAGAGGACAAGGCTTTGGATGTGTTTTAGTTTCAAGACCCATCTTTTTGACAAGTGCTTCAGATATCAAGTCTACTTGGGAACCTAGATCAAATAATGTATCTATCTTAGTGTGTTTAGATACAACTCTTATATGAAATAATTCATTCATCTTTCTTTCATCATCATGAGATTCATTATTGGAATTTGAACTAGCATGAAGGGAATATTTACCTTGTACTCCAACCACTGTGATATTTCCTTCGTCTCCTGAATCAGAACCAAGATCTTGTTGCACTGTAGCAACGGTCTTTGTCTTCCCCTTTCCACTGAACTATTTTGGTCTCTTCTCTAGATGTATTTTCCAGTAGTGTTCATCATCATGACCATTGTTATTGCAATGAGTGCAAGATGGCTTTCCTTATTCTCTCTTTACAGTGGTGGTATTTTTGTCCTTCCTTTTAAACTTCTTAAACTGATTATGTGGGAGATTGGAAGGTTTCTTTGTGTGATCTTCTTGAACATTCTTTCCCATGTTCTCAAGGTGAGTGGCTTGCACACAAACTTCGTCAAGATTGGTGGGGTTAAACAATAGTAAAGTATGGTGAGTATAACTATGAAGTGCACCAATATACTTCATTAAAGTTTCATAAGAATCCAAAGGAATGTTTAATGCATGAGCTTTCTTCCTAAATTCTTTCGTGAAAATTTGTACAGTTTGACCTTTACTTTGTCTTAAAGTTTGCCATTCCATCATTGCTTTATGTAAATAACCCAATGGATAAAATTGCTTCCTTATCGCTGATTTAAATTCCGACCATGAGGAAATAATATTACCACACTTCTTTTGTCCTGAAGTTTTCTCTCCCACCATACGAAAGCGGTGCCTTCCAGTAGAAGAGAAGTCAATTGCACTTTAACTTCCTCTTCATCAATCTGTTGAACATGGAAATATACTTCAACATGTCAGATCTAATTATCTATTTTTTCAGGATTAACATCTCCATTAAACATAGGTAAAACAAATTTTACATCAAGATTTAATAATGGTTTCTTAAAAGAAGCTTTATGGCTAGAATGATGAGAATGGTGAGAATGCTCAGAGGAAGAAGAGCTAGAACTTGATGATGAATATGGAGGCTCAAGAGGGTCTCCTCCAACCCCTTGATTCACTAAAGCATTATCATCTGCTTGTGCTTCCTTTTTCTTCCCTTTCTTTTCATCCTCTTCTCGTAGTCTCCATACATTCACTCAACCATTTCTGACATGTGATAAAAGAACATATGGAAGTTTTTCTCCTGTTCATCATGCTTGTCCTCTTCAACCATTTTCTTCCTTCGGGATGCACGACCAACTTCGGGATTGAAAGTCTTAAGAGTTCCTTCACCATGCTTATGCTTGGCCCTAGTAAGGATTCACACTCAACAATTCAAGTCAAAATATGACTGCTTTGATACCAACATGATTAGGGATATTTTCATCGATGTGACCTATTAAAGAATTGTATTAAGTGAGCATAAATTGAAGTGCACCATAAAGAAGGAAAAACTCAATAATAAAGAGACATAAGCATCAAATCTGAACACAAAAACTTGATAACAAAGTTCATCCCTGATGGACTACGTCTCTGGGTCCTGCTCTCAAATGGGTAGGACTTTTTATTAACCCAACAAAAGAATTTGGAAAAATACATAAGTATACCTCATTCTGGAATTAAGCTGTAGAATTTTTTCTCATATCAAAAAAAAGGCAGCACCATTGAATTTGTGGCATCTAATTACCCAAAAATGTCTGTCTCCATGCCTCAATCTGACTTTGGCACTCCCAGGCCCATGAGAAATCTCATCTCGGTTTCTATGCCTGCAACCTACAATTAATTCTCTATACTCACCTTGTAAACTGTGCCCTACTGTATCGTCGAGCACCGTCCTCCTGTCCATTGGAAAACTAGGCATTTAAGTTTAAAGGAGGGAGGAATATTCAACAGAGTCGTTTGGCCCAACAGTTGGCATATGCTATGTTAAGGAGTTTGGTTGGGGAGGTCCCGGGGTCAAGACCGTAGGCCTCCCCCTTTTGGCTTGTAGTTAGAAAAATGGATATATGTGGTGGCTAACCACCACCAAGTTTGGATTTCGTCATTTATATTTGTCGGGGTTGGTTACAACAGAGGTCGACCACCATATTTGGCGGGACCTTCACCAGATTTGGTGCGCCAACCATTTTTAAATTTGAAATTTCAGTTACAGTCCCTCATTGGGCATTTTCCCACTACCACGTGGCATCCCATGATTGGGCCACATGGAAACCACCTATTGTCCCACGTCATCCACTTGTACAGTCATCCTGCCACATCGCCTTCCTGCCACATCATCCTACCATGTATGGTACATATGCCACATGTCTGCCACGTCTCGTATGACCTATCATGTGGTTGTACGGACTGCCACGTCGCACTTCCTCATTGGTCCACATACTGATCTGAAAATGCCAAAAATGAGTGACACGTGGCAGCCTCTATTGCTGCCACGTCACCATGATGATGATAGAATGACATGTGTCACCCTCTTTTGGTGCCACATACATTGTATGGGCATTGATTTCATCTATAATAATGATGATATCAACAGTACGGATGTTGACTCATCCCTGTTGTTTGTGCTAGGTTGACCAAAAGTTTGACCATGAATATCATTTGATCTGTAACTCCGTTTGACAATCCGTTTACGTCGTTGGAAAGCTTGAGACACGCTCTTTGTGATGATTCCAATTTCACCAAGCTTTGAGGAATTTGATTTTTTTCTCTTTCTCTCTTTGTTGAGGCCATTCTGAGCTTCCTGAGATGCTTCTGTGAATTATGAGTTATCCTTAGTGTCCTCTGGATCCTTTTTGGATCAAATTTCTACAAAAATGATATATATTATCTAATGAACCTTGGGTTTGAGGATACTCAAATCAAAATATCCTTTAATTCACCAATAACCTTTACTTTTAATCTATCAAGCTATATGATATGAGTTGTACACTTGTTTGGGATAACATTAATATTTTTGCAGATAGAACATGACATTACATTGGATAATGCTCCTGAAATCCACTAAATAATTCTATACTTGATTATGAAAAAAATTGAATGTCATGAATAAAATAAATGTATTGCTTCTCTGCATCGGGCAAGGTTCCCAATAATAGTTGTGTTAATTGTTTATTTATGTTTTGCATCAACATTTTATTTTACACTAGAATTAACAAGTGTTTTATGTTGCAGAAGAACAACACAATTTATTGAAGAAGTACATCCCATTATCCATCTTATAACTGAATTATTAAATATGATAACATGCATCAATATCAATCTAAGGTACAACCATCTCACTTGATTGTAAGATTTTGAAAAGTCTAGTTTGAACACCATTATCAATTGATTCCTTAATTTAATAGAATGGAGGCCTTCTTGGGTTGCCCTGGTGGATTAATAAATTTTCCTACCTAACAAAAACCCAAATTGTTCTTGAGAAATTACATCTAATTTTTTTTTCTTGATTCTAAGTGCCAACAATTTGGAAATGATCTTATAGATACATTTACAAACATAAATAAATCTATAATTTCCGAAAGAGGTTGACTAGTCCTTTTTTGCAATTAAAGCCAAGAAAGTGGAGTTTGTTTCCCTTGAAAACTAAGCACTCTCCTTCACCTCCTCTATGACCCCAAGAAGGTCCACCTCAAACAAATCTAAAATATTTGAAAAATCTCCACTCTCCAGCCATCTATCCTTGGATTTTTATCCTTTTTGAAAGATGTCGATATAGCTTTTAATTCCTCCCAAGATACCTCTTCCATTAGGATCTCATTATTCTCTTCTGAGACAAAGCTTGGAAAAATGTAGTCATATTTATAATTTCTTCTATGTTTTCCCTCTCCAGTTCTTTATAGATATTTTTGATATAATAAACCCCCAACTTAGAAATAATAGGGATGTTATTTATCATGAATTCAACTTAATTTTTCATTTCCTAGATTGCGTTGACTCACTTCCTAAAATTCTCATAACTATGGATTAAATATTTTTTGTTCTCGTCACCATTTCCCAACCATACCACCTTGCTTTTCATTCTCCATGTAACATCCCATATTTTGGCCTTAAGTAGTTAAAACTTCGATTTTACTCATCTTAGTAATTCATTGCTTAGTAACAATTTGGGCTCAGTTAGACTGATATCAACATTTGAGATGTGTGTATGTCACACACCCAACCCCCTAAGTACCTTTTATGATATGGGATATCATATTTTTTTCTTCTAATAATAATATTAAATATTCTCTATTACAAGTCCATCATCTTCTACTCTTCAACACCTTTCCAGAGATGGTAAGTTTGCTCAGAATTGAGCACTCAAACAAGAATTATGACCTTCCAACATTCTTGGGTTTACATAGGCAAAATATCTCTCACTACCATGTGGCATCCATGTGACATCTCAGTGTCCACACAAACTGACGTGGCGACACCCTCGTCCTGACATGGCACTAGCCTAAATGACCACGGTGGAACTTCAGTCCACACAGGCCTACAACCACCATCGCTCGAACCTTCTTCTGATCCACTCTTTGCTTCTCATCGATGAGTATGGTATTGAGGAATATTCCCTCTTGATACCTTCCATTCTATTTTGAGAAATTCATGCAGTATCATTACCCTGAACCTAAGGTATCAAGGAATATCCCCCCTCCCCTCGATGAACGATATCGATGCATGCAAGACCTCCCGATATACGGTTAGGATTCATTTGGCGCCTAAGGTTTATATGTCCTACTTAACCCCACTCAAATCATCAACCAATTGAGTATTTACATGCATCGTCACACATATTCTCTTAGTCTATATCCACTCATCCTTCTCTCTCGATTTTCTAGGTAGGATCCATGATAATCAATGGTTGAGATTGAGTTTCATTTAAAAACTAGGTCACTATTGTCTCAATAAAATTATCTCTTGATGTGACATGTGGCTCAATATCCACTCGATAGATGTATACATCTCGTCTCACCATGTCACCATAGGGATCTTAAGCTCACTTGGCCAAAGAATGACACTTGTCCCTCTCCTATGAATTGATTTAAAATTCTTAATTAATATTTCTTATAACACCACTCTTTGGTATCCAATTGCTTAATCCTTATTAGGAATAATTAATATTCACTAAGTATTTACTCTTGTAAACATATTTTCACTTAGCCAAATAATTTACTTAATTATCATGTTGGAATGACTATCCTTTAAGTTAGTTAATTATATCATAACCTAATTTATAACATGTTATAATATAACTAATTTTGACTGGAGAGTATTTACGCTTATAATCCTTGGTTAACATAATAATCAAAGAACCTGGCTTATAATTTCTCCTTGTATTCCTTCACGTAATTTAAAATACATATATTAATATATGCATATTTATTTATTAATTGGGAGAAAATGATTAAATACATTCAATTTGTTATTGATTACATATTACATCAATTTAAGCCATTTCCAATGTCTTCACTATTGAAATACATGTCTTCACTCTAAAGTAATTGAACTACTTCATATTTCTAGTAACCCAGAGTCCTGGAGTACCGAAGCTCTGAAATAAGATATGTACCATTGAAGTTTATGGACACACGTCAACTCAAGATTAACACTTCGGTGAAATTTAGCCCGGGAGAATTGGAAGTTTATAAAAAGAACAAACCCCTGAAACCGTGAAGTACCGGAGGAAACTATAACCATCAATCTCACGATTTAATCCCAAACATTAGATAAGGATAAGAAAATTGTGAGAAATGAGTCTTTTAAAAGGAATGATCAGACCATTGATCTGAAATCGTGATCAACGATGAGGATTAAAACCGTTAATTGAAGTTGCTCGAAATATAACACTCTGGAAGATATCACTTCAGAGATAACAAGATTTGGTTAAGAGAAGAAAATTTCCAAAGCGTCGAAGCCCGGAGAACATGATCCCAACACTAGACATATGGGGGATAAAAAGAAAAATGGGAAGAATTCTAAAGCATGAAACATTGGTCTCGTGATAGAGGAATAAGGGTGAAAGAAGATGCAATGCTTAAATTAATAAACCCGTGGTTCTGTGCATATGGTCATATGAAAAACATGGTTTGAAGGAAGCACCTCCGTAGAACTCGATTTCTGCAACATTTGCAGTGACATGTTTTTAGCCAGAACATAATAAAATGAAAAACAAGGGATTTGAAGTCTTTAAATCAAACTATTAATAATAATAATAATAGAAATTATTATTATTAGTAATTCAAATGAAGAGGTGTATGAAGAGGTGTAATGGTTCAAACAAAGGGACATAATGCTTCAAACTCATACCTATTAGGAGACTATATAAACAAAGAAGTATGGTGAACAAAAGATGTAGTTTAATTTGTTGAAGTATATATATTTATATATAATGGATTGAATGAAGGTTCATTCTATCAGGTTGGTTCCTGTTTACAAGATGGGTCTTATATGAAGATTGGATTCCTCACATCTCAGTTGGATCTGAGATCAACAAGATGGGACTTGTTATGAGGGTCAGATTCCCCATTTCTCAATTGGATATGAGAACCACAAGCTGGGTCTTGTAACAGAGAGTTGGGTTTCTCATAATTGTTTGAAGATGAAGATTGATCTTATGTATTCATTCAGGTTAAATAAATAAATAAAATATTAATTCTTTTATATATTGGTTGAGAAATTGAAATAAATACATCTTGTTCAATTAATTTATGAAAAGTGGAAAATTGTCCAAAGTTTTGTGACACTAATTCATCCACCCCCACTCTCAATGTCAAGTCTACATTTCAACAATTGGTATCAGAGCGAGTACCTTCAACACAATTTAAACACTAGAAGGTAGATTATGAAGAAATGGGTGGACAAATGGCTATCTCCACAAATGAAGCTCCCTTATTTGATGGAACGAATTATTCTTCCTGGAGGAAAAATATGAAAAGATATATGAAGTTAAGAGGATCTAGAGTTTGAGATTCGGTAGTAAGTAAGCCCTGAAACTTAACTACTTCAAAGAGAACAACCAAAACTGCAAAGGAAGCAAGGAGAAACAATTCATTAGCCTTAAAAGTAATCCAGGATGGATTGTGAGACCAAGTCAAAGAAAAGATGAGGCACTATAAATCTACTAAAGAATTGTGGCTCCAGCTAGAAAATTGTTATCAGAATGAAGCACAAGAAGAAGAGAAATCCTATCAAAGTAAGGAACAAGACTCGAATAAAAAATAGTCTTGTCATAATAAAGAACAAAACTCAGAAGAAGAGAATGCTTATCAAGATAAGGAACAAAATAAAGAAAAAGGAAAATTGCAATTAGATTGAAGAACATAACACAGAGAAAGACATTTCTAATCATAATGAAATGCATGGTTTGATGCAAACCCCAGTTAACAATGAAGAAGACAATCTAATCAATAAATTGAGGCATACCTCAATAATCACTAAAGAAAATTACATAATCTTAAGACTCATGTTACAATTACAATAGAAGAGATTTGTATGGAACAAGGAAATGGTATACATATTAAAGTTCATATGGAGGCTATTGACAATATTGAGTACACAACTATGTGCACTCTAGAAGAGTTGGAGAAACTTCAACAGAAAGATATGTTGCTACTTCAACAGTTAGATCAATCTAGCCATGAACAGTTTGAACAAAGAGTTCAACTAGAAGACAAAGAAAAATAGATCAGAAGATTGAAGATTGAAGTTGATTATTTGATAAAGGAAATAGAATAATTGAAAAAACATGATAACAAAAGGAAAGAAATACTACAAGAAACAGAAGAAATAGTTAACAGTCTAAAGACTCGACTTGAGGAAACTAAAGAAAGTGAAGAAGACCTAAAGATCCAATTAACTAGGAAAGAAAAGTATTACCACATGTTGGAATTGGAAATCATCAACTTCAAAAAGACAAATGAAAGTACTAATGCAGATCTAATGACTCAAATTGAAGAGGCTAAGAAAAAGGAAGAATCCCAAAAGACCCAATTAACTAAAAAGGAAAAAGCATGCCAAATGTTAGTATTGGAAGCCATCAACCTCAAAAGGATTCAACTAGAAAACAAGGAAGAAATCAAAAGATTGAAAACTAAAATTTTTGATCTAACAAAAGATATGGAAGAGTTGAAGACATGTGACAAAACTAAAAAATGCAAAGAAGTCTTGGATGAGACATAAGAAATAGTCATCAATCTAAAGACTCAACTTGAACATGCTAAGGAAATGGAAGAATCCATGGAGATTCAGTTGACTAAAAAGGAAGAGACATGTCACATGTTGAAATCATAAATAGTCAATCTCAAAAAGATGCTTGAAAAGACAAATAAAACTGTCAATTTCCAAAATAGCTCAGCTATCCTAGATAA
>ML782148.1:327534-367397 GCA_009831015.1 Picea engelmannii | reverse complement strand
TCATTTATATTCTCAATATTTTTACCTTGATTTTGTGTGTTCATTTTAGTATCCATCCCCACTTTATCAATCTTATATCCCTCTTCATTATTCTCAGAAATCAATGCCTTCCTCTTCCAAATACTATGTTTAAAAGTTCTAGGGCAATGTGCAACCACATGTCCATGAACATGACATTTGAAACTTTTGTATGGAACTTTCACATGGTCTAAGATCTAAACATATGAGCTATTTCCAGCCAAGATCTCTATGCTAGGTGGTAATCCCTCATTGACACCCATCTCCACTAGCACCAAAGCAACTGATCTATGCACACAAGATTGAAATGACAGATCTAAGGAAAGGGTTTTACCTAATGAATTTCCCAAATACTTCAAAAAATATTTTGACCATAAATCAATTAGTAAACTAGGGATTTGTACCCATATTAGGATTCCCTTCAAACAAGACATTGTCGGGTCAAAGTATGAAATCCACACTTGTAATGATAAGATGGTTGAATCCCAAAACTAACAGCCACCAATATATTTTGTCCATCTTCCACCATCCTGAATTCGAAGCCCATCCATCCCTTGGCCAAGAGATGGAACATCAACCTGTAACCAATGACGCGATCCCAATGAGTTTACACCCATCCATTTAATGTTGACTATACCATATACCTACCTAAAAATTTTCCCAGAAACAAAACTTTGTCTCCATAATCATGAACCTGCTCCAAGCAAGCGTCCTTCCACAAATACATTTTGACAAATGCCCTGCTCTGTTTAATCACCCTACCAGGATTATTTTTACCCCATCCTAATTTCTGAGTTGGGGCCTTTGACTGGCTAAGAACCTCTCCACTCTAGGTCGATGCTTCCAAATTTCATTCTACAACCCCCAATCCATGTGCTTCCTTCCCCTGATCGACATGTTGGTTTGAAATGTCACTGGCATCCTCTACCAATGGAAGGGATGGAACCCTTTAGCCTTCGAAAGCCTCATTAATTGATGGTATATAGTTAGGGGCTTGAGTTTGAATGTTGAGTTGATCATTGATGTACATAAATTCTCTTTTAGAGCCCTATTCTCACCATTCAATGAAAATCCCTCTTTTACTGATACTCACTGACATTTCATATGGTTTGATACACCCATATTTGAACCTACCATTAGAGTCAGATCATCTCCACTAAGGCCTACTTTATCTAAATTATGTTTTTGATAGATGATTTATTCCCTTGCTTGGACCTTGATCTGGATCTAGAAAGCACGTGACCCCCCATCCCTTGATCACTGGAGAAGAAAATACCTTGGTATATTCATATAGATTCTCTATATAATCGATCAACTCCTCGCCATCCATCGCATTAGTTCCTATAATAGATCATCTTAAGAACCCCCACTAAACTTGTTGGGACCAAAACCCCTGAAGTGTAATCTCTGCTCGATCAAAAGATGGCGTAATCCACTATCAACCATACTAAATACCTTAATATGCAAAGACCATACAAAAACTTCACTGAAATCAATAAAGGAGAAGGTATAACTACTAAAGATAGCGTCACATTGAAGTTTCTATAAAACCTACAATGCAATAACTCTGCTACACCTCCAAACTCCCCTAAATCGAAATGGTACAATGAATTCATCATCTTGCAATAAAACATACCCCCAATGAACCTTGCTAATGAAGATAGATAGTGATGAGGTATTCCATACATCTTCCCAACATTCTTGGACAACCTTACGGCTCCAAATCATGTGGTTTGTTGTCTCCAATGAATCACAATGTACACACAACACATATGTTAAATATTAATGTGAGTCATTCCCTAGTGGTTAGTCTCTAATAGATCATGAACCAAGCAAAGTCTCTGAACTCGAAGGAAGTCTCTGAACTCGAAGGAATGTTGATAGAACCACATTGTATGAACACAATTCACCCATTTACACTCTCCCTTTGACAAATTCCAATCTCAATTTAGTTTCTCTATAAGGGAGGCTAATGCATTGGTACAAGCTATGGGATTTGTAAACCCATATGGGTTCAATATCTCCATAAACAAACTCTTTGAATGGTGCTTGGAGTATGCAAATTAAGTTTATACAACTCATCTTATGAGATTAACTCATGAATCTCTTGAATTGCAACTTGAACTGAGCACAATAGTTCAAACTCCCTTAACATATCTTACAATTCTTCATAGCACTGGATTACTTATCCAGTAGTTCTGCCATTTACAAAATCCCTTTCTTAGCTGGTCTCTCTTGAAGGAGCCTCAAGAGCATATCAAAGTAAAAAAAATTATCATTCATAGTCCCAATTGAATGGTGAGCTAAATCAAATCCCATCATGTAACCAGTACACAGCCAATTAAGATTTGGTGCAGCTGTCTTTCAATCGTCCCATATCATGCGAATCACAAGGGAACCAACAATCTTCACTTTTTTCATTAACAGTATTTTATGGCTCCATAATGACCTAGACTGTTCAGCTACAACTGCTACCGCCCCATTTACAGATTCTCCAGACTTCAACAAACGATAAAGACATGCCACATAAACGAATGGTTCAGTCAAAATACTGGAGGAATTTTATGGTTTTCTAGCTCACGGCAGCTTTGATATAGTTGCAAATCTTTCAATGAAGACGATTCTTCCAGAGAATTACGAGGCAAAATTGAAAAATCCAGACCCACTCTCAAACATTAACGAAAAAGTCTGCCGAAAAATCGATTCATCCTTCACTAGGTGGCACATCGAAGCCTTGAAATTGATCACATTTCAGTCAAGCTTCGCTCCTGATAGGAACCCGTAATGTAAGGGAGGCATAAATTCAACCACTTACAAATTACAGGCTCATATAAGTTACTGTGATGCTCATACCGGAATTGATATGGAGGTCAGGCTCATATAAGTTACTGTGATGCTCATACCGGAATTGATATGGAGGTCAGGCTCATATAAGTTACTGTGATGCTCATACCGGAATTGATATGGAGGTTTAATAAACACAAATGTGTAGGAGCAAAACCGTTTGTAACTGGGGATGTAGCTCAGATGGTAGAGCGCTCGCTTAGCATGCGAGAGGTACGGGGATCGATACCCCGCATCTCCATTCTTCATTTTTAACATGAATACCTGTTGATTGTGTAACTTTATTCAAGAGTAACCAATCTTTTCTTTCTTTCAAATTGTAATAATTTACACTTAATATGAAAGGGGATGTACATGAATACCTTTGATTGTGTAACTTTATTCAAGAGTAACCAATTTTTTCTTTGTGTCAAGTTGTAATAATTTCCACTTAACATAAAAGGGGATGTAGCTCATATGGTAGAGCGCTCGCTTCGCATGCGAGAGGCACGGGGTTCGATTCCCCGCATCTCCAATTGGAGGCAAGACTGAATTCCGAAAATAATTTTGGCCAGTTCGCCTTTCAATTTGATTGTTGGCCAACTTTTATAGATATGTTGAGAGATGGTGCATTTGTTTTTCTAGAATAAAGAATTGGAGGGATGCCTTTTTCCCCTTTTACTTTTGGACATCCTTCCACCTAGCCAAAAGGTATGGCCATGGTATGGTCATTCTCTACATTTATAGCCAAAAGGTATGGCCATGGTATGGTCATATATGTAATATAGTTTTGACCCTCTTAATGGATTGGATCAAATTATGGATAAATTGTAAATAAGTGATTATAATAATCGGATCAAGTCATATAAGTTTAAACAAATACATTTGTAAATGATATATAAATGTGTTTGTATGGGTTTGTAGTGTGGAGCTCAAGGCTAAGGCTCAACTAGTGAATGGCTAGGTATGACATTGCGATAACTACACTTTCTATATACTATGTGGTGGACTTTTTGCAATACAATCAAGCTATGTAAATATTGTTGCGAACAATTAATATAAATGACCAAGATCGTCCTAGAGATCACAAGAGGGGCTATGAGTCCACAAGTGGGGTAGAGTAAAGGGGGCCCTTGATGATAATAATCCTATGTTTCCTAGGAACTCCTACCTTTTCACCAAGTGCCTTATTTAAATCTCATCCACCACCATTAACTTAGAAGCCAATCATTGATTTCATGTGGTGTTGGGTGTGGAAGTATACCTCACATAGTTATGGAGGCATAGGGTTGGGTACAATCATTATGGGGAGTGTAAGAGTCATCCATCCTCATGGAACTTTGTTCCTCCACCCTCATGGAAACTCGTTCCTCTCCTCCATTATGAAGGGAAGCATTACCATTCTCACGATTCACCATTCACACTCTTACCATTCTCATACTCAGGCACTACTAAAGTTTTGAATGCTACAATCCTCATGTCTTAGACCAATATACAAACTTGAAAATTACTAGATAAGCGTTGAGAGATTTGCAATTCATAGCCCTAGGAAGAGAGAGATGGATGGTTGTAGAGGAGTGTAGAGGTTGGGCTATTTAGGAAACATACCTTTCCCCTATCAATTGTTGCTTGTTAGGTTCCTTAGGGCCAAGGTATAGTTATGATAATATAAACCCAAAAGGTAGACATCGAGATGGATTCTTCCTTCTTACATTGAAGATCCTTTCTGAGGGAAGAATACTCCTTAGGGATTGTTGAGTAGAGAATGGAAATATCTTCCTTGTGCTATGTAGAGTAGGGGATTAGAATGTCGTCACTATTTCATGGTTAGATGAGTTACATGGAGTGCTAGGGTGTGAGCAGATTGGCTGAGCCTGTGAGATATTGGGTTGGGTGGAGTGAGATGTGGGTATGTAGCTCATTTCCTTCACCATGGTGGCATTTACCTTGGATGTCAATTGTTGGGTGGAAAAATGCTCATACGCAACCAATTTCTTGGACTTCCATTGGCTAGAAGATGCGTATTCTATCTCTACTTCTAAATTTGTAACTTAATTTATATTTCTCTATTTAGGAATAAAATGAGCATAGTTTGTTATTATTTCTATGAATCCATGTTTGTTTATTTTCACGCCCTTAATCTAGTTAAAAACATGTATGAATTTGAACCATGTTGGGCATTTAATGGCTTCAAATTTGTATTGATATTTTTGAACATGGGTCACCTCCCTACTTTGTGGGTTGGGTAATTAATGGAAGGGGACATTACAACCTAGTATCATAGCTAAGTTACAACACTGAGGATGTCATGGGCCAACAAGGCGAACAATTGGGTGTCATTGAGTTCCTTTGGGAAATTGCAAAGAAAATCAAGGCTATTTTGGCATATTGGGTTTTGATATTTTTTTATGTTATCGTTGTTGGGGGACAAACATCAACTTGGAGTAGCATTAAACTTTCAAAACTTTGGGACTTTCCTTGTAAATATAATTCCCATCACCTCTAGTGCTCAAGAACCCTAAAGGAGGACACATCAAGACCATTCAAATGTTTTTTATTAGAACATTGGAAAGAAAAATTCATTTGAAGTCTTGGTGGAAAATTCCTTTGAAGATGATGGACTCCTTAAGTCAAGGCTTTTTCTTTGAAGCATGCCAACACTATTTCACCTTTAAAACTTTGATATTTTGATGGGCTTATTTCTAATTTCCTAGAAAACCTTGTTTTGAATTGGCCCAATGGACTTATTTAAAATTGGCCCAATAACCTTGTTTTGAATTGGATTTATGGGCTTATTTTTTAATGACCTTGTTTTGAATTGACTTGATAGGTTTATTTTGAAATGGTCTGACAACCTTGTTTTGAACTAGCCTAATAGCTTGAGGTCAATGGTCAAAGGTTGGGGATATTTCATCTAGGCCTTTTCTTAATATTTGTGGTAGTATATGTTTGAATTACAATGGCCTAGGGTTCATCAAACCCCTTACATTGATGAAGTCATTATGAATCACCCATTGCAATTTCCCTTCCTCCTTTAATGGATTATGGATTGATGTGAAAATGGATTTGAGATATTTCTTCAAACTCCAAAAAATTCTTTTGAATTGATTGATGGGCTTGTTTAGGATTACCCTAACGACCTTTCTTTGAAGTGGTTCGATGTAAGGAGGTATTGGAGTTACATGTTATGGTCAACCCATTTAACAAGGACAATATTGAAGAGAAATTGAACAATGAATCTAGAGGGATTTGAGTCACTGAAAATGGAAAAAATTAATAGGGGAATCAATGGAAATTACAAAAAACCAATTAAGGATTTAGAAAAACAAAAAACTTGCTACCCCCTTGGCCCCTGTAACAACCCCATAATTCATAAATCCCATGAAAATTTTCTCAAAGTTAATATTGGAAAATGGGAAGAAGGGTTTATGATTGATTTCATTTGCTTATGAGAGGTAGATTCGTAAATCATAACGAAATTGCTAAGATGATTGTCTTATTGTCATTATTGTCTAACAAAATTATTATAATACATAATTCTTGCAACTTAATCTAGGTATTATGGTTTCTACAATAGAGCCATAGATGCAAATTGAACAATGATCTTCTAGACCATCTAACGTTTGACTACAATATCCATTTTGACCAAATTCACAATGGTAAGAATCTCTACTAGAAGGGAACATAACTAAAAGGGCCATAATATAAAAAAAGTACTTTTGCTTTGTTAGAATAATTAAAATAATAGAATCTTAGTCTTAGTTGGACTAAGAAAATTGTGATAACATATGATGCACAAGATCCCTATGTTTATGAAGAAACTCTCATGGGTGAAAATCTATATGTGAGGAATGTAGAGATAGAATCCAATGAACAAAGAAACAAAGAGATATCTCTAGATACTGTAAAGACCATGAGGAACTTGAGGATGGGAATTCAAAGGTGCATAATAGATAATGAGAGGTTGATTAAATCTCAATAAGAATATAACCAAGTTAACCTAGGAATACTTCAAATTTCAATAGATATACAAGGCCAATTGTAACATGGGAAAAATTCTAGCGATGTTGATGGGAGTAGGAGTTGCTCGAGAATGAATTCACACTACATACCCCTTAGTGCAAGAATAACCTCCACAAATGGGACATACAAACCATCTATATTTGAATCCTCTATTAATGAGTCATATATGACATAAGACCTCTTGATTAGACCCAAATATTCTCCCAACATGCATGTGAGGAATATACCTCTCAAAGACAACTAGTAGGGAGAATTCTAAAATAAAAAACCACCTAATTTATGGCAAGGTTAAATATAGACAAGAAGTTGAGGCTTGTCTTCTTGGGATTAAAAAGTACTTCCAAGTTCATGACTACTCTAGAATATGAAGGCTTGAGTTTCTGTATTCAATTTAAATGGCATAGCTTCCATTTGGTGGGAACATCTCCAATAAGTAAAGAATATAAATGAAAGGAAGATTGTATGGAATCAATTCAATAAATACCTATTTGATTGTTACTATGAAGGTAATGTCCAAAGATTCCATGAACTTAAATTGGGGAAAATGATCATGGATGAAGATGTAACCAACTTATTGGAGCTATTACGGTATGCCAAATATATCCATGATGAAAAGGAGAAAATTTAGTGCCTCTTGATTGGGATGATTCATTCCTCCAGTAACAATTTTGGATGTGATGAAACCTAGAAACTTGAAGAACAAATTAAAAATGCCAAGTATTGCCATGAGAAAAACAAAGTAAATCCAAATTTCCAAAATACATGAAAGGACAAGAAAAGAGAGAAGTTAAACCAAAGGAAAAAAAGGTTCAAGCCTCCTCCCTTTAGAAACTAGCCAAGGACCTTTTAGCAAAATCAACTAACCCAAAGTGGGAATACACTAGGTGAATTTTTGGGAAAGAGTCCAAGGTAGCCAATTCAATGTTTGTGTTGCAAAGAAGACCACATGTACAAGAATTTCCCTCGTCAAAAGGATATAAACAAGTTTGTTCACAACATTTAAGAGGCTACTGCAGTGACTGATGTGGTGCAAACCATTCCTAGAATTTATGTTGCATTGTAAGATTACCAAGTAGATCATCAATCAACTATTGTTGAAATTGAAGGTAAGATTGCAAATAAATCCATTTTCACTCTAATTGATCCATGGTCTAGTCACAATTATGTTACTCATAAAGTTATTGAAACTTGTGCTCTTAATACATGCAAACATAGTAAGCCATGGTTAGTTAAAACAACCACTAAAACCAATAAGAAGGTCAGTAAATGTAGTAAATGTTGGAGAGTTGTCAATTAGAATTGGATGGACTCTTTTCACATCCAAACTTGAATATTTTTCCACTTGGTTCTTATAATGCCCTCACTGAAATGGAGTGGTTGGAAGCACACCAAATTAAACTTGACTAATACAACAATACTTTTGATTGCATTGATCAAGATGAAAACCCAAAAGTAATTGTAGTCATTCCAAGGGTAATCTCTATAAGGTAGATTTTAGTCATGAAACTAAAGAAATGGTTCATAAAAGGATGTCAATTATATGTATTCCATGTATTGGAATCAAAAAAAGATAAAGGTATAAAAATTGAATATTTTCTTGTATTGCAAGAGTTCAATGATGTATTTTTGGATGAAGTGTTGGGACTTTCTACAAAGAGGACATTGTTTTCTCACTTGATCTTGTACTTGAGAGCTAATGGAACAAAAAATGAAATTGAAAGAGGTGATGGATAAATTATGTATTTATCCAAGTGTGTCTCCATGGGGAGCATATGTCTTGTTTGTGAAAAGAAAGATGGAGCTCTCCAACTTTGTATTGACTATAGATAGTTGAATAAAGTTGCATCGAAGAACAAGTATCCATTGCCTTGGATTGATGATTTATTTGACCAAATGAGGGGAAAATGTATTCTCAAAAATTTCTTTGAGATAAATGTACCACCAAGTTAGAATTAAATAAAAAAACATCCACAAGATATGATTTAGTGGCAAGGTATGGTCATTATGAATTTATAGTGGTGTCATTTGTTCTCACAAATGTGCCAGCTACATTCATGTGCCTCAAGAATAATGTCTTCAATAAATATTTTGACAAGTTTTTACTTGTTTTCCTTGATGATATACTATTTTTTCTAAATCTAAGGAATAGGAGATATATTTGTGAGGGACTTCTCTATAAGGAATTTACCTAGATATGGATCCAAAGGGTGTTATTGGTATACATTCCCTTAATATAAAGAGAATGTGATCATTTGTGAATGCTTTTGAAAGTGTTGAGAGAACACAAGTAGTATATGAAAGTCATGCGACTTCGATTGGAAGAAAATTTGGTATTTGGGTCACATAATCTATGATGAAGGAATATCAATGGATTTAGAAGAGATTGAGGCCATAATGAATTGTCCCACTCCAAGACATATAATAGATATGAGATCCTTTAAGGGTCTTGTTGGTTATTTCCAAAGGTTTATAAAGGGATGTCCTAGAATTTTTCATCCCATTAATTCCTTGTAGAAGAATGAAGAAGTTTGAACAGTTGCAGGGATATGAGGAGAGCTTTCACAATTGAAAACATTCTAACTAGTGCACCAATTCTTAGAATTGTATATCTAAATAAAGAATATATTGTGTGCATATATGTATGCATTTCAAGAATTGGTAGATTTTCCATGCAAGATTACCATGTAGTATGATATGAATAACATAAACTAGAGGAATTGGAGAAAAACTATGTTACTCATGAACTAGAACTTGTTGCAAGCATTGAAGATGTGGAGACACTACTTAATGGGAAGAAGGTTTCAGGTAAGGACATATCATAATGGCTTGAAGTATTTATTTGACCAAATAAACTTGAAAGACAAGGAAGAAAGATAATTGGAATTTATCTGTGAGTTTTATTTTGAAATAAACCACATAAAAGGGAAGGAAACCAAGGTTTCAGATGCACTTAACAAAAAGTGTGTTGGAACATGTAGTTCCATTGTAAACATCACCTTGTCAGTTGAGTGGGTCGACCAAGTATTTGGGTTGATGACCGACTGAACCATTGGTTGACCATGTCCACTTAGGATCCCAAATCCTTGTTTTGTGGACAAGTGCAGCCAACTCTCCCCAAGATTATTGTTTTGGTCCATGACCAAAACCTATTTATAGACAATCCTTGTGATCAATCTACAATGGAAATACTTAGATCATCATCATGGATATTCTCTCTCTCTCATTGAGTGACTCATGCTTCAATGTTATGGTTTCTTTTGACACCATCGTTGCCTCTCAGATCCATTCTCCTTTGTCATTTAATCCCTATTTCAACATGGTATCGGAGCAGATGGTTCCTTGAACTAGGGTTCATAGAGAAGACTCAGATGAGAATGAGATAGGGATGATAATTCATGGGTATTCTGGGAATAAATATCTTTTTCATGTATTGAAATAGATCAGTTGGGGTTTATGCTCAATTGAATTTGTTCGAAGAGACTCCTTTTTTTGTTGGATTTTAATTGTAGGATTGACACTTTTGAAGGACAAGTGTAACCCTACTAAGGTTTACTATCGAAATATGCAAATCCATCAACTTTGGTCCGTCGACTTTGTATTATAAATAACTAGAAAAATTGTTTCAACTCAACTAGTGAGCACTCCCATTAGAGTCCGACTCAACTTGAATGATAACATGGTTGAAACCCCTTGACCAGAGTCCACCCAACTTTCCCTTTGTTGCTTGACTCGACGCATGTTGAAGTTACCATTCTACTATCGATCAAGGAGGTTTCAATAGTTAACCGCATGAGGGTTTTCTCAATGATTTCCTATCCTCCCAACTTTTTCTTCAACTAAATATGGATGCATGGATTCACTTGCCAATTACAAAATCCACCTAGGCGATTCTTGGATACCCTATACTCATGTGTGGATGATCGATTGAGCCTTGACTCGACCATCGAAGATGACCCATTGACTTGTCACCCAACTCGACTCATGGATCTTGTCTCTTGACTGAAATAAAGGCATAATAGACCAATTGCTTGTTAGTCAAAGTAGAAGGAGAAAACTGAAGGTACCTTAGCCTTGCGTGAGTCGGTTTGTTTTCTCATTATCAACCAACCTTGGAACTAGATCCTTTGGAAATATACCAAACAAAACCAACTTGGTTGGTGAATCCCGACCTCTTATTGTAGTCGACTTTACGCTCATTCTTTCCCTTAGATATTTGGTTCTTGGATATTTCCATCCATTGACAATGGGAATGATAGATGAAGATGAAGCTAAAAGTCACTACCTTGTAGAATGTCATTGTTCAGTTGCAGGTTGAGAATCAAGGCCTAAGAAGTAACCCAGAGATAGACCACACCCAGTTGGAAGATGATGCTACCCTCTTTCAAACCAACCTTTTACAGTGATTCGATGAAAAATCTAGGAAAATTGTTGACCTAGAACATATAATGGAAACCATATTTCAAGATATGGTGGATGATTTTGGCGACAAAAATGATCTTGTCGATGATCTCATGAAGGAAGTGAAATCCCTTTCTCATGAAATACTGCCTAGAAGATAGATAATACAAGACTAAAAAATCAGTTAAAGACTACAGACGACATGTTCTAGACTATTGTAATTGAGCACTCCAGGAGGGTTTCTACCATGGGGAACACTACGACAAGATTTTTCCAGACTCTTGTAGAAAAAATTGAGGAAAAGTATGACCTTCTTGAATAATTGCAGGAAGAAGTGAAATCCCTTCCTCATCGAACATTGAGCACATATGTCAATCAAATGATGGAAGCAAATTCCCAAATGACTCATGAGGTTTCCCACTTGCAGGCCTCCATTGATGAGCTTCGTGAAGAAGATCCTCCTCTCCAAGAAGATAACAATCCACTATTTGATGAATATTATGCATTGAAGGAAGATTATGATGCCATATTTTTGCAGCTAAATGAGAAGGATGAGACTCTCCAGAGCTTGCAAGACTGCAAACAAAACCTTGAAGAACAAGTTCGCCAACTGCAGAATGTTGAGAAAACTGTTGAGAAGAAGACTGTTGTTGTTTCTTCTTCCACCATTGATGCTAGTCCAACTATTTATGAGAAGAATGCCAATATTGTTGAGATGCCAAGCTCACCCATTTCTTCTCCACCCCTTCTATTGTTTGTAAGAAAGAAGTTGATTATGCTTTAAAACTAAGGACTATGTTGTTTCTCCTATCTTTGAAAAACACACTACATGTATAGGATCTCGATTGCATTGGAAAGAGTGGAAAGGGAATTGATGCTCCTATTATGCCTACAATGATGAGTCCAAAAACATGTCTCATATATGATGCTACTGATACCTCCTTTCCTACACCTTCCCTTGTTGCAAACAAAGAAGTTTCGTTCGTTGTAGGTGCAGTTTAGACTGATTTTTTAGTAGAGAAATCTATTGAACCAACTCATGAGATGATTGTTCCTAACATGACAGAAGCTAAGAATATTATTATTGATGAAATTGTTGCTAATATACTAGGTTTTTCTACTCCTGCAAGTACACCAAACCTTGAGCCTATATCTCTTGATCAACCATCATAGAACTATGTGTCTTATCATCATCCTCTCCATCAAAGACATGTAAATCATGTTTTCAGTTATTTATATAAGATATGTGAAATCCAAGACCATGGACCGATACCGACAACCATGATAGACTATGGTTGTATTGATGAGTGGTCATGGGTGCATCTAACTGAATTTTTGAGGAGTTCCTATCATTGTGTTGCATAAACTGTATGGAAGTACAATGCTCCTCTTCATTATTGATTTCTTTGCAAGGGTCAACTATAGGATAGACCCAAATTACTAGTTGATCGAAGTTTGATGGAGATCTTGATCGATTGAGATTCAACCCACTTTGATAGTTGACTAGAGGAATTTTCAACTATGTATTTGTCGACTGAGTTTTGACCAACTATTTGCCGTCAATTGGTGTTTCGAAAAAGATCTATTGATACTATGATCCTTCAGTTATTTTAAGAGGGGGAATAATTGAAGTGGAAACCAAACTAATGTCCTTATATTTGCTGAGACTAATTGAGCCATGTTCAACTATGTTGTTGGGAGTTGTACTTCTTCTTATTGTACCTGATACATAGACTGTCTAGCTTGGCAGAGATTATTGGATTGATAGATATTGATTATATTGGTTCGTTCTTGTCTAATTGACTGATAAATTGGTTGATGTTGTCTTGTTGTCTAGTTGACTAACCAACCGAGACTGTGTTTAGAAAACATATTTTGAAACCAGTTTGCAATGGATGACTTCTCTTTTGGCCTTGATCCATGTTGATGGTGAGCAAACTTCCTTAGGAGTGTTGTTGTACCATCTTGTGATCAACTTTTGTAGTCAGAACAAATTCAGGGGGGAAAGCTACATTCTTTTCCCCTCCAAGTTGAGTTTATAGGGGGGTGTTGGAACATGCAGTTCCATTGTAAACCTTACCTTGTAAATTGAGTGGGTTGACCAAGTATTTGGGTCAACGACTGACCAAACCATTGGTTGACCATGTCCACTTAGGATCCCAGATCTGCATTTTGTAGACAGGTGCAACCAACTCTCCCTAATTTTGGTCTATGACCAAAACCTATTTATAGATCATCCTTGTGATCATTCTATAATGGAAATTAGCATATCATCATCAATGATATTCTTTCTCTCTCATTAAGCGACTTGTGCTTCGGTGCTACAGTGTCTTTTGACACCATCGCTGCCTCTCAGATCCATTCTCCTCTGTCATTTCATACCTATTTCAACAAAGTGTATGTGGTAGTTGTCAAAATTTATAAATCAAAATTGAAGAAAAGAGTGATCAAGACCCTTCCTCAAGATGAGCATTATATTCAAGTGAAAGATGGACTGCAAAAATATAAATATAGAGAAGAATTGTGTAGGATACCAACTATACAATGACATGATTCTCATTTACGCAAAATAAAATGTATATTCCAAACTTGATAGAGTTGAGAACTTATTTATATTGTATCATTGTATTTTTTTCATATATACCTATCCTTTTAGAGTGGAAAAAATTGGAGGATTCAACTTGCAGGGCAATTTCAGTGGTAGGTTCTAGTTTGGAAAATTGGGGTCTGGAACCTTTCAGAGCCATTTTGAGGAATTAAATGGATTTTTTGGGGGTTATGGTGTCCATAACATGTGCACACCCCCTAGATATTGTTCTACACTATGATCCCTTTCCAATAGTGCAAACCATGTTTTAATCAAAGTTCGTATGCAAAATTTATTCCTATCACACATTGACCTATCGTGTTGACCACCATGGTAGGAGAGGATACCACATCAACCCCCATTTCTCATGCATATGGGGCCAACCACATATGAAATTTCAAGAATATTCTAGAAGGTTCAAAACCCTATCACAATTGAGGGTTGATGAAGTAAAAAACATACCCCTAGATGGCTATCAAGTGATGTTAAATACCAAACCACTAGTAGGATAAGGGGTTCCATTATTTTTCATTGTATCTTGTTCCATAGCTAAGAAAAACATCTGAGAGTGACATTCTATGAGCATAACAAAGGAGGATATATTCTATAGCAGCCATACAAGCCACAGGTCAAAGGAAACTACACAGAGAATACCTCTTTCTTTGTACTTGCATCATTTCTATACCAGAGAAAAGAGAGTAGAGCAACCTCACCTTCTAGTTGGGTTTTATCCAATATTGGGTTTCCTAGGTCATATCTTGTGTTTATTTGCTAATGGTGTGTGTATTTATTTTTGTTCTATATTTTTCACATTTGAACTATTTCATACATTTTTTTAAGAAGAAAACCAGTAATCAACAGTTTGATATATAAAGGAAAAATAACCTTAATAGTAAAGATTTCGGTTATTTAATAGATCTATTGTGACAAAATGTTCCAGTGGAATATCCACGACAATTTACAGATCATATTGGTATCATAGCAGGTTTATCTTTTGGGTATTTATGGGAAGTTAAAGAATCCAAGAATCAACATAAAGAGAGTTAGGATTCGACCCTAACCCCTCTTAGTTGGTTATTAGTTAGCATGATATATATTGTCCATGTAATAAAGGTCGACATTAGTTAATAAATCCTATTAAATAAATGTGAATAAGTCAATGTAAGAAGACCTAATAGAATCTTTCATTTCTAGAAGGACCTTTGTCTAGAATGTTCTTTAGAAGATATAATTAGTATAAATAAGAGTAGGAGGCATGATAAAGATTGTCTTGAGAAATTATTGTAATAGAGCTCCGCTCTGTTGTAGGTTTCCCCCACGAAGAGGCAAGTGAACATTGCTTTCTTGAATAAATATATTACTTCTGGTATTCCTCTCTCAATGTTTTGTTGTCCTCTTGATAATTGCTAAATATTCCAGTTTCTATATAATATATTACATCTGGTACCTTACAAGTGGTATCAGAGCTCTTCCTGGGAAGGAATTGTGGGTTAAATTTTTTCAGGGTATTGACATACTCCGATGTATTTAAGCTACAAAGATATGTCGTTCAACGCATAAATCCATGGTCAGGGAAGCATACATGCAAGGAATACAAGAGGTTTTTAAGCTCACATTGTTGGACACCCTTGTAACCCTTGTTGGTACCCCTTCAAGTGGTAGCGCATCAAACAACACCTGTATATGGAATGGACTAGATATCCTGAAACCCTCCATAGATCGACCGATCAACTCCCTGACTTCTATAGTTCCACTAAGAAAAATAGTCGGAAAGATACTCTATTGGGTAATCAGGTAGTATGATTAAGGGTACAATCAAGCCTCCTTAGTTGGTTCCCTGAGATATTGGGCCGAGTACTATTGTTTGACCCCACATGTATATGAATGAGCTATAACATAGGGAAACCACTTGTCCATATACATTTACACACCCTAACCAAGGGGGGACATACTAGACTAGGTGCAAACATGTTTTTTTGGCCACACAAACTTACCCCCTACATTCTGGTTGTGAATTGCCTACACATTTGTTACTGTTAAGAATTTGGGCATTCCAATGTTGCATAAGTATTCAGATCAGAGTATAACTCTGCGAGAGTTAAAAAAAAAGGCTTGGGGCATACCCACACCCTTATTTGAGACCTATCCCATTGGATTCATCTTTTTGTCCTGATTGTAGTGATACCTATCATTTTTTATGTCTTTTTTCTTGTGGTCTCAAACCCCTTCTCGGCATCCTTATTTCAGACCTCTATTGTTGGATTCCTTTCTTTGTCCCAATTGCAGTGGTATCTATCACTTTTCGTCCTATTTTTGTTAGTGGACCCAAACCCCCTTATCAACACCTCATTTTCCACCTATCCCACCAAACTCTTTATATTGTGTTGATTGTTGTGGTATCATTATACCTAAGCCTCCGCAATGGCCCCTACCACCCTCTTTTAGAAACTGGAAGAGTTGGACACTAAGGTAACCCACGTGTCCGAAAACATGGCCCATCGTATGAATTTCCTCAACCAGAACTTAGACACCCTCACCAAGATCCTGAATGCACTCACCAAGATCCTGAATGCACTCACCCAACAAGTCCATGAACTTGTGTCGCACATCAATGGTAAGCACCAAGAGTACCATTCTGAGGCTCCTCACTCTTCCCATTATGAGCATACTCATATTTTCCACCCCCCTTGGGGTTCTCCAAATTCCTGGAATAAGGTTCTCAAAGTTGAGATGTACAAATTTGATGGATCAGACACGGCCAGGTGGGTATCCCAAATGGAACACTACTTCTCTCTCCATGATATTCGGGATGATGATACCAAAATCCATGTAGGGGTTCAGTACTTGGATCAAGAAAGATGGAAATGGTGGCAAGGGCATAAGAAATGATATCCAGGACAACCAACTTGGACCATGTTCACCAAAGTAGTCTGTTCCCGTTTTGATAGGGAAAATCATTTTTTGGGACATCTCACCAAGATGAAACAAACAGGGTCAATAGTATACTTAATAATCACATTTGAATAGTTCGATATTAGAACTAATGGCTTATCTGATGAGTTCTATCTTTAATGCTTCATTAATGGCTTAAAGGATGCCATTTGGGCTCATGTTTGCATGCACTATCTTGTTACCTAGTTGCAAGCATGTGAATTAACATTGGAGGCTGAGACCATTCTTCATTCCCAACCACTTCGTTCTATAGTTCCCAATTGCCCTCATCCAGGGGATACTCCTGCTCTGACCCAAACTTTGAAAGTCCAAAAGGTATCTCCAACAGAAATGGTTAAACATCGGAAGTAAGGACTTTGTTATTACTGTGATGAAAAGTATTCGCTAGGCCATAAATGTCATGAACAAAAGTTCTTCCAAATTGATGGGTCAATGACCACCTCCACTGAGGACAGCCTGTCAAGTGAGACCACATACTCAAAGGAAACATAGCCAAATTTCCCCATCCTCGATCCAGTCACATCTCTTGTGGAACTAGAGGAACCTATCATATCTCTCCATGCCCTCACAGGTATTTATGCTCCACATACATTAAAAATCAAGGGCTACTTCAAACAAATTCCAGTCGTGGTGTTGATTCACAACCACACTTGGGATTCCCATCTACACCATGTGGACAAAGTACTCCAATTGTTATAGGACAATCAATTGTTTGTAAAAAAGGCCAAGTGTTCTTTTGGGGTGAGAAAAGTTGAATACTTGGGACACATTGTGGGTCGTGAGGGGGTAAGAGTGGACCCTAAAAATATTCAAGCTATGCATGATTGGCCAAGACCCATGATGACCTTGAAACACCTTTGGGGTTTCCCGGGCCTCATGGGATATTATAGGAAATTTGTCCACCATTATGGAAAAATTTCCCAACCATTGACGAACCTTCTTAAGAAGATTGCATTTCATTGGACATCAGTAGCAGAGCATGCTTTCACATATTTAAAGTAGGCCATGTGCACTACCCTCTTCTTAGCCACCCCCAATTTCAACAAAAAATTTGTTGTGGAATCTGATGCTTCATGCACTAGTATTGGGGCAATTCTAGCACAAGAAGGTAGACCTCTTCCTTTCACTAGCCAGACTTTGAGTGGTTGCAATTTGGGAAAATATACATATGAAAAGGAAATGATGGCCATTCTCCATGCTGTGCACACTTGGTGACCATATTGTTTGGGCCACCATTTTCAGATAAAACAATATCACCATAGTCTGAAGTATTTTCTAGAACAGAGGTTATCCAATCCGAAACAGAACAAATGGTTGACTAAAATGTTGGGCTATGATTATGAGATCGTATTTAAAAATGCAAAGACAATGTAGTGGCAGATGCATTGTCAAGAAAATATGAGGATGAAGGATCTCTCTTTGCCTTATCATTACCAGTTTCTAATTGGATTGAGGAATTTTGACAAGAGTGGCTCACCCACCCAACTATATCCCAGGTAATTCAACGCCTTCGGGAGGACCATAATCCACCCAATGGCTACACCTAACAAGACAATATCCTTTGATATAAGGAGCGCTTGGTTTTGTCTCTGACTTCGGCACTAAAGCCCATGATATTAAATGAGTTGCATTCATCTTTCATCGGAGGTCACTCAGGATTTCGAAAGATATATTCTCGTGCTCGTTGTTATTTTTTCTAGGAAGGCATGAAGAAGGACATCCCTAACTTTATCACAAAATGTGTTATTTTCCAATGCAATAAAGGTGAAAATGTCAATACCCCAAGAGCTCTCTAGGCATTACCCATTCCAACTTCTATTTGTCTTGACATCTCCATGGAATTTATCACGGACCTTCCAAGAGTAGGCAATAAGTCAGTCATCATGGTTGTGGTAGATAGCCTCTTAAAGTATGCACACTTGTGTTCCTTACCACACCCTTTTACACCTAGTATGGTAGCGCAAGTTTTCATTGATCATATTTTCAAATTGTATGGCATGCCAACATCCATTGTGTTCGATCGTGAAATGAATTTCACTAACACATTTTGGAAAGAATTGTTTAAATTACAGGGCACGTAGTTGAACATGAGCACAACATACCACCCCCAGACAGATGACCAAATGAAATTTGTCAATAAATGTTTGGACACCTACTTGTGTTGTTTTTCCTCAGACAAACAACATCAGTGGGTGCAATGGTTACCCTTGGCAGAATGGTGGTAGAACACTTCCTATCATACAAAAACCAAAATGACGCCATATGAAATGGTGTATGGAAAAAAACCACCTATAATAACTTCATATCTTCCAGGCACATTAAAGGTCCAGGCTATTGAAAATTTGTTGCAAGGTAGAACAATACCATTATGGCTTTGAAGGATAACCTCCACATGGCCCAAAATTGTATGAAGCAACAAGCTGACCAACAACATTTTGAATGGATTTTCCAAGAAGGTGATCAGGTGTTTCTCAAACTCCAAACTTACAAGCAAAACTCCCTCAAATACCATGGCCACCACAAGTTGGCACCCAAATTTTATGGCCCCTATCAAATTATCAAACATATTGGTCTAGATTCCTACAAACTGGCACTTGCAGTTGCCTCCAAAATACATCTAGTGTTCCATGTCTCCTATTCAAAGAAAGTGGTGGGTCAGAATTGCAGGGTTCAAAACATCCTTCCTAAATTATATGAAGAAGGCTCAATTTAGCTACAACTAGAATCTGTTCTCAAGGTGCGTGAGTGTCACTTGCATGGAAACTATCAAATAAGTATTGATCAAGTGGAAGGACATGTCTCCATAGGATGCAACTTGGGAACTAACAACCATATTGTGACCGTTTCCACATCTTTAGCCTTGAGGACAAGGCTTCTTTTGAAAGGAGGGGGGGGTGGGGGAGGGGATATTAGGATACAACCCTAACCCCTCTTAGTTGGTTATTAGTTAGCATGATATATATTTTCCATGTAATAAAGGCCAACATTAGTTAATAAATCCTATTAAATAAATGTGAACAAGTTAATGTAATAAGATGTAATTAAAGCTTTTGCTTCTAGAAGGATCTTCCTCTAGAATGTTCTTTAGAAGATATAATTAGTATAAATAAGAGCAGGAGATATGAGAAAGCTTGTCTTGATAAATTATTGTAATAGGGCTCTTCTTTGTTGGAGGTTTTCCCCTCGAAGAGGAAATTGAGCATTAATTTCTTGAATAAAGGTATTATTTCTAGTATTGCTCTCTCAATATTTTGTTTTCCTATTGTTAATTGCTAAATATTCTTGTTTCTACATAATGTATCACATCAGGTACCTTACAAGGAGAAGTTGTAGAAAACCTAGCCATGCAAGATGATTTTGTTCGTAACAACCCTCGAGATCCAGCAAAAGAGAGGTTTGAGAGGTTGGGAGCGCAAGTTTTCGACAGCAGTTGAAATACGAATCTCCTCATGGTAGCTCTAGTGAGAAATATCAGACCGTTTGGAGATGATGGAGGCTCTAACTTAGACATTAGATTAGAAGGGGAAAAAAGAGATTAGGAAGACTTAGGAAAGGAGTCGCAGAAAGAATCCGAGAAAGAGCAGCTGAGTTCGAGTGCCATGAACCCTTCACAATCCCTATTCAATGTGGAAGCCAAAGTGGAAATAAATCCATACCAAGGTGATATCGATGCATTAAAATTGAATCATTGGTTGCAACAACTAGAAGTTTGTTTTAGCATTCATCACATAGATGAAGAGAAGAATATTTCATCTGCTAGATTGAATTTAGAGGACCATGCTTTAACTTGGTGGGAAATCCATACAAAAACACTTAGGTTGGAGGGTGATCTGCCAGTAAGTAGGTGGAAGGACTTTAAAACCCTCATCAAGTCCCAATTCTACCCTATAAGGTATGTTGAGGACCAAAGGATTGTCTTATGCCCTTATCTAGATTAATTTTCTATTATCTTTTTGGATTATAAAATGGCTTATAGTGCTACCTGTGAGGAGCACATATCACATCTTATGTAGGTGTTAGAGACTTTGAAGAAGCACTAATTACCGGCTAATCTCAAGAAATGTGAGTTTTCTCAACAAACTTTTGTGTATTTGGGGTATGTGATTGGTGGAGGGGATCTCAAGATAGATCCTGCAAGTATGGAGACCATCATGAAATAGCCAGTTCCTACAAATGTCACTGAAGTTAGGAGTTTTTTTTGGGCAACACAATACTTGCAGAATTTCATAGCTTCACTTTTAGTGGTAGTTGCACTACTCCACACCATAACTATCAGTGGTAAGATTTTCCAGTGGGGTGAGAATTAGCAGAAGGAATTTGATGAGCTGAAAAGAAATATCATTCAAGCACCAGTGCTTGCACTACAAAATTTTTAGAATCCCTTTGAAGTGGAGACATATGCAAGTGGGTATGCCATGGGAGTAGTCTTGATGCAAGGAGGAGGCCCCATCTATTATCATTCTAAAGTATTTTATGGGGAGATTATCAACCACCCTACCTATTACAAGGAGCTCTATGCCTTGGTACAAGATATCAAAAAGTGGAATCATTATATGATGGGAAAGGATACCATCATCCATACAGATCACCAACCACTATAGTATTTGCAGGCCCAAAGTAAGCTACAACAAACCAAGAATTACAAGTGGATGGGGTTTTTACAACAATTTCATCTAGTCATCAAGTATAATAAGGGTAGTAAAAATAAGTTGGTAGAAATGATTTCACGACCACCCACATCCAAGATTACATCTTTTGGAACTCTGATGCACATGGATCCTTTTACCCATGATGCATATAAATAGGCATACAAAGAAGATGAGGACTTCAAGGAGGTTTTTCAACAACTACAAGGACAAATTCATATAGAAGAAGGTGATGGAAAGACTTAGTATCATTTCTAGAATGGTTTACTCTACAATCTCGACAAGATCTATGTTCCTAAAGGTGGACGATTGCAACTTATTAGGTAGGCTCACACCTCCACGGTTGCAGGACATTTTGGTGTTGGGAAGAAAATTTCCAACTTACAAAGCTATGTGTATTGGCCCATAATGCAAGAAGATGTAACACAATATATTATAGGATGTATACTTTGTTGTACTAGCAAGCCCAACACTGGGAAGAAAGGTCTATAGGATCCCTTGTCTGTACCCACTCGAGCTTGGGAAAACATTTCCATGGATTTTTTGGGAGTTTTACCAACTACATAGAAGGGACATGACTATTTATTTTTGGTAGTTGAAAGGATCAACAAAATGTGCATTCCCATGCCTTGTAAAAAGACCATCAAGGGACATGAAGCAACAAACTTGTTCTTTGAATATGTTTAGGTGCACTTTGGGATACCAAGGAGCATCATCTTAGACATAAATACTAGATTTATCAGTGAATTTTGGACCACATTGTGGAAGAAGATGGAAACTAAGTTGAAGAGGTATACAACATTCCATCCAAAAACAGATGGGTAGACAAAAGTAGTCAATAATACTTTGGTGCATCTTTTGGAGGGGTTACAATCAGAAGCATACAAAGACCCGGGATGAAAATTTGATCTATATACAACACTCTTATAACAAAGTAGTCCACACTTCTATTAGTAATTCACCTTTTGAAACTTGATTTGGGTATTTTCTAACTTCACCCTTAAATGTTTTATATGGATAGAAAGGAGGAGTGAGGGAGGACCTCACAGGAGATGCATTAAAATAAAAAAAAATGTTGAGAAGATAAGGCAGATCCATTTGCAAGTACAAGAGACATTGAAGAAATCACAGGAAAAGTATAAGGCTAGACATGACCAACACAGAATAGAGAGAACATTTAGAGTGTGAGATAGAGTATGGTTACAACTGAATAAGGAAAGGCTACAGGGTCCTAGTAAGAAGATCAAGGCTCTGTGGTATGGTCCTTTTGAGGTATTGGAAAAGGTGGGAGATAACACCTACAAACTAAGTATACTCTCGTACATGCGCATTTACTTAATAGTGAATGTGGAGAATCTCAAACTATATGAGCCTTCCATGTTGGATCAAGAGGAGGAGTAGGTCCTACCTTCCATAGAGGACTTAGCACTAGATGCTTAGGCAGAGTTAGAAGAGGATACATTTTTTCATAAGTGGTCCAGAACTACAAGACATGGGATTATCATGGCCTTTGGTAGATTGGGTTGAAAAGACACCATCCAGACAAAGCAAAGTGGTACTCCAGGAATAAGGTAGAGGAAAAAATTCCTCACCTCATTCAGTAAATATTTTGGAAACCAAAATCCTCCATAAATGGAGAGGTATGATCCATATTGGATCATTATATTGTTTGTCATCTATATCGATTCATTCAGAGTGGAAAAAATTGGAGGATTCAAATTGCAGGGCCATTTTAGTGGTAGGTCCTAGTTTCGAAAATTGGGGTCCAAAATATTTTGGAGCCATTTTAAGGAATTAAATGACATTTTTTGGGGTTCTAATGTCTAAAAATTGTGCACACCCCCGTGATGGTGTTCTACACTCTGATACCTTTCCAACAGTGTAGATCATGCATCGATCATAGTTTGTATGAAAACGTCATGCCACCTGCAAGTTGACCTATCGTGTTGACCACCATGGTACAATAGGATGCCACGTTAACCCCCATTACTCATACATATGGAGTTAGCCATGTATGTGATTTCAATAATATTATAGAAGGTTCAAAATCCTATCACAATTGAGGGTTGAGGAAGTTAAAAACCTACCCCTAGATGGCTATCATGCGATGTTAAATACAAGGCCACTAGGAGGAAAAGAGGTTCCATTATTTTGCATTGTATCTTGTTCCATAGCTTAGAAAAACATCTAAGAGTGGTATTCTGTGAACATAACAGAGGAGATATTTTGTAGCAACCATATAGGCTACAAGTCAAACACAACTCCACAAAGAGTGTCTCTTTCTTTGTACTTGCATCATTTCTATACCAAAGAAAAGAGAGCAGAGAAACCTTACCTTCTAGATGGGTTTTCTCTCGTATTGGGTTTCCCAGGTCATATCTTTTGTTCATTTTTGGATGGTGTGTGTATTTAAGTTTGTTCTCTATTTTTCTCATTTGAACTATTTCATACATTTTTTTAAGAAGAAAACCAATAATCAAGAGTCTAAGATCTAAAAGAAAAACAACCATAATAGTAAATATTTCAGTTATTTACTAGATCTATTGTGATGAACTGTTCCAGTGGAATATCCACGACAATTTACAAATCAAGAAAAAATATCATGGATTAAATACATAAGATGCCATACATTATCCATCTAGGTTATCTGAAAATGATTGTTGTGGAAATGAAGCAATACTTTTGGCTTAGGATGAAAAAAATTGTTGTCGTTTACATTGTTAGATGCATTGAGTGTTAGTAAGTGAAGGTTGAACATTAACTTCCAGTAGGTTTGTTGCAACCCTTGCCACTTTTGGAATTGAAATGGTAGGTAATAACAATGGACTTGTTTCCAAGAATATTGAAGAAACATGATCCCATCATGGTTGTAGTTGATAAATTGACCAAGGTAGCCCATTTTATTCTTGTTGAATATACTCATAAGGCTATGGACATTGCAAATATATTCATGAGAGAAATTTTTAGGTTGCATAGGGTGCCAACAGTAAATGTTTCTGATTGAGACACAAGGTTTGCATCAAAATTTTGGAAGAGTCTTTTTGAATACTTGGACACCAAGATCAACTTTGCTTTCTCATCACCCTCAAACCAATGGATAGAGTGAAATAGTGAATCAAGTAGTTGTAGACATGATTCACACGTATTTAATAAATAAACTATCCAAGTAGGAAGATTATTTACACTTGGTGGAGTTTGCTTATAAAAATGTGCATCATGCATAATTGAGGATGAGTTCATTTGAGGCTTTATATGGAACACTATGTAGTACTCCAGAATACTAGGATAATCTAGTAAACAAGATCATACTTGGGCTAGAAATGGTCAAGGAGTTATTGGAGAAAGAAGTTGCTAGAATCATGTAGAAATTAAAGGTTGCATAAGATAGGTTGAAACATTATGTAGATAAGGGCAAGGTGTAGAGATATTCGGTGTTGGGGATCATGTTTTCCTTAGGATGAAGTCAAGGAACAGTTGTTTGAAGCTTGGAAGTTGTTCCAAGTTGTCTCCTAGATATTGTGGGAAATTTGAAATCCTTGATAGGATATGACCGGTTGCATATAGACTTTCATTAATTTCTAACGTTAGAGCTCACGATGTTTTCCTTGTTTCCTTATTTAAGAAATGTGTACAAGATCATAACCTTGTGATTCATTGAGTTATGGTCTAGGAGGAACTTGGGGGAGAGTTCCAAACAAAGACATTATGCATCCTTGACAAGAAAGTAACTTTGCTCTAGAACCAATCTATTAGATAGCTAAATGTGCAATGAAAATACTTTGGTCTTGATGAGGCTATGTTGGAGCTGGAGGATGCCATGAAAGAGACACTCATTTTTTTTCTATTCTCATATTGTATTGAGGTTGATGCTATTCCAAGGGGGAGGGGAATGTAAAACCTTGGTTTTTGACCCTTTGGATGTATTATATTAGATCATGTATAAATTGTAAATAAGTGATTATAAAGATTCAAGTCAAGCCATATAAACTTAAATAAATGATTTCATGTGTAAATGATGTAAATATATTTGTATGGATTCATAGTGTGAAGCGCAAAGACAAGACCTAACTAGTTAATGGAGACATGCACTTGTAATAAAAAATAATTTATGTGTACCATGTGGTAAACTTTCCTTAATATGCTCAAGCTATGTAAATATTTTTGTCATCAATTAATATAAATATAAAGTTCCAAGATTACTATAAATCCATAAGTAAAGAATATATTAATATTTTAGTTAAATGATTTTCTTTTTTCTTTTTCCTTTTAAATACATAAGTTAAAAACAAAAAGAGTATAAACTAAAATGTGAGAAAACATATATATATATACTCAAAATTGATTATTTTTTTCACTTTTTACTTCAGAATTGGAAATTGATTACGTGATTATGGTTTTAATAAAATGAACTTAAAAAAAACTCTATGAATTTTTTTAAATGCATTAATGTTTTAGTTAAATGGTTTTCTTTTGTCTTTTCCTTTTTTAATATATATATATTCAAAATTGATTCAATTATTTTATATATAATTTTCTTTTGGACTTTTGACTTCATAATTGGTTGTTTGTAATAAAAAAAAGCCTTACTCATGTTGATGGCCTGCATTTTGAGACATTGTTTTTTCTATAAACCCTCATTACCATCCATTTTGATGAATGAGTTGGAATTGTGTACACTTGATAACTTATAGTATGTCTGTGATTTCTATAGGTTTCTACCAAGTTTAATAACAGTTGATGTGTTATATGGACTTATTCTAATTGTTGGAAGCTTAAAAATGGATTGTAGACATGTTATTTTAGAGTTTTATAAGTGCCCTCCATTCCAACCGAATGACATTATGGTACGGAAAACTTACAATACAATTTTTTTTTTAACTAATTTAATTCATTTACAAGTTATTAATTTTTTATAGCTTTTGGCTATGAATTAAAATAAATTTATCTAATGTCTATAACCATAAAATAGATATATTTACATCATGCTTAACACACACATGAATATAGTTAGTAGTTCATTACAACAACACATATATCATTCTCATTTACAAAGATCATGCACAATAATTTAGCTCATAAAAACAAGACAACAAATAGATAAACACTTATCTTTTAACAATGGTTGTGTAGCCAGTTGCTTGGGACAGAGTTTCCACCCGACCATAGACTTATTGTTCTAAATCTCAACTGTTGGCGTATGATTGGAGACCAAGGTTCTCGAATTTTTCCAACAAAGGCACCACCGTATTCTAGAGCACTGGCATATTCAACCTTTTGCAAGGGAAGGAGGTCTCACCCGAAACATTGCCTAGACTTATGTGAAATGGAGCGAGGTTGAAAAGAATGTAGTGGTGGGAACAACACAACCCATCTAATCAATCATAGGGTTGGGACGGTAAACATGGAAGACATACTCTAAACAAAGTTAAACAACACATACACTGATTCCTAGTTCATACATGAACAAATATATGGAAATTAAAGTAACCATATAGATCAATAATGACGTGTATGCAGTGAAGAGATACAAGATGCATAACAAAGACTTGCACAAAAGAAGCATACATAGTTCATCAAGATACATACACCATTTTTCCAAATTTTAGGGGTCCAACCATCTCTTATATTAATATCATTTTATAACATCTTTTCATTACCCAAATATCAAGGCAAATATACAATAGTCAGATCTCATATGAGCGAAAGATCTATAATTAAATTTTGTGAATGGCTTGATCAAAACCTTGGAAATAATACTACGACTAGATACATTATGGATACAACTCTTAGTGCATAAAACCAAGGTCGAGATCGCTCAAGGTTCTACAAATGAACATCAACTACATCAATAACAACAATAACTATATGAGCAACAACAACTTCCACATCAATATCAATAATCATAGTATCAATAGCACTATTGAAATCAATATCTGCGACAACCTTTTCCCATTTCATATGTCCTTATCTTATATCTTTCTGCGAGACTTCTTGATCCGTTCATTAGGACTTCTTGATTCCATATCTTCTTGGTTTCCACTAGAAGGTTCTGACACTTTTTGTTGTTCCTTCCAAGTAGCAGACAAATGCATTCTTCGTTGGTGCTTTGATCTATTGCTTTTTTCCACTTGGATCCTCTGCTAGTGCATTGTACTATTTTGCAACACACTCTAACTACTGCAAAACCAAAACTTTCAAAAACGAGGGTCCAACAGGGCCCCGGCCACAACCCTTGACTCACCCCGAGTCAAGTCCCTATTTCATTATTCCATTCATTCTAAAACTAAGGGTCCAAGATCAACAACATATCACCCCCGAGCTGAGGCTAGTAATCCACAAAAGAGGGTGGTCTCTCATAGTCCACTCACAACTCACAATCCACTAATATCTTCCTACAACTATCCCAATTTTCCACCAGATCTCTTCCTCTTGAACTACCCAACCCAAGGAATGTACCTCTTCACTAATATCATTCCCTCGGGTGTCCCATTCATTTAAGATGGGCCTCTATGGAATATGTAGCTAGGAATCTCTTAGCTAGGAACTCAAGGGAACCTGCTGCTAGGAAAACTACCAACAAACCAACAACAACCACTTGCTATTACAATGCAAATCACCTAGGAGTTCACTCTTTATGAGTGACAACCTGACTCTTTAATTATCTAGCTCTAATTCACTCCAAATATGCTCCAACATGCTCTATAATTCACCCTCCATGGTTGCACCAACTCTTTCTTTCTCTCTACCTTCTCCTCATGCGAAAAAACTTAATCTATAAAAACTGTTGTCCCAACCCATACAAATTTCTCTCCTTTAGCTTTCTTTCTTGACTCACATGCTTCCCCAAGATGATTGTACTCAACCTCCATGTACCCAATAACTTTTGGATGTGACCACTCACACCCACCCTCTTACATGTAAATTAATTTTAATTAATTTCTCCACTTCAATTTCCAACACGAGTTGACATTATTCTCACAAGTAAACTAAGGCGCTTGTACAATTAGGCTAAGGGTAGTTTTCGTTGGGAGGAAATTTTACATTAAAATAAAGGTTAACATTGTCGTGACCTAGCCTGGTCAACACATTCTTGGTAGCTGACTAACACTCTATCCTCACAAACACAAAACTACGTCTAGGTTTCACACACATAAGATGGTCTTCAATACGTGTTTGTATCAACATAGTGTATTGCATAAGATTATAACTTGAAAAATGTTAACGACTATAATCCTTACGAAATTTCCGGTGCACAAGTATTTTGTTTATTATCTTTTTTTTTTAAGTTTAGGGTAATTTATCATTCGAGTATGTTAAACACCAGTATGTGGCAATACATGCATTTAAGCGCATACCACAATGAGCCTTGGTGTTCTACCAAAATTCATGATTTGTACACTGGAAATAAAGAGGAGATTGGGTTAACTACATAATGCCATAAAATTATGTAACACAAATCCCTATAAATGCACATCTAATTAAAAAATATTAGTCTCCATCCTTCATAATTTATATTGTTAAAATACAAAAGTTGACACAACCAAACGTTATAATTATAATGACCTCATATAAGTTAGTCGTAGCACTTAAGTTTAATGCACCTACTCGGGATGATGTGGTACCCATACCAGGCAGCTGTCCATGGTATTAGATACGTGTATCTTTAGTTGATTTCATCAGCAATTTAACTAATCGTTTAATAACATATAAATTACCATTACTTCTCTATTTCATTACTCAATAATGATAACCACTACACTATAAGTCATCACTCATACCATTAATTCTTCAACTATGTTATAAACCTAATTACATCAAGTCCTTTTAATTCAATTTATACTGCATGTTCGAAACCATAACGCGGCCTTGTTTCGGATAAATACACTATGCTCTTAAAGAAAATCTAACCGTAGATAAATTAATATTTTCTGATGGTTACTAATACTCATAATAAATAAATCACCGGTTAGAGGACAAATATACCGCTAGATATAATAAATATATCCACAAATATATCCCTCGAGATATAATATCCCGCGAGATATGTGGAGAAATATCCCACGAGATATCCAGCGAGATATAATTACGTCGAAAGGTGTATATCTATTGGAGATGGGCACAATTAATCACCCTTTAATCTAAAATTTTAATCTGATGGCTAACAATTGAAGATATTGGCATATTCTTAGTCGTCCTCCCAAATCAATGAATGTGATTTATTCTTCATAACTTCCTTGTATTTTTGAATGCATCAGTTAACATGTTTACTTTTTAACATTTACCTAATCATATTAAGAAATCACTGTACCACCATATAATTGCCGCGTTTAACTGATTAACCTTTGGAATTACCACATTTGAAATTAACTTTTAGATTTCCTCAACTCTATGTGTGTTTCAACTGGCTGTGCATTTCAGCTGTCCGGGAGGAAGCATTGCCTTTCGGCGTTCACCAGCCACTTTGCGGCTGTGCTAGTAAATATATCCACAAACATAATAGCGCAAGATATTAAATCTAGGTTGAGTGGTGCAAATTCATAATTACTACAAATCTTTGTTGCTTCAATTTGAACAGTATTTCAATAGATACAAGGAGAAGTAAACAATATTGATAGTGCACTCTCTTCAGTTAATATTGGGTACAATTCAATATCAATTAACAAAAATCATTGTAATTAAATAAAATACTTTAACCAGTATGGCGATATTCGATGCAAATCTATAATCCGGAGTCTTGCGTTGTCCTTGATCCTTCGCCTTATAATCCAAGAGACTACATCGGTACCTCCCAGCCAATGCCAGGGGTACTCTTCTCCCCCCTTATCCCCCCAAGCCGCAAAGGGGTCACACACAAAAAAACATAAACACAATAGCACAATTTTTTCCTCACAAGGAAGAGCTTCCACTCTTTACACAAGTTTTCCAACCCAACTTTCCACAAGTAAACTAGTCAAGAAAAATGTTCGCAGCATAACAATACTTCAAAAATGAGGTCCTTCTCTGTTCCTCTCCATTTTATTTGTAGGAAAATTAGCAATGACACTTATCCTCGCGCACAAATAAATATTTTCTTTTATAATTTAATCAAGGATTATTCACCCACTAAACATGTCACACTCTCCCCAAGTTGCACATGTTAATTCTCTTTTTATTTTATTTATTTAGACATTTCCCTCACATTCCCCAATTTGTTCCCATTGTTCCTCTTAGTTCCCCAATCCCTCATTTAATTTGTGTCCCCTAACAAGATTTCAGTTTGAGTTGGATTAGGACTCTTCTTTTAGTTAGGATTAGTGGTTGATTGACTCGAGATGTTATTCTATGTGGGCTACCTATTCTCTCATATTTTATTTTCTTTTTATTTAAAAATATCGTTATTTATTTTCATGCACACATGTGCATCTATCCAACTTCATTCTTATTTCTTCATTTACTTAACTTACTAGTCTAATTCCCTTTATTCTCTTTTAATGTTTTAATTTAATCAAACCTCTTATACGTAGACTCCTTGTTAGTTTTCTTGTCTATAATTTAATAATCAATTGTATGCTCTTTCTAGCAATGTCTAAGTATTTTATTTTATTTTTTCTAGGCTTTCTAAATTTTTGTTAACTCACATCTTGTTTACGCGACGTTCCCTTCAAGACGCACTTCCATGCTCCAAGGGTGCCACTCGCCTTTGACTATTTTGGAAGTTAGCTAGACACTTGGAGTCAACACTCCATTGGTCGACCTTGTGCGAGACTAAGGGATTTTCTAAGGAATAAGGATTCTTCCTTATTGCACGCCCCTTAGAATTCTTCGTGAGTGACTGTCTCAGTCTACCCCCATGACATCGTGGACCTATCAGAATGAGGTAATCGTTAACCTATAGTTCAAGTCAAGATTAAATTTCTAGTAGGTTGTGATAGGGACGTTGTCACACCTCTCCTTCATCTGTCTGGTTTCTATGTATGACCTCTTTACTCCATATGTGAGTCAGATTAGCAAGTGTCACCAAGCCTGCATCCACTGACAAGAATAATGTCAATAATCCATATACATAATATCCATACTCAATCATCATATATCACATGCGTATAAATCAAATAATCAAACCAAAATACAAATCCAGTCCCTGACTCAATCCAAAGTCCAAGGAAATTCGTTGATGTCATCGACATCCTCAACATGTCATGTATCCTGCACACTCAAGAGAACTCATCAATAATACCTGCCAATATATATACATCTAGAAATTAACATATAAATCACAATGACATCATAATATAACTTATAATCAAGTAGAAATCATAATGTACCATAACGGGATCACTTGCTTGCAAGTGTCCTCAAAGAACAAGTCAGTGTAAAATGTGATCAGTGGAATTGGATGTTACAAGGACACAAAAGACTTGCTGGAACGGAAGGCTCATTTCTCCCTTATGGATTCATGACCAGGTTCAGGGGTGACTGGATCAAGTAATTTGGCTGATCCACTCTACGGATGGGTGGAACTTTGTTGTTCCTTCTTTCTTTCCAGGTCATTCTTTAAATTATTTGTTGATTTCAATAGTTGTGTTAATGTTATTAGTGAAATAGTAGAATATATTACAACGTGGAAATAGTTGTATGTTCACAATGTATTTCAAAAGAAAACGATCTATATTGAGATTATTGTATGCACGTAATAATTAATGTAATAAAGGATTGCATGAACTGGGATGTTTAAGCTAGAGAAATAAATCAAAATTTCTAATAAACTCCATCAACAAATATAATGGATAGTTATATAAAAAAAGGGAATAACTAGTTCATGATGGTCTATATCATCCAAATGCAACCACACAGAAAATTATAGAGGGAACTATTGAATCTTAGGATTAGACTATACTTTGATAAAATTATAACGGAAATACATATACAATTTTTTAAAATGTCTGATATACATCCGAACGATGTATAATTCTCATAAAAATAACAAATGTTGATTAATGTGTAAGGTTTATTTTTGCGTTCCATTTGCCATCTCAAGAGAGGAACCTGGATACCTTTCTTGGTCTTCCATCTTCAAATTCACTTGGAGAACGAAGGTATCAACTAAAAACATGGATTATACGAGTGATTAGCATTATAATTTACTAAGATAAAATAAGGTGAAAATAAATAAATAAAAGATATGACATTAATACTTCTTTTATTCTGCAGGGATCTTGTAAGTGTGAGATGTTAGGTTGGATGATATGCATATGGGGGCAGTCTCGTCATCTATCATCTATGTGCAGGTTGGTGGCATGTATCCATGTGAATGGCTTTGCAGGGAGAAGTACATGTTGATGGATAGAGGATTAAGGTTATGTGTGGGGAGTTCATTCGACGGGTTCATAGGCTGAGGGGTTTCGACATTGCATGCTTCTTTTGGTGTCAAAATTTTAAGCCAAAAATCTCGCAAGCGATTTCCCATGAATATTTTCCCAAATTGAACTAAGAAGGTGGTGTGCGGGTTCACGCCATGTAACTTGAAAAATTAAGCTCACCAGGTTTTTCTTGTGGCGTGATATTTGAGAAGCTTTTGTGGTGTCTTAGGGTCATTGGTTTGTGGGGCGAAGGTGAAATAGGTTTTGGGTGTGACCACTTGTGTAATAAATAGGGTTTTCATATTTTAGTACTACAAAGGGTGGGTTCTACGATGGCGAGACCTATAAGGGAAGTTATGCGGCGTGCGGGCTTGCGAGTGTTTGGCAATTTACGACTTAGGATTCTTTGGGTTTTCCGTAATGGTGAGCGCGAACATTATTTCAAGGAATTGTTCAAGGCTATGGTAATATATATTTTTAGTAAAAAACCGCATTCTGGTGGGCGCGAGCTAATAGAAATATTTCAAAACACCATTTTTGTTAATGGTCCATTAGAGTCCATAGGAGGACTTGCGTAGGTAATCTTGTTGTTCTTTGCCCTACATAATTTATTCTTGTGTGTCCTGTTAGGGTTGTTTGTGACTTGCATTTGAATGTGTCATATTACTCAGGAGGAAAGGATGTCTTCTCATTTTTGCATAGTCAACAAAAAATGTGAGCACATCATTATACAAATAAAAAACATTTCCATCTATGTTCAATTTAACTAATCTGACTAAAAAATTTCATCAAAATGGGTTCCCATTTGTCTATCACATGGCAGGACCTTTCACCTATTTAAATTAATCAAAGACATGAGAGAATATAACCCTGGCCTCTCTTCTAGCTGACCATATAAAATGTAGTGAGGTTTTGGGTTTGTGATGCATGTAAGGGGTCATAGCAAACCTTGTGATATATTCAATTTATCCATCATTCCTAGGGAGTGTAGGTTGATTAGAGAGATTCCCAAATAAAGATTCCCCTCCTTTTTTCTCTCTATTTGGATCATTCACACAATCACAAATTGAGTGGGTGATCTCAGTATTTTTTGTGACCAATCATGCACATGTTAGTGAGAATCAATTGCATTAGAGCTAACCAACGTGCAATCAACCTTAAGGGAGATCAACACTATAACATGTGAGTAGGGCATGATGAATTGATCGAGAAAGGAGGGGAAGGCCTCCAAATGAAGTGTTTGTGAATTCCAAACTTTGAATCACCAAGAATGATCATCTTTGTATTGGAAAGAGAGTGTTCCTCCTGCTTGATCATATATTTGAATGACATAAGTGATGGGAAATTAGTTATCCATGATGCATCAACATACCAATTACACTAATTGTTTAGTTTCCACCATCCTCTCGGAAATCTGGTACTTGATTAGGCTTCTATTGGGGTATTGGCACAACACTCAACCAAGGGCTTTAAAGGACATGATACTAAAGAGGCGTTGGTTACTGGGTTTGAAAAGGTGGCGTGTAATAGGTTCTTCGACTAAGTGGCTCTAAACAATTGTCCTTTTTATACAATTAGGCGAAATAATAATAGGTGACATCCAATTGTAGGTAAGGTTAGGCATTTGAATATAAAGAATGGTAGGGGCCTCATTTTTTTAGCTAGTGACAATTAAAATAAATGAGTGGCTTGTTGTGGCTACAACACGATCACTACATATGACATATCCAAACCAACGGGGAAGCAATAATTCCAAATCCATGTAATACTTACATGGACAATTCATGATGCATCACTGTCATATGTCTATGGTACATAAAGTGAACTCAAACTTTAACCAATCTATTATTATTTGTAGTTTACTAATAACACTATTGTATATATTGAAAGGATTGAAACATAGGGTAAATATGGTTGTCTGATATGTGGTCCAAAAACTGCATCTCAACATTCAAATAGTTTAGGAAAGGAGGAGTTTAGGAAAGGAGGTGTATGATGGGTACATACATTTCCTCCCAAAAAACCATAGCTACTGAACAATTGGAAATCATCTTTTCAATAGTAAGTAAGAGAATAGACCAAAACCATGAAGAATGAAACCTGGATGATGAAATAAGGTTTCCGATACAAGTCTCCATCGTAAGTAGTTGATTTCAATTGCATTCACATATTTAACTTATCTGTGGTTACCTTTACAATAATTTTATACTAACAAATGTGATTATTTTTTTATTATTAATAGGGAAACACAATATGCTTCCCCAAGGTATGAAGTAGTTTTTCATATAATTCATACTATGAGCACTTTCTAGTAGGTCACCTTGTTTGATACAATGTATATTGGGAAGAATGTCACATAATGATATGAATAATTTTAGATGGAAAGAATAACAAAGATCAAATTTCCAAGTTAAAAATGACGTCGAGAAAACCAATATGATGCAACATTTGATTCAATCTTCTAGTGGTGAATACTTGAAAATCCATCCATAATTATTAACTGAGACATAGAGAAAAGCAATGAAATATGTTGCAAGGAACATTAAATTTCTCACTAGTTTGACTAGAAACATAAAAAATTATCTTAATTAAAAAAAGAGTGATTTAGTGCTCGACAAAAAGACATTATTGGCACACCTTTTTTAAGGTATGCCCTTTAATAACAATTATGCTCTAAATTATATCAATCAATCTCTTTTTTTTTTTACATTTGAATGAAGTATTTTGCCTCTGATGTCTCAATCATGCTCGATTTTTAAATCCTACCATTTTTGTTTAGCCTTTAAAAGACATCATTTAGGGTTGATTTCATGACTATCCTTATTTTCGAATTGACCATGTTTTTAGAGCTTCGAAAAGGCATAAGTATGAACGTTGAGGCATTCCAATGTGTACATTGATGAACATCCCATCACCTTTTATTATTGATGGTGCAATTGCATTGAATTCTCATAAATTCAAAATATTTGCAATCAATAGAGTATCCCAGTGATTAATCTTTGATTTAAAAAGAAACTTTTACACATTGGCCCTTCACATAATTCAAAAATTGTATTCAAAGTACTCATTATTTCCAAGCTCGAGTTGGTAGCAGTGGTTGAGTTTCATTCACAAGGGACACTGACTAAATTACCACCCAATCTTCTTATTTTCTCATTTTGCATCAAAGTACTTAATTCAAATTTATTCTCTCCCAATCGCTCGTTTGATTTGTTTCTTTTTAGATTGTTGGGTTGCATGCATTACTATTAGAATTATATATATATTTCGAAAGATCTTATCATTCAGGATTGATATAATTTGAATCATCGGACTTTCATTTATTCAAAGAAAATAAATATTTTTGAAATAGTTATAAATTTATTATTCTTGTTAGATCTTAGGTCTTCGTTTTTTAAAATTTAACCATCAATTCTAGGATGTAACCTTTGAATTTTGGGTTGTAAGAGGATACTCTTGGAGAGCCTTCAATTTATCTTTCGAATGAAAAAAGGCACAAGATTCAAAGCATATGAATAATTTATCGTGATCCCTCAAAATGTTAGTTTATTTAATAGTTGTCATCCAACCCAAATCTAAAGTTAATACTTTGTTATTCTAATTTATCATGTGTTATTTTGAGAATTAAACCATTTTGAACAAGCATTCAAATTCGAAAGGGGTGATGAGCTTATTGGAAGTTTGAGCATGATGTTTCTCAAATTAGGGTAGGCCCGATGTGGTATTGGAAGGATAATTCAGCCTTGAATCATGAAATCAAAATGTTGACCTTCATATTATTTTAATTATTGATTTAATGAATTAAATGTGTTATGTTGTTTCAAATAGGTTAAATGAAAGCTCATATATATGGCTCCTAAATGAGGAGATGGGAGGAAGAACCCAACCAAATAATAACCAATATAATAACCAATAGAGGAGAAATCAACCCTAGCAAACCAACCAGCTAAAAAAAAGATAGCTAGAGAGAAACAATCATCCAAGGGAACAATGGCTAAGGTTTTCAAAAGTCTCATTTATGTAAACACCTCTTATTAGACTAGAATTGACAATGCACATCATTATGGGGAGTTGTTCTTGTTGATTAGATATGGGATAAGATTACCCACTACCTCATATTCAAATGAAATACAATAGGAAGAGCTTGATTAGGTACATAGTTTACGAAGATCCTACATTCATGATGCTACAACAAGACCAAGAGTACTACCATGTGTAGAAATTATTAAATTCTTGATCAGTCACATTGGTGTCGACAAATAAAAATATAAAATGAGTAAGACAAGTGAACATGATATTTTTTTCCTATCAACTTAGAAACATACTTCAAATTTGAAAATATTGAAGCATATTTGACAAATGAATGGATGCAAGAATTTAGAATTTACTAACACTCATGATTGTTATGACATCCTAACTAACTGGTATGATGATGGTTGGACATTCAAAACTAGAGATACCAAAGAATTTCCCACTATATTTCACTGTTAATTTCAAATGCACTAACATGTTCACTACTTAAATGGCAATCAAATTATATGAAGAGAACTTGTCTACTCATCTAAAAGTATCATGGGTTCTATTGAAATATGAAATCATAGAAAAGGCACTATTTTCAATTTTGAAACCATTATGTCTTATTCTTTGAGAAAATTTATCAAATCATAGAAAATGCACTTTTCAATTCTGAAACCATTATGTCTTATTCTTTGAGCAAATTTACTTGGTGCATCCACCCATTCTCCAATTTTTTATATGTCATCTTACCCATTAGATGTGGTATGTGTAGGATACCAAAGAATTTCCCACCATTGATTTCAAATGCACCTACATGTTCACTACTTAAATAGTAAAAAATTGTATGGAGAGAAGTCGTCTACTCATTTAAAAGTATCATTGGTTCCATCGATTATGAAATCACTGAAAGGCACTATTTTCAATTGGGTAGTGATTATGTCTTATTCTTTGAGCGAAGATATCAAGAAGGACAAGCGTGTTGCATCCAACAATTCCCCAGAGTTTTATACGTCAACTTATCAATTGGATTGGATGTGTTGTGTGCTTCCAATTAATTTACAGGCATGGGTTAGTGCTAGGCACTTGACCAACCTCTAGTTCATGTGTATTGAAAGCATCCTTGGGAGCATAATTACATACACCACTATTCTTATATATTTTATTACTTTTTCACACCATTGTATGAACTAATATTTAGCAAATATTGCCCAAGGCTATCCTAAGAAGCTATGGAAGTATGGAAGTGTTGCAAAAGATCGAACACTAGTATTGATCCGAAAACGGATCCAGAAGCCTGATAGGGCTTGAAAAATGCTCAAAAATGAAAGTGCTCGGAATGCGACGAAACCTATGCCATTGCGTCCGGCTCGTCTTCCTGATTCCGGTGGTATATTTACTTCGTCAAACGGAGTCCGTATGGAGAAGATATCACGTTCTGTCCGAAAAGTCAAACAGGCAAAAAAGGGGGATGACTGTACAGTCCGTACAGTCCACGTGGCACGTCCGTACAGCTGACGTGGCATGTCCGTACAACTGACATGGGCCAACCAGGAGGCGACACGTGGCAGACCGTACGGAGGACATGAGGCATCACCAGGACGTGACACGTGTCATACGGATTTGGCATATTTGGCGTACGATCGGACCAGTTATGAGGTGACACGTGTCACCACTCACAGGGTGACACGTGGCAGGATGACGTCAGCATGATGATGTGGCAGCTGACGTAGCAGGATGACTGGGCAGTACGGCAGGGACACGTGGCAGCATGGCAGAGAGACAGGTGGCGTACGACAGGCTGATGTGGCACACACGTGGGCCAATGATAGGCCGACACGTGGCACGCTTCGATTGGTTGGTAAGGGTGCCACGTGGCCCAGTCAAGGGTTGCCACGTGGCACCCCGTCATTGGTTTAAAGGTTCTTTGTAAAAGTTTGTTGTGGCGTCGCCGGGGGTCGAACCCGCGACCTCCGGTGGGTGAAAGGACCGAGAATGTTGGGCTAGCCGGCCTGCCGGCGGGCGTTATTTGTTATGTAAACGGGAAAAACAATATTTAAATTCTTACAATGTTTCAATCGGCGGGAAAAGGGCCGGGGCTTAGCCCCGGCCCTCGACATATCCATATGACTGTTCCATAGGACCAGTGGCGCGACATTTTTGGCGGGAGTTTAAAACATGTGCGGCGGTTGGTTGGGGTCCAGCCCCCGGTCCCCGGGTGGTTCCATACGATCTGGGGCGGTTCCACAAATAGAGCGTGGTTATGTTTTAAAGCCACGGGCCTATGCCATGTGCCACGAGACCAGTGCTGAAGAGTAACATGGGGGCTAGCGCGTAGCCTATGGGCTCGCACTTAGCCACAATTTAACCATATGACCGCGTAAAGGGGGCCGCGCCCGGTATTTGGGGGGCTTAAGGCCCAAATACATTTGCCAAGTGGGTTTTGTTACAAAATTTGGTTTATTAATGCTATTTTTATTGGATTTCTTCCATTTTTGGGGGATATTGGGCATTTTTGGAGGCCAGATTCTTGGAGGAAGTTGGGGATGTGAAACCAACTCCTTTGCTATATAAACCAGGCTTGTTTGAGGCCAAAGGACAGTCATTCAGAGCAGAGTTATGCTGAAAGAAAGCCAAGCCAAAGTCAGTTTGATGCAGGGAAGCCTTTGAGGTGGAAACGCTGTCGGATCGTTTCTGGGAGCTTGGAGCATCAGTTTTGCATGCCGTTTTTTTTGCTGGGTTCTTGAGATCTGGGACAACACGACCAGATCAGTCTTGTAGCCTTTTGGCATTGCTGAGATGTAATTTTGAGCACTTGAACAGAAATAAAGAAGCCTTCCCCACAGGAAAAAGGCCCGGAGACGTAGGCAAACATTGTGCCGAACTCCGTTATCAACCTGCGTTCTTATGGTTTGCTGTTTATTATTCTTTTCAGATCTGCATGTGTGTATTTGACTGATATAATACTCTTCTTTCCTCATTCTTTCATAAAATTCTTAAATGGTTAAATTATTCATGCAAGTTTAAAACTCAACCATAATCATTCAAAAGATCCTGCCGGATCAA
>ML782148.1:215882-318106 GCA_009831015.1 Picea engelmannii | reverse complement strand
GTTATTTGCTGCATACACACATATAAACACATCTAAAAGGTAGATCAGCAAAGTGTTTGACGAAATACCTCACTCAGAAAAAGTTTTAAAAAGACACCAAAACAATGATGATCCTTGCATAATGGCTTGGGATCATTACATATATAACCTTTGGTCATAGGTATCATTGATCAAGAGGGAGTTATGAATTGGGGGAGGAGTATTCTATTGAGTGGAAAATATACATAGGATATTTAAAGATATAAATGTTATAATTAGAGATGAGGATGATCCGTTGGTATGGTCCTTAAACGCATCAGGCGATTGTGTACGAAAATTAGGATACAAAGAACTTGTTGAGGAGGGAAGAGAGGAACAATAGGTGTGGTGGTGGAAAACTTTATGCAACTAAAGAGTCCAACCAAATCCAAATTTTTTATGTGGATTATTTTAAACAATAGGGCACCCACATGGGACATAGTACAAAAAAGAGCCTTTGTTGGACTTGGTTGGTGCAATTTATGTCAAAAAGAAGAAGAAACAAATGCGCATATCATTATGTCTTTCTGTTTTATGGAGAAAGCATGGATGGAAGTGGAAAGGACAATAGGCTATCAAAATGTATGGGTAGGTGATGATATTGAAGAATCCTTAAGGTTGTGGTGTGCCAACAAGGATACAAAAAAGATCATAGATCTTCCCTTAAACATTGCATGTGGAGTTTGGATGGCAAAAATCTGAAACTATTTGAAGGAAAATATACACTACCTTTTAAATGTGTTGTCTTGGATTTAAACATCCTAAATGCATACCCTCAATCTTAGGAGAAACAATCATCACATGGTCACTCAGAAGAGATAATAAATAAGAACTTTCCAAGGGCATATTTTGATGGGACCTCTCACGGGACCCCTTGTAAGGGTGGAGTAGGAGAAACATTATTTATCTCAAAACCATAGCATTAAATTAAAAGATGGAATTGGTCAGGAAACAAATAATTACGATGAGGTGATAGCCCTCAAACTAGTTTTGGAACTCGCTCGAGAATTTCTCATTTCCTAATTTATGGTGAATCCCTTCTTCTAATTTAATGGATGTGCAGAGAAATAAATTTGATGAACTTTACATTATAGCCCTTGTTTAATGATGTACAATCACTACTTACAACTTTCTCATAGATACTCTTTTCACACATCTAGAGGGACATGAATAGGATAGTGGATGAATTTCCAAAGCTAGAATATAGTTGGATCAATGAACCTAGATAGTATTAGCACAAAAAGAAGGGAACACATCTAGTTATGCTGATGAGTCATGGATATAATATATTTTTTTGTTTTCCAATTTCTTGTATAAATTTGAGAATTATTGTTGGTGAAGTATGTGTTTGTTTCTAGTTTTTTTTTAGATGATGATAGAAAACTTTGTTATATATATATATATATATATATATATATATATATATATATATATATATATATATATAAACTAAAATGAAACTCGAAAACATATATATTTAAAAAAATGTATTAAAAAAAGAGCTTGAAATGAGTATGTTGGGCTTGAAACCATGGCCAAGCTCCAAATGACTAGCCATGGCAACCATGGTCATGCTAAAGGGATGACCATGAGCTCCATCCATCATACCCAACAACATGAAGTAAATAGAATTCAACTATACACTCACATATCCATACCTACAACCAAGCCCTACACAAACTAAACTATATTCAAACACAAACTACTACTAGAGCTACAAGTTGAAGTCCAAGCCAAGCCTCATGTGGAGGAGCCCAAGCCCAAATATAGTGCACAGTGTAGCCACAACCTTAATATTGATTTTTCAACTACACGCTCACATCCTAATGTAAGCAACCAAACAAATTTGGGGGTTTCCAACATCCATTGGCATGAATAACATGAATAAACACAACAACATACTTGAGAGCAACAATTAGAGGGAGGGGGGACAATAGTTAGATGGGAGAAGGTCATGGGTTGCAAACCACCCAATGCTAAGTCACACCTATGCATATAAGGGAGGGGCCATGTAAAGGTTAAGGTTAAGAGAAGAGGCCATGGGCCTTGCCCCTCACACCTCTAGTTGCCATGGCCATGTGCAAAACATAAATGAAAAAGAATGAATGGCACTGGGGTTTATTCTATAGCATTCTTTTAGATTATTTATTTATTTATCTAAATCATGAAATACGTTATAACATAAATTGACTTTGCCAATTTACATTAATTTCTGGCCATATTTATGCAAAACTCGTGAATTCTCCTTATTTCAAAATTTCCAATCTTCCCAAATTTTATCTTTTTATCGTATGCCAACCAATTCTGTAAGTTCATCTTTTATTCTCAAAACTAATATGGATGTCAAAAGATCAAAGTATATACTAAAATTATAAATGGATATTATTTTAATAATAAATATCCCTTTATAATTCATTACTTTATTTCTTAGGCTTTATTACATATTTTATTATTTAAGAGTAAAAGCCATCTTATGATTACGAGGTTATTTCATGAATTTATTTAAATTTCATTCCAATACAAAGTTCAATCCACTCATGCATATAACACATAAGAGGTCAAGTTCTAGTTAAAGCGGTCACCAAATTCCGCCCAGCCATAAAGTCAAACGTCCAAGTGTAATTTTTCCCAACCAATGTAAGAACATTATTGAAGGAGGTAAAGGATACTATGGACCTTAGTGGATCGACGACATTAATTGATTTCGGCCCCCAAAAAAAGTTGCACGAAGATTAAAAGGGGAGGGCGAAATCTATACCACCGGTTTTTAATTGGCACATTTGGTGTCTTTTGGTGATATCGGCCCCCCTCCCAATGGATTTCAAAATCATCATAGCCCCGTTTCATGGATTTCATGCTCTAACATAGCATATTGGTCATGCTTTAATTATGTTGAAAGGCATACACCTATTGATAATGAGCACAATTAATCACCTTTTAATCTAAAATTCTAATCTGATGGCTAACAATTGAAGATGCTGACATATTCTTAATCGTCCTCCCAAATCAATGAATGTGATTTCCTCTTCATAATTTTCTTATATTTTTGAATACATCCGTTACCCTGTTTACCTTTTAACATTTACCTAATCATATTAAGAAATTATTGTAGCACTATATGATTGCCACGTTTAAATGATTAAACTTTGGATTTAGCACGCTGGCTGTGTTGGCTATAGACGCTCATTTTTTGGTTGTGCGTTTCATTTTCTGGCTATGCGTTTCATTTTCTGTCCACGCCTGTTGGCGTTCATTAGCCACGGTTTTGAGTGGCTATGCTAGTATAGATATTTTTGTTATGTTCCAAAATTGCATGCACTGAATTGTGTATTTACACATAATGAAAACAACGAAAGGGTTTTAATTATTTAAGATTATGGTAGCGTGTGGGCTCAAGATGTTGACTAAATTCTACAAATTGATGGTGAGATTAAAGAACAACTGGTAGAACACGTGACAACATAGGCATATGAATAATTTTATACATTAACATAATTTTATTATTAGACAAAATTGGACAACACATCTACCCTAGGTGTCGATCTTTTCAAAAGGGCCCTTATTTTTACGCCGAAAGGCGTACCCCTATTGACAATGGGCAGACCTAATAGGGGTTTAGTGCTTAATAAGTTTTCTATGGACAAGATTAAATATGGCTGGAATATTCTTAGTAGTCACACAAAATAAATGGCTGTGATTTCAATCATTAACTTCCTAGCTATTATAAAGACATCCATTTATGTGTTTACTTTTTTACATTTACGTAATCATATTTAAAAATTACTTTGATAGCTCACTGATTGCCACCTAAAAGATAAACATAAATTAAAATATTAACACCAGATAAATGAAGTCCAACCGTTTATTTGTTAATCAATAATAAAATTTAATATATTATTTTAATGATTCTTTTCATCTTATCAACCTTTCGGCGTTGATCAGCCACAATTATGTGGCTGTGCTAGTCATACTATTATTGAAAATTAGTTCCACGATTCCAGACGGGATGTCAACATTCAAAGAGGATAAACAAAAAGCACCTGGTAGTATTAAAGGAGGGAGAACGTTAGGGATTTTGGGGTAAGCCTCGGGATTGATCTGTAATTATTTTTATTGAGGGAAACATTCTTGGGATTCACTTCTTATTCATGTACAACCTTGTTTTCTTTCATATTTTCTGTGTTAAACTTTTTATACTTTCATAACTATTCTCTTCTCACCATTTGAATGAAATTGAAGACAACAATTTGGTACAACCATCATTGTTGTAAGTCGATTAAAGTGATCTCATATTATAATGTTGTAAATTATTTTATATAGTTATTCAAAGAATAATATAAGGCAGACTTTGGTTCAAGCTTATCTTAAAACTATTTATGTTCTTGCATAAAATATTTTTGCAGTGTCACAGACTACAATGAAGGAATTTTTGGATTATTGCAACTCCTTCATATATCTTTGGATAGACAATTTATCCTGCATCTTATAATATAATGTTTATTTTACCGGATTCATTGTCTAATTCCCAGAAAAATCATTCTTTCTTCATCTCAACCTCACAGGGACTTCCTTATTGCTAAGCCTGAGATTTATTCTCCTCCTTTTCTTTCACCTATCATTACCAGCTATTGTGCTCTGCTGAATGAGACTTTGTTCCCAATGGAAAGGCCTTGGGTCTAGAAGATTTAATGTGTTTATTCCAGTCACCTGCCAATTATCCCTTCAACCTTTTAATTTTGTCTTGTATTATTTTAAATCTAGCATTCCTAGCTTAATGTTGAAAATTGTTGCTTAGTGACAATGGGTAACCAACTATTTTGAATTTGATGAGGGAGCCCCCTCTGGTCCAAGATCCAACTTATGGTCTAAACTAGGTTTTCAAATGCTTTGGTATAGTTCCTAAGCAGTCAGGAACATCTCAAATTTACAACATCTTTTTGGTGTCGTTACTGGGGAACGAAGGTTCGAGATATTTTCCTTGAGGTACAACAAAGAGAAGTTCTGACTCTTGGAGGTGAAAAAGGATCAAACAATAGCAGGCTGTTTGATTTTCAAAGAAGATTTTCAGTTAGAATTTTCACTTAGCAACTCCAATCAAAGTTTCAAGACTCCACTCAGAATCAACCTTGTTAACAGAGAAATGAAGGATTACTGCAAAATGATCAGGTATCAAATGATGACCTTCTTTCAAGAATATTTAGTTCTATTGATTAGTCCCTTTCCTCTTTTTCATGTACAGTTCAAAAATAGTTTTTTTTATCTTGTATACTAGGAGAATCATAAATCCAATACTATACTCTCTTCATTGGAAAAATAATTCGTTCTCTCTCCGTGCATTGTTGAGAATCATTCTAAACTCAAAACTTTACCTTCTTTCTTGGAAAAATAAACCTTGTTTTCTTCTAACATTCCTCAAGTAGATAAGCCCTTTTCATTATGGTTCAATGAAAATAGTGATGAGATTCTTGCATCAATATCTCTTGAAAATTTTCTTGAACAAAAAGTCAAAATCCCTATTCTTCCAGAGCATAGTCAGTCTTGTAAACTAGTTGAAAATGAGACTAATATACTAGCTCCTCCAATCACTAATATACCTTGTGATCAGCTTACACAAATTCATCCTTGGGTTTTAAACATATATAAGCCTCTTAAGATGCCATCTACCCTTCATGATTTACCTCCCAAATATCTTAAATATCTTCCTAAATTCAATGGAGAAGCTGATGTTTCAGTAGATAAACACATGGCAACTTTAAAAAACTTCACAGATTACTTGGATTTCAACATGATGATGTCTTTATGAGGATGTTCACTCAATATTTGGAAGGGGATATCAGAATATGGTTTAGGAATTTGGAAGCAAATTCTATTAGTTCTTGGATCGATTTCCATGATGTTTTCTTGTACAAATGGGCTGAGGAAATCCCATCATCAATACCTCTATGAGTTTATGCTATAAAAATAAGGAAGGATAAAACTATTACAAAGTTCAATAGAATATTTTAGAGTTTATATCACAATTTTCCTGTTGATATTCGACCTTTGGAAGTTGCTACCAATGTGTACTATACAATAACACATCATCTTGATTTGGCCTTTTGTCTCAGAGAAAGGAGGTCTCCAACTTTGGAACAGATGTTTATTGATGCTGATGAGATAGAGAAGAATTTATGGGTGTGTGGGAAGCTACTTGATCAAATCATGAATGAAGGTGTGACTTTAGAAAATCAAAAAGAGGAAAGGGGACAAAGATAATAAACATTTTATATTTCTCTGGTTCAAAATATCAAAGAAGGGAGTAGGAAAACACATATTCATATTCCAAATAAACAACATGTCAATGATTGTGGAACTACTTTTTGCATAATTTTTTTAAGTGATCTTCATGGTGAGGAAAATGAATTTAGTGATAATGAATCTAAGTAAGATGTCAATTATCATGAAATTCATAAAGATATTCAAGAAGATACATTTTTCTATTATGCTCCTATTGATCAAATTCAAGATTTCGTTGAACACATTGATGTTCAATTTCTTGATATTGATGAAGAGATTCAAGTACCTATAGAAGCTTCAAGAAATTTTTATAAGGAAGTTGACATGCAAACACATTTTTCTACCATACAATCTTTCTTCAGACTTTCACGTCAAGAAGACATATCCAAAAATGTGGTGATTGTTGATGCGTGAGATAATGAAGCATATCACTTTGAGGATCTTCTATATCAATATTTTGAAAAGAAAGAAGATCTTGTTGTTCAAGACAATTTCCATGAAGATATTCAAATAGAGGACTGTCTTATGCAAAATAACATAAAAATAGACATATTTTGGGACTTTCAGATACTAGATTTTTAAATGTTGCACCTATATTTGATGTATATGAAGATGCTTATGTTGAACTTCATGAAGAATTCTTGACCCCTATTTTTGAAGAAAAGGATCGATGTTTGTGCGGTATTTCTGACGAACTTGTAGTCATACTAGTGACGAAATTGTATTCATACTATCAATGAACGCTAACAAGTTTGTCATAGTTTCGACAATATTTTCATTAATTAAAAAAATCAATACCGCAATTTTTTCGTCGTTTCATCGTAGGCTCGTCATATGCTCAATGAACAATTGACGGACTTTCACCTAGGTTCATGGGAAGAACGACAAAGTTCCGACATGATTGTTGTAATTTCGATGAGCTTGTAGTTAGACTGTCGACAAACTCTTAAAAGTTCGTTGAAGGTCCAACGATAGTTTCACTAATCACAAAAATTAATACCACAAGTTTTTCCTCGCCATATACATTTTAGAACCATGAATACACATAAAATTGTTTAAAATAATCAATATAAATAATACATTATGATGAAATTAATAAGATAATGCCTAATTAAGATACATATCAATAATAAATAATAATAATAATAATAACATTTGGTTATATATCATTTGTATCACAAACATAACAACAATTATATGCTTCGAGAAAACTCCAAACAAAGCAAGAGATACTCATTATTTTCTTCTTTATTATTATAGAGAAACAAGTTCATATGAAAGGTGTAGAGACTCTCCTTCACACTTATTATCTTTATTTTATGCCCTTCCTATCATAAATGTGTTATAACCCACCATAGAAATAAATATGAAGTCCCTATAATTCTATGAAAACCATATTTATTACTATATTGTATAACCTTTTCTATACAAACATGTTTTATCCCTTAATAAAAATGATTATGAAGTCCCTACAACTCTGAAAATCATATTTATCACTATACAACTATATGCAACTCATATGAATTGTTATTAAAGGGGTTAGTGTGTTATTGATCCCCTTCATTTCAAATTACTACCTAATAATGTAGTGGAATGCTTCCACTGAAGTCAAAATAAAATCAATGCATCTTTAATGAACTTGAGAACACATTCACTAGATTCTCTTTTTACTTCAACACGTAAGACACTTGGAACCACTTTCATGAGAATGCCAAATGCAATTTTGAGTGACTAAAACCATATATGTACGAAATAAATTTGGGTAAAGAAACATAAATAATGTAGATATTAGTTGCATATGAGTTTCTAGGCATAGTGAACATAGTCTTTAACTTCCAGATTGGCAACTTTTTAACTAGCACTCACACTTAGTTTTGATTGAAAGTGGTATTAACTAAAACCATATATGTACCTAAATAACTTTGGGTAAAGAAACATAAATAATCTAGATATTAGTTGCATATGAGTTTCCAAGCATAGTGAACATAGTCTTTAACTTCCAGATTGACAACTTTTTAACCAACAGTCACACTTAGTTTTGATTGAAAGTGGTATTAATGTTTATGGTGTCAGCTTTAGGACATTTGTATTTCTCCAGTTGTTGAGATTTGGAGTTATCAAATTACATGTAATTCATATATCCAGTGACGATTTCCTTGACAACACAAAGGCTGACCCTTAAAGCACAAAGCTCCATGAAGACATAAATATAAGCAATTCTAGACAGCTTATAAATAGAATACAAATTTAAACCACGATTTTAGGAGGATTTCACAATCATTCATCAACAATGGAATCATTTACTTGCATCAAAATTAGGGATTTTCATAAATTTGAAATTCCTTTGGTTGGGAATAAACAAACTGAATTGCTCCATTTTTGCCTCCTTTGCAAACATGTCCTCATTGAAGAACTTGTCTCTAAGTTTTAACTAGCTTCATGGCTCTATTCCTTCTGAACTGGGGAGGATTCCTTAGCTTAACACCCTATATCTTCATCACAACAATATTTTAGGGCAAATTCCACCCTATCTCTCTAAATGTACTCTTGTCTTAGACCTGCAATTGCATGATAACCAGTTAACCAGATACATTCCATGGGAGTTTAGTGGCAGGCCGTCTTAGTTAGAAAAAATATTCTTATGGGGAAATAAGCTCAGAGGGGAAATTCCAAAAACCCTCACTAATTGTACTCATCTCCGGGTACTCGATTTAAAGGTCAATCAACTCACCGGGATGGTGCATGTGGAGTTGGGTCAACTATTTAGATTGGAACGCCTCCTTTTAGGGAGAAATTAGCTCATAAGTGGGAGCACCACTACATTGCCTATTCTCACTATTCTAAGTAATTTCTCCTTCCTTGAACATATACACTTACGTAAAAATTATCTTACTGGCACTCTACCCTCTTTCATTCAACAAATTTCCACCCAACTCTCTATGTTCAATTTGAGCCACAATGAAATAGGTGGAAATTTACCACCAAAGATTGGAAAACTGGCTAATCAATTATACCTTAATTTAGAATGGAATATCTTCAATGGATCAATTCCTTCAACACTTGGCAAACTTCAAAAGTTGGAAAGATTGTGTCTAGGAATAAACAAGTTACAGGGAAGTATCCCAATGGAAATTGGTGTCTACAAACACTAGGGATCTTATCTCTAAGACAAAACATGCTCTCTGAACAAATTTCTCATTCTTTGGGTCAACTGCAACATATTAGATACCTCAACATTTTAAGGTCCCTAGAAGACCTTAAAATGCTTCACTACTTAAACTTCTCTTTCAATAAATTGTCAGGAAAAGTTCCCAAAGGCGAGATTTTCACAAAAAATAGGAGTGTAGCATTCATGGGGAATCTTGGTTTGTGTGGACCATGGGTACAGTTGCCATCATGTCTGTCTCCCATTACCAATATTCACAATAATCATTGGCTTATTAAAATGGTAATAATTCCAATTGGCACTACTATTTTTGTAATATGTAGTGTATTGATTGGATTCTTAATCTGACAATATGGAAAGGGATGGGTTCGAGGAGAGATTTCTTTGAGATTGCAGATTACAAAAATTATTTCTTTGAATTCAATGAATTTGGATAATGAAAAGTCTCATAAAAGTTTTATGATTCAATGCAATGCACTGAGAAGTGTTAGACATCAAAATCTGATTAGGATCACTACTTGTTGCTCAAACCTTCATATTGAAGATTTAGTATTTCCTTATATGCAAAATGGGAGCTTGGAAAAGTGGTTATACCCTAATGAAGACGTATGCCAATTGAACTTCCATCACATATTACACATGGTCGTAGACATAGCTCAAATATTGATGATAGTCTATTGAGAAAAGCAAATGATGACACAAATGAATTACCATTAAAAGCATATCTTATGACTGAACGTGTAAGTATTGGGCTTTTATGCACACAAGAGTCCCCGCAAAAATGACCCAACATGATTGACATCATTGAAAGTTTAGAAATAACTAGAGAAATCTAGCAATCCTAGATATGTACAAAGAAACAACTTTAGTAGTTTTTTCGTAGGCAAAAATACTTTTTGAAAATAGGTATTCAATTGATTATATCATTATAAACTCATTTATATTTTAAGGATATAAAACATTTTTTTCACTTTACTCCAATATAGAAAGTTCAATTGAGTTGCTTTACAAATTTTCATTTTAATAAAACACGGAACAACACAACACATGCTACAAGAAAAAAAATCACCATTCAAATAACATGATACAACAAGTCGAAAAGACATTAGGAATACAAGCCCTAGAAATGGAGTAGCCTTTTGATCTTCATAATTACAGTTTTCTTACCAACCAACTAGAAGATCAATAATTTGTGGAGAATTTAAATAAAATCCTAATTAAAAACTTCTTCAACATGAAGAAGAGCTTGTAATCAAATGGCTAAGTGATTGGAAGTCCTAATGAAAAATTCCTTCGTTGTCTTCTTGTTGGTGGTTATAGTCAAAATCGACCCACTACAACTACTATTTATTCTACTTTTCAATTGATTGCTTATGCTCAATCTAATACAACCATTGTAACTACAAGTTGTGCTAAACAACAAATAAATATCACCTTACATAGGTCTATCAATTAATGGTGAAAGAGTATAACCCTATCCAAAATAGTTATCTCACACAATCGAAAACTTTAGAATTGAGAGAGTGAGAAGTGTTAGATGTGAATGGAAGAGAAATGCTCAATAAGGTTGGTTGCTAAAGCCACAAAAAGAATCAACTTTGGTCCAAGGATATTCCAAGTGAAAGTAAGTTGCGAGAACTCATAATACAAGAGGGGAATCAAAATAAAGCATAAAATGAAAGGTCACAAGCTACAATGCTTTGGAAAGAACACAAATATATCCATGCACCTATTACAACCACAATTTTGAATGATTAAGTATGTCGTGAAAACCCTTTTTGGATGGAAACATAGAGTATTTTCCTACATCAGAGTTTGTTGACTAGGGGAAACATCTTAGACTTGAATACCATTGTTCTTTTGTAGAATTTTATAGACTCGATGATTATGCTGACATTCCTTAGTGAAGGCAACATCATGTGTCTTCCTTTCATATATAATAACAATAACAAGAAGAAGAAGATTTATTAGAACAATAGGAATATCAATAGAATAATCATAATAACATAATAACAATAATAACAAGAAGAAGAATAATCATCATATTTAATGTTAAGGTTACTATTTAGACATCAAATCAATGCATGAGACTCCCTTATTTGTGGGACAAGGGACCCTCTCCATGAAGCAATTTGACTACTTAATTTTATAGAGGTGTACATACCCTACCCCACTATGGATTTTAACCTATAACATCTTAGGAGGAAATACACATTATTAACCATTAGTCCCACTCATGTTATGGTTAGCGAAGGGCACCACTTTCAAACATTGACACTTTTCTTTTAGTTATGTATAGAACAATGTTATGAAATGGCATTTCCATCACTTTCTCCATGATGGATGATTTCTAATCTAAAGAAAAAAAGTTGTTCCCACCAATACATTACCCTTTCTCCATGGAAAGAGATGTGAGAATCTAGCATGTTTTTATTGAATACAATCATGTTAAGGATGAGTGAAAATTGAAGTTATTCTCATCTACTTTTAAGGATTCAACAATGAAATGGTTTAGGAGTCATAGGGGACTTTAATAGTTCATGGAAAGATATGAAGAAAACTTTTCCAGATAAGTACAAAGAGTTTTACAAAACTCGGGACCCTAAATTATGAGGATCTATTAAACTAAAGTAACAAGAGGAAAAAATCCTAGAATATTATCTAGAAAAATGTAAATATGTTCTCTCGAAATATTAGCATAATCATAGCAAAGAAACTACAAGAACCATGTTCTTAAGTGGCATGTGGGAAGATTCCATAATGTGGTTAGAAAAGAAAACTTTTCCAGATAAGTACAAAGAGTTTTACAAAACTCCAGACCCTAAATTATGAGGATCTCTTAAACTAAAGTAACCAGAGGAAAAAATCCTAGAATATTATCTAGAAAAATGTAAATATGTTCTCTCAAAATGTTAGCATAATTATAACAAAGAAACTACAAGAACCATGTTCTTAAGTGGCATGTGGGAAGATTCCATAATGTGGTTAGAAATCATGTTTGATGGACATCTAATGACGAGTTATGTGGATGATATTAAGGATATCTACTTGAGATATTAAAAATTTTCACAAAAATAGGGAAGGAAGAATCCCTTAGGTCCATAAGAAGGCCAATCCGAACAAGCTATTGCATCAAGAGGAAAATTTGAAGGTGTGGCGAAAGAAAAACTTAACAATCTACTTGAGGATTTCAAGGAGGATATCATATCCTCTTTGGAATCTAAATTCATAAGTCTTAGTTTAAAGGTCAAGTTTAAAGGTCAAGTAAGACGAAAAAGAGGGTCCTTTCATAGTTTGTTGTTCTACATATTGAAAGAAGCATTTTAAGAACTATTTTTCGGTGAATGTTGTCTACGTATATTATTATATCATATGTGAAAAGGACCACAATGTAAATGATTTTCCTACATTTGTTGATGTCAAAGAAATTATGGAAAGTAACAACCAAATGCTCACTAAATTTTGATTTATGCATATGCAACAACAAAGGGTAGAAAGAAATGGACAAAGGATATTGATTGTTATTTATAGACTTAGGACCAACTTTTTCCTTAATAAATATAATTTTGTTTTCCACTTAAATGGAGGATATCCTACATGGACAATCTCCACTTGTATGGACAAGTCCCACCTTCCATTGTTCAACCTTTATATTTGTTAAGAGTTGTTAGAATGCACTCAAACTCCAATATTTTTTTCTTTTATGGTAATGCTCATAAGTTATTTCAGTTATTTGAAAAGGGGTTTATTTTCAAAAGCTTCAATAATGCAATGATACCACAACTATTATTTCCCTCTTTTAGTTGTGAAGAAATGAATAAACATGATATCTACCTCAAAAGGTGGTCAAATATATAAATTCACAGCCTAGATTAGGAGTTTGTATGCTTTGCAACTATATATATTGATTTTCAAAGATAATGAACGCCTTCCAACTTTCAATTCTAAGTCAATAATTTCCATGCAATAGGTACACGTGAGTGATTTAGAGTATTTATAAAAATGTTAGTATTGGCATTTTTACAAATAGTTAGGAGATAAACCTCATAGAGTCCCAAATGTTGGCAACAACTATCAATTTCTAATATCTAGTTTTTAGATTGTTTGTAGATCATCAAACATGCATTCCTAGGAACAAAAGATTTAGTAATGCAATTCTGAGCCAACACATAATCAATATTACCAAGGATTCTATGTAAATCTAAACAATATTCATTTGGATGTTTATACAAACAATTTACACATTGCCTAAAGAAAAACTCAGACTCACCAGATTTGAAACCAACTCTAGAGTGTGAATTCTTTGTATTCACATACCTTGGCTTCTGGACACTCAAATCCTTAGACTTATTTTCTTAAGTAAATCTAGCTCATGTAAAATTAGGAAATTACTTGTATGAACAAATAGTGGTAGAGCTATCTCAAGTAAAATTCAAAAACAAACTAAGAAATTCATTCCTTAACCAATTTCAATAGAGTTAACTCAAGTGGAACAAGGAACTCACTTGACTCGGTGGAGTGACCAATATAAGAATTAGGTCAATAAGGTTTGAAATTAAGTTAGCATTAGGAGGTCCTTGTGTAAATTTAACTATTTGATTCATGGGGTGATATCACTAAAGGAAAGTTGTGTTGATCTATCCTAAACATGTATTCTAAGACAAACTTGAGAGTTGGAATATAAGGCAACAATGATTTTTATTTCTTTTATTAAAATTGCCTAGATCTAGCTAAATCTGCATTTATGAAAGTGGAAATATTTTTTTTTCTACTTTATGCCTATGGCCATGTATGTAACGATAATAATTTTAAAAACACACATGATGTAAATAAGTATGGCCCAAAATCTTGCATATGTATAGGTATGAAACTTTCTTCCGAATTATCAATATTGTTGTCAATGTTCATTGAAATAATGACTAAGTCCAACAAACATCCTACATGGCCAAGTCCTTTGAATAGGTGTTTCTAAACATTGAACATTGGAAAAAAAAAGGGTTAAGGGAGAACATAATATGCCACATCAACTTACAGTCAATAATATCTAAACTCAATATTATCAAATGAATAATAGATGTGTCCACCATTATCCGTCCTTGGATTTTGAATTTTAGAATACAAGGAAATGAAGGAAAATTTCATGAGTCAAGAGAAGAAAATGATTTATACCTTGTTGGAAATGCATTGTTGATCATGGAGGTGACCCCCCCTCAAACCTGCATTTGTAAAATACAAGAAAAGGTGATATGACTGAATAATAACCAAACATGTATGAGATTGCATTTGTCAAAGAGAATAAAACGATATATGACTCAATAATAATTAAACATGTGTGATTCCCTAGAAATAATAAAGGGGAATACCTCATGAATGAGCTCCTCTTGGTTTCAAGAATAATTTATTCTCTAATAAACAAGGCCAACCACGTGAAGGTGGAAGCTTGTTCTCCCCCCTCCCTTGCATCACTCTCAATTCCCCATACCCAATCATGCATAACAAGTAGAAAAACAAGAATTAAAGGTAAATGAAAGATATAAGGTACATGCATACATAACATATAAGGTTCATGTATAAATAGAAAAACAAAATATTGTACAGTCAATAATTTATATTAATAAATGTTTTCCTCAAAACATGTACAGTCACTTATTTTTCTATTTCTTATTTTTTATATTATTCACGAGTAATTCATCATCACATTTGTCTTGATCCCCTTCAACTATTGGGCTCTCTTCTAGTGTTGGATGAAGTTGTGTCATCTCAATCATTGTACTACTTATAGTAGCACAACATGCACGTTGATGCACTATAGGGGCATCCACTACAATAACAAAACACGTTAAAGTACATGGTTAGTTATTATTCATAGCAATGTTTCATTAGTATAAATATCATTATTATGTTTTTTACCTGGAGGAGTAGTTGACACCATTGGTTGGATTGCCGTCAATTCCTCTCCTCTTCTAGCACCCTCATCTACATGTTCTTCCATTGAAACAAGAAAATTTAAGTACACCATCTACAAGTAAATATTAATAATCGTCATGTTATACATTTGGTTTTAAATACACACATACCATGATGGGTATGTACACCACTAGAATCATGGGGTTGTTTTCTGCCATCGTCGAATGAACTAGAATTAATTTCTTTCTTAAAAAAAATAGACACATTAGTTGATGGGTTAAATCAATCGTCAATATATTTGACAAGTAATCAAAAACTGCAATCTTGTCATTTTATTTACCATCTCGTGCGAAGGGTCAGATTTCTTTTGCCCCATCCTTTGTAGATTTTCCACCACTGCTTTAAAATTGAACTTGAATTCAAGCTTCAAGTATTCTTTGGCGGCGGTAATGTTGAACATATCCCCCTACATCATGTGGCATAAGATCAAGATTTTTTCTTATTGGTTGTAATTAAATAAAATTTTCATGATGATATGTATTATATGGTTAAATTATTTGGTACTTAAAGTTTGAGATTTTATTCTCGGGTAACCACCTTGGCCAAGTTTGTGTTGCTCGTGTTTTTCTATTATTTCCTTGGTTATTTTTTATGTGTCTGGGAGTTTATGAAAATTTTCAAGTATGTTATAACATATCACAATTTGTTTTTCTGTAGAACTAAATAAAACTCAACATATTCAATTCAAAATATCATATATTACCTTACAGGGCTAGCTAGTGTCTTCTCTTCGTGTCTCAATGCATTGTCCTTTGCATCGTCCTGTATATTCTTCCATTCCCTCTTAGGAATGGCCAAAGGATGGTCATACTTAGGGTCTTGTTGTCACCGCAAAAAACCACCTTTACTTTTTTTTTTACAAGCGAAAGGAAAGGGCCCCCTTACTAAAATTTCAATCTTATTGCCTAATCCTCTACTGCTTGAGCCTATTGCTATTTATTTTCCTACCTTGAGGGAGTTTGATGGTTTGATATTGATTGATGATTGTCTTTGATAGTGGTTGATTGTCTCTTTTGATCTTATGATTTCAGATGTCTTCATGACTCTTATGTGACTGTATGGTTCAATGATCTAGCACATGTCCTGAATGAGTTTGATATCGGTTATTAATATTTTTTTTGAGTTACTTATTCAAAGGATGCTAGCATATGGTGCTTAAAATATTCATATTTATACTCTCATATATTGGAAAACTCTTAACTTGATTCATAAGATCACCAATACTTTCTATGTTTTGGAGATTAGATGCATACAACTATCATGATAATTATTTAATATAGATCTTAGATGATTTCCTTTGATAAACCTATCATCTTCATGTTCTTCAAAATCTAGACTTATTCATGAGTTTGCTTAAAGGAAATGAAATATAATGTTTCTTATATATTGTCGAATTTCCTCTTAATCGTATAAATGATTTCGTCTTCTTTTGTAGTTGCAGGAATAGGTTAGCATGATATCCTTTTTTCACGATTGCTCCAACTTTGAGATGCATGTGTGGGAATTCTTTGATCTTCTTCCCCTATTAGTCTTCCATTTATTTATTGATCTTTCCCTCTCTTTTATTCTATTATTTTATCTAACTAAACCTCATAGTTTCATTATGCTATTCGATAGCTTTTCAATGACTATAACCATACTTAAATATGAGTTCCGGATCAAAATTTATGGCTTCCCAAACTTTCCAAGTCTTCACTCACTTTTCCTCACCCCATTACCATGTGACACCCACGAGGATCTCTCTCACTTGCACCATCCGACGTGGAATTGATGTGGCACCTACCACCTATCCTCCTTTGTCATCGATATTCATCTCGGTTCTTTTATCCATCCTACACCTCTTCTGCCACCGACAACGTCATATACCTTATCGTTGTCAGAACTCTGTTGTTCCCCAGCACTTGGAAGCTAAGATCCCATCCTCCGATGACGAAACCACCGGTCCTCCTTTGTCTTCAATGATACCACATCATTGGCGATCCCCTGACTTGGTGATCCCACATCATCGATGATCCCTCGTCGTTGACACTCCTTCCAACCTTGCTCTTTCTCTCCAAATTTTTGATCGCCATCTTCTGACGACGACCCCACTTTGACGAACAATCGAGATCTCTATTCTGATAGATCCAATGGCTAACATTACCTTGGAGCTTCTCCCAACCAAACTTATGAGGCATGGAACCTCGTATTGGCTAAATTTCTCTAAATTTTCCTAATTTGTAATTATTTTATTAATTTTTGTAAATATTTTATTTTAATTATGTATATATATTTTATGTTATTTGATTATTATTATTTATTTTAATTTATTTTGTCTTATTATTTTGTAAATATTTATATTTTATGTATTTTATTTAAATGTATCTTTAATTAATTTTGTTACCTATACATGTTTAATAAACTAACCTAATTAACATATACATATTTTCTGTCAAATAAATACAAATAAAATGAAAAACAAAATCATATTTCTAATTTTAATTTAATTTTTACATTTTTACTTTTACTTTTCATTTTCTTTACTTTTTACCAAAAAAACCTAAGTTGTATAGAGTTTAACCTTATTATTTTCCCTTTTCCACCTAAACGTATTCGAGGTCCTATTTTCTAGGCCTCCCTATAATATAGGTATTTCCTATATTTTAGAGATTTCTAGAAATTATTTAGCTGGTAATACATACTATTTTAATATTGGATGACAATATTAATTTAATTAAATGATAATGGAAAACGTGCAAAGGATAGGGTTAATATAACTTTGGTGGGTAGTGTATATAAGTTGTGACATGCAGCCCACTAAGGCCACTTGGGCCTACTCCAGCCCACTCTTCCCCCCCTTCGCATAACCCCTCACCACTCAGCGATCATACTCTTACACAACACATTGTCGACTCTACACTCTCGNCACCCCCCCCCCCCCCCCCTCTGGCTACACAGAATAGCCTTTTTCGACATGGGATTTGGACGAAATGCTACACACCAATGTACCAACACCCTTTCTACTTTTTGATTCTCTCCCAATATTGTTGTACCTTGGCAAGATACTCATCCCACCCTTGACCTCCATGGACAATAAGCCTTCGACCTCAGGCATGAAACTGCAACCTGATACAGCTCCCTCTTGGTCCAGAGGTTTGGGCACAGAGCTCTCACCACTCAAAACTCACAGTGCAAGGAAAAAGGCAATCGCTGAGGAATCAAGCAAAACCTCTCAAATTATTGAACAAAATAATTGGGCACTTAGAGGAATAAAAGCCCAAGCACGGGCAAAATAATGATAATTATCTCCCTCAACATCAGAGGAGTTGGAGGACTCCTGAAACAAGCCTCCCTGAGACGTCTCCTCGAAAAAATCAGACCGACGGTTCTTCTTCTACAAGAAACACTGGTGAAAGCCGAATATGCAAGAAGTTTCCTTTCCACCCTCAGACCTGACTGGATGGTCTGCGTGGCTAACGCTATTGGCAACTCAGGTGGACTCCTAGCGGCCTGGGATCCATTACATTTTGACTTCACTCCGATGCTCAGTCCAGGCAGAATCCTACTATCTGGCACCTACTTTGAACTCAACACCTCCTTGACCCTGCTCAATACATATGGCCCCTGCATGGACCACAGACAATTTTGGGAGAAGCTCGACAGCCTTGGTCTTCTAGCCATAAAAGACATCATCATTGCCGGAGATCTGAACTTCACGGTCAGCACAAAGGATATCTGGGGCGACAGAGCAAAGAAAGACCCACTAGAAACTTTCATATCATCTCTTCTCACAAAAAATGCACTTGTGGATCTGGAACCAGTTGAACACTTGCTCACTTGGCGTAATGGGAGATCGGGCTCCACCGACATTGAAAAATGCCTTGATTGATTCCTGATATTAGAAGAACTGCTAAATCCAACACACAGGGCTCGAGCCTGGGTTGACTTTCCCTACCTATCTAATCATACCCTTATCTACCTTCAGATTGGAACAGGGAATTCGGGAAGGAGCTACCCCTTCAAGTTCATTGCGGCATGGTTACTGGAGCCCGCCTTCGACCTGTTGGTTAAAATGGTATGGACTAACTCGTCCCACTCCCTACCCGGGGATGCACAGGGCACCTTAGTTAGAAAACTACAAAGTCTAAAACAAAACACAATCGGCTGGCTGAAACAAAAAAAAGCACAAGAGACTTCCAATCTGAAGAGTCTCGAACAACAATTATCCCTTTTACACAGAACAAAATCTCGGACCGATCAGAAGATTGATACTGAAGCAATTATACATTCTTTAGAGGCTAACAGAGCGCACATTCTCTAGGCAGAAGAGGACAGATGGAGGATAAAAAGTAGAGCGCTCTGGATCACTAGTGGTGACAACAACACCCGTTTATTCCACCATTTTTCCAACCACTGTAGAAATAAAAAGCTCATTTGGGATATAGAGGATGAAGATGGAAACATTGCACACAGGACAAAAGACATCAAGAAAGAAGAATACACACATTTCAAGACTTTTTTCCAAGAATATCCACACATCTCCATACAGGATCAGATAGTCACATCCCAAATTTTCCCACGGATGGTCACCGATGAGGAAGCGAGAGCATTGGAAGCCCCCTGCACAAAAGAGGAAATCTAGCAGGTATTAAAAGGTTTTAAAAAAGAAAAAAGTATCGGTCCCTATGGATGGACTGTGGAACTCTACCTTCACTTTTTCGAATTAATGGGACAAGATCTTCTAGAGGCTATCGAGGATTCGAGAACCAGAGGGTCGGTAAACAAACATTTAAACAACACATTTATCATCCTGATTCCAAAATAGAAACTTCCCTGACAATTCTCGGATTATCGACCGATCTTGCTGTGTAATCTCAGCTATAAGATTATAACAAAGATCATTGCAAACATGATCCACCCTCTACTCTCCCAGGCACTGGCAGAGGAGCATCTTGGTTTTCTCAAGGGAAGACAAATCCTTGACACTATAGGCACCGCAGAGGAGTGTTTACACAGCATAAAAAAAAAAACATACCTGCCATACTCCTTAAACTGGACCTCAAATAGGCCTTCGACTGTATTAACTGGAACTTCCTACATCTCATCCTTCTCCAGTGTGGATTTGGGGCAGCCACTACAAACTGGATGATGGGATGCATAACCACAACCACTCTGGCAGTTTTAATAAATGGCGAGGCTTCCAAAGAATTCCATAGTGAAAGAGGACTCCGACAGGGATGTCCTCTCTCACCCCTACTCTTCATTCTGGTCTTAGAAAGCCTCAACATCTTATTAAAAAGAAGTAAATTAGCTGGCAAACTTACCAGAATTAAAGCATCTAGACTGACTCAAATTTTGCATCTACTTTTTGTAGATGACGTGATTATTATGACATCAGACTCCTTGTTTGAATGGATAGAAATTTTAAATGTGCTAAATGTTTTCTTCTCTGTTACAGGATTAAAAATAAATTTGCAGAAGTCAATGTTCTTGGCCACAAGTGCAAGGGAAACGATCCCGTCGGAGCTAAAAACTCTATTCGACATTGATTTTCGAGACCTGGAGGAAAGATTCAACTATCTTGGATACTATATCAAACCATCTAGCTACAAAGCAAAGGACTGGAGTTGGTTATATGAAAATTTTGAATGCAAAATTCAAGACTGGTGTAACAGATGTTTATTAATGGGTGGCAGATACATTTTGATCAAGGCAGTCCTGGAAAGCCTCTCGGTGTATTGGATGGATCTGGCACACATCCCACAATCTGTGCTAAAGAAACTCCGTCAGCTGATAGTTACCTTTCTCTGGAATGGAAGCAAGAAAAGTAGAGGATTACATCTCTGTGGGTGGGAAACGCTCTCAAAGACAAAAGCTTTAGGGGGCTGGGGACTGAGGAATCTGCACCTTTCCTACCTTGCTCTCTCGGCAAATACGCTTTGGCGTATCCTGATGCTACCTAGAATTTGGAACAAACTTATAAAAGACAAATATCTCTCCCACCTGCCGGTCCACTCCTGGCTCAGATCTGCCACTTTTACTCCACAGGGGGGCTCACAAACGTGGAAGCACCTTCTAAAATCGCTTCCAATTCTCCTTCATTGGATAGCGTGGCTGCCTGGCACTGGAACTACTATTGAAATTGACAAAGATGATATCCTCAGCATGGGTGTAAAGGCCCTGCTCTCTCCTAGATTGCTGGAGCGGTTGCATTTTTTAGGCTTACATTATCTCTTTCATTTAAAATCCCCTCACAGCAGAAATTCACTTGGCGAATCTTGGGTCACTAGCTCCTCGCTGTATCTAGACAGAGAGCTCTCGGCTGAATGGAACAGATACACATATCATCTAAATGAAGCCGACATTCACCTATAGGAGAGACCTGACACTCTCATCTAGATGGGAGGCGATAAATCTGGGGTCATATCTGTTAGGAACATCTACAAAGTGTTGGCAGAGGCTACTTGGCCTAATCGGGATCAGACCTGGCGCACCCGGATGTGGAAGTGGAACTGTCCGCTGAAACTCAAATTATTTACTTGGTTATTGATGGAGAATAAAATCCTAGTTTGGGATATCCTTCAGAGCCAGGGCTGGTCAGGCCCAAACTGCTGCATTCTGTGCAAGGAGGATAGTGAAACTTCACACCACCTCTTCGTGAGCTGCCACTTTACTCGACAAGTTTGGGATCAGGTCAAAGCTTCTCTAAAACTAACCGAACAATGGCTTGGATCAACGAAATTCTCTTGCTTCAATTCTTGGTGCACAAGACAACAACTTTACCCCTCGCTGCCAACCACTGTCTGTTGGAATGTTTGGTTGACAAGAAATGAAACCATCTTTGATGATAAACCCCCTTCGGTTAACTTGGTGACAAAACTTATTCTATCAACTGTCAACCGACCCTCTATCCCCACCACTGCTCAGAAACTTTGCAGATCTTCTAAAACTCTTCCCTTTGACAAAGCCATCGCTTGGTTCGATGGAGCAGCACAATTAGATGGATCTCTTTGCAGGGCGAGAGGCCATATTATCATCAACTCTCACACTTCCTACGGATGGACACTCAATGGCAGACATGGCACCAACACCAAAGATGAACTATTTGGGGCATGGGCTTCCCTTATCCTAGCTCAAAGGTTGAACATCGAAGTCTTGCTACTTCTCGGAGACTCTAAATTCATAATCGACTGGATAAATGACAAGGTTGAACTCCGATCAACAGCTCTAGAATGCTAGAAAGAGAGAACCATCGAAGATAAAAGACTCATCAAGAACCTATTTGCCTCTCACATCTACAGAGAAGACAATGTCATTGCGGACCACCTTTCAAAATTGGCTTTATCCCAGCCTCTCAGTCTCATAACATTCGCCTGATGGGAGGATGGCAATGAGGGCCCCTCAACTCATCTCAAAATATGATGTAGAAAAATCCAGGTCATGAAATCTTAATTCTGGATCAGCATCATTGTTTTTGCATTAGAATCTTGGGCTAGTTCGGCCATATCTTTAGAACAGATATAAAAAAGGAAGATTAAAATGGATTTTAAAACAGGCTGTGTGTTGTCAACAACACACCCACTAGCGATATCCTGTATCAGAGCACATTTTGGCAGTGTATTATGGTATTTCTTTGACAGCCTGCGAGCTACTATATGCATATTTTACACATGTCTGCGAGCTGATATAAGCATTTCTTCATAGGTCCCTGTTTGATGGCAACTGAACCGATGCTATGTAAAAAATTTATAAACTTTTGATTATAAAAGAGTAATTTTCATCGTGGAAAAAAAAGTTGTGACATGCATTTAATTAACATATATATATATATATATATATATATATATATATATATATATATATATATATATATATATATATATATATATATATTTGTTGTTTTGTTTATTTTATTTTATTAGGTTTTGTTTTTATTTTAATTTATTTATTTTTATTTCCATTTAATTAATTATTTATTTATTTAACATTTTTCCATTTTATTAATTTTATTATTTATTTTAAATTAATTGATTTATTTTTATTTATTTTAATTTAATTTTTTTTTTCTTTTTCTTTGGTGTTCTAACCGTTTTTTTTAGAATAGTTAAATAAGCAACATTAATTGGTTTAATGGTTAAAAACATAGGTTTCTTTCTTAGAGGTTATTGGTTCAAACCCCATGGTGATAGGATAATAATATTATTTTATTGAATTTGTTTTGTTGATTTTAGCTTTAGTAGTATTTATTTTTCGTTAATGGGGGTAATTAGTTTATTTTTCTTTAAATTTTTTACATGAGATTAGGGTAATTGGTTTTTGTTAATTTTGTTAATAATTGTAAATAAATGTAAAATGATGTAAATAATTTTGTTAGTTTTTATTTTAATTTCATTTTTTAATTTAATTTAATTTTTAATTATTCTCAAGGGGAAAATTAGAGAAGATTATGTTGCAAGTAGTGGGTCTCATGCCACCTAGGTGCTGAATTGGACTATCCATAGGGGTTAAACCATCTCACCAATAAATGTTAATCTCTTATGCATGTGGAATTTTTCTTTTGCAGGCTCAAGAATCAATGGTTCAGATTAACCCACGGGCTTGATCAATGGCTATTGAGTGGCGATTTTTAAAAAGAAATAACTTTTGCTACATGTGTCAGAATGAGGCTCGTGATACCTCGTTGGAAAGGTATCCGACAAAGGAACACAATGGTATAGGTATCCAGGACTAACAACTGATAGAAGGCATAAGAAAATGTGGAAAAATAGACCTGGGATTTAGGGGGAAATTGCTCATACCAACTTCAAACAGTCGTATTTGGAGCTATGAGTGACAAAATTAGCCTTTGGAGGGCTCCATGGAAATACAGAGGAGAGAATAATAGGCTAGGATATCAATTTATATCAAATTGAGAGCAAAAAAGGTCCAAAAATGAAAAACACATATAGAACCAGAATTTGATTGAAGAACCGACTATGTAGACTTCAAGAAGTCATATCTCAAGTTACAAGCAAGGGAATTGAGCCAACTATAACTTGATGTAAATTTGAGTCAAAGGAGAAAAGCCATAAAAATATTAATCAACATACAAAAGGAAGAAATGCCCAAAAAATTTCAAGTAACAAAAGATAATGCTAATGGACAGAGTCGATGATTGTTTTTAAAATGAATATCATGTGTAAACTATTTGAGGACGAAAATAATGAATCACGAGTCTGTTCAGTTTCTCTTTTTAATGCTCACATGTTCATTTTCAAAATGTGAGAAAAGAAACAAAAATAAAATGAAATGAAGAGTCGTGAGAATTGAAGAGTCTCTTTCTTGTCTTATAAAAGAAAACTCATAGCATAGATAGAGGTTTTTTTCCCTTTGAAACAAAATATGGTACTAGTATTTCTGAGTAATTAAGAGCATAAGAAATTTTGAAATCATGATTGTTAGCAAATGTTTGTGGGACTATTCTACACTTGTATTTGTGGTTTAAGTTTTCTGTGTATTGAATATGTGAACTATTTTTGTGCTTAGTATCTAGAATCTTTATGTTGTTGTGATTTCTTATGAGTGAAGGGATGATGTTTGTTGGACTTATGGGCCGACCCTAGTTCTACCTTAGTTCTCCAAAAAAACCCTTATCACCGTCGGTCCTTCTGGTAAACCAGAAGGCTACACCACACATAGAGTGCACAATGAAGTCTCACCTGAGATGGTTTATGGGGGATTGCAGGACGCAGATATATGCAGTTATGGAAGGGATTGGGGGATGTTATTTCTTCTTCTTCCTACTTAACCATGCATTCTATTCTACTATTCATCATATCCATTCATTCAATCAATCAATTGCATATTTAATCTAGTGTGCGATGTAAGTAACTCATCCATTCATCTATCTAACCATTCAAAGACATTGCAGAAATAATAACACATAAAAACACATTGCACACATGGTTTTACCATGGTTCACCCCCCCTTGGTGATATGTCCACAAATATCTTCTGCTTATTTATTCTTATTCATCAAAAAACGTTGTGCACGCTACATCAGAGTAGTGAGTAGTGAGGTGGACTAGGATCACACCAAGATCCACAGCTTGCGACGTGACCCTCAACTACTTCAACCTCATTTGAGCTTTATAGCTCCTAAAACAGACTTCCAATCCCAAAAAGTCCACAATAGGTTCTCCAAAAAAAACTTGTCGCACTGAATATCTAACACTTCTATGATATGATGATATCTTCGATCCTCCCCTAATGTACCTCATACCCCTTATTTATATTACAAAAATGGGTTAGAAACCCTTACAATCCATCCCAAAATGCTAACCCTGACTAGGCTAGATTTGTCCACTTTCGTGCCAGATTTCCACAAATCTTGTTGTGCGCATTGCTTTTCCTCAAAATGTGTCACACTATTCTACCTCGCTTTTTGCAATGTTATCCAAACATGCCTACTCCAAATATCCCCCAACACTAATATGTGGCTCGTCCCAAGCCACAGTAGCCTCAGTGCACCTTCGACAATTCTACCTCCAACACATGAAACATATATGCTAATTCTGACAGTTTTGTTTTGGCCTCTGCACTCTTCCCTGCTAATGTCTCCAAACCCTATGTTGTAATGTGCTCTCCTAACACTTCTTTTATTTCTATGAGCACCTGTTCCCATTTTCCATTTTTTGTTTGGAGCTCATCAATCATCCCTTATACTTGTTGCTGGAATGGCTCCAACTAAGCCTGTCTTGCTTGCTTCTGCTCCTGCACAGTCTTTACTTTGTCCTATAAGTTCTTCAGTTCATGCGTCGCCTTCATTATAAGGGATATGTCCATGTTTTTCTGTCTTTTCTTCAAGTTCCGAACCGCCACATTCAATTTTTACTCCCTCTGCTCCAAATGTTGGATCTTTTCATCCTCTTCAAGGCTTGTCCAAATTTGTGCAGTCCTGTTATACAATTCTTCCACTTCTTTAACCTCTTTCTCTATACTCTCTACTTGCATAGTAGCAACTTGTTCCCTCTACTCTTTCACCTCTGGAGGTGTGCTCAGAGTTAAATTCTTTGTTAACTTTGTTATTTCTTTCTTTTATCTTTCCATGGTTTGAGTGATTTTTTGTATCTTGACTTCTGTTGTAACCTCATGTTCCTGTGCGTAGTTGAGTATACTCATGTATAGCTCTATGAGATTCTTATCCAAATTGTCGGTGCACTTCTTCTCTTCCTCCTTTTGCAACGTGATTTTATCACATGTTACTTGCAACATCTCCTTCACCTCGCGGTCGATTTCTAGGTTGGTGGCATCATCCTTATCTATATATTGCACTTCCTTCATTACACTTGCTTACAGTCCATATTGTGCCTTTGTGGGTATTTTCACCATGACCAACTATATATGTTGTGCGTACTTTACGGGTCTCTGTGTTATCTGTTCATCCATCTCCAACATGTCTTGTGTGAATCTCAATCTGTCACTGCACACTACTAATGTCTCCACAATCTCTTCCTGCTCCTTCTGCAATGTTGTTTCCTGTTCTTTCTCTGTCGGTTTCATTGCAGGATGATGCGATGTATTGAGTTGTAGTCTCTATGAGATGTCATGGACTTCTACTATTTTTTCCATGATTTCCTCCCTTTATGCCTCTACCTCACATAATACATCCTCTCCTATGTCTTGGACTTTGTCTTCTACAGACTTGGCATCGTCCTCTGTAATAGTGATAATTGGAGGGTTCTTATGATACTTCATATTTTTCCTGATTTCTACCTCCTGTGTTTCTATTCTCTTCTTAGTTGGGGTTGAGGTTTGCGCCTGATTTTTCATCCTTGTTGTTTCCCCATATTTTACTGATCCAAGTGGATATTGGTGGCCACTCACCTATTCCAATTAGCTCCTCGTGTCCATTTTTTGTTCAACACGTTCTTTTGTACTGCTTTGTAATTGTGATTTCTACACTTCTGGGGTTGTCTGAAGCCCCACACATCCTCTAGGTGGATACGAGTGGCCTCTAACCTAATCCAACTGGATTATTTTATATGTTTTCATGTCAACACATCTTGTTGTACTTCCAGGGTTGTTTTGGGGCCCTAAACATTATTTTTTTGGATCGCCATAGTCAAATTGTAGACGTATTCAAAGTTTGATGGATGAATGTGTAGTTCTCTGAAAGACCTTTCCAATGGGATATCACGTGCCTGAAACAGAGGTTGCATGCAAACATTATGACGCTTGGAAGTTGAGGTACCAAATTACACCAACTTACCCATAGGGCCCACATGACTTTCGATGTTTCACCTTCTAGGGTTAGGTTTTTGGATGTCTATGGTTTTGGAATTCATGAGTAATATAAAAAAGGCCTTTGGAGCCTCATTGTAATCCATTATGCTCAAAAGGATGTGCATAGAATCCACATCTCTTCTTAGATATAGCTAACACAATTTGAGCAAGTGTTTTAGTTCTGCAGTTTTACAGTTTCAGCCTATTTCATTATTCAATAGAAGATATTGTTCACTGGGTATTTGTGGTATTATTCATATCTCTGTGTTTATTGTACTTAGTTTGTTAATCGGTTTGTTCCTCTCCTAAATCTAGATCAGTGGTATCAGAGCGGTCTTCTCTTCATTTATTTTTCTTTGTGCATGTCCCTGACAAGATCTAGGTACAAGAAGTTGGGACTCGAACCAATCGATCCTGAAAACAACCCTTTGGGGATGAAAATAAATATGATGGAGTAAGAGATCCTATTAAAATGTTGCTCGAGGAATCCCTCGCACGACAAAGGAACAAAATGATGGAAAAATTCACACATATCCTTCGACGATTGCCCACAGGAGAAGCATCTTCATCAAGTGGTCATGCAACCCTCTTCAAGGTACAGGTAAATTTTGATATTCTATTATTTGAAGGACTAATATATGTGAATGTTGTAGATAAATGGTTGAATTTTCTCTAAGGATATTTTTCGGTCCACAATTTTTTCAATAGGGAAAATATCACTTTTGCACTCCTCAAGGCCATTCCCCGTGTTAAATATTGGTGGGATACTTACTCTGAGCAAAGGGTCGTGGAGGAATATACAATTTTTGTGGAGGCCCCTACATGGGATTCCTTCCAGGATGCCATTAAAGAAAAATACTACCTTGTTGGAAGCTATGAGGACCAGTACACCAGATGGACCACCCGACGTCAAGAAAGGGAGAAAACAATACCAGATTTCACCAATATTTTCCATACCCTACGCACCAAATTGGGTATCAAATACTATGAGCATCATTTGGTGATAAAATAATGTGGTTGTTTGCATAGATACATTCAAATAGAAATGGAGTTCCTGTACATCGCATCATTGGGCACGACTTATAGATACACTGTCAGGATCAAGAAGAAACGATGAGAGTTTGGATATGAAAACCCCTCATAGTTGAAGCAGGGAAAAGGCAGCCCCAACCCACACAGAAAGGGACCAAGTCGAGATGGCCGCCCTTAGGACAACCAGTCCAAGCTACAATAGAAGAAGGGAAATGATAAGACAAAGAAGGAGACGGGAAAATGGTGTGAGTACCATAAAAGTCCTTGACACAACACTGAAGAGTTCCGCTCCACAACACTGAAGAATGCCGTTCCAAGCAGTGCCTCGTGGTCGAGATGAAATCTTCCAATTTAGAGGTTGATTCTAATTCCAAGTCAAATCTTGAAGGAGGGAAGCGAATTATCGTTGTTGAACCCAGTTCCACTGTCACTACCACCAAAGTCTAGCCAAGTAAACCAGGAGAACCAGAGGAACGTGAATGCCTCTTTCACTCACAAATGTGGGTCAAGGGGGCTCCAATTCATTTCATTATCGATAGAAGTAGTCAGAAGAACCTGATTCTAGAAGAGGTCGTCAAGCAGTTGGACCTGCCAATGACACCACACTCGCATCACTACACCATCGGATGGCTTCATCAAGGAACATATCTTCATGTTAGCCAACAATGTCGTCTTCCTTACCGCATCAAGACTTTCAAAGATGAGGTATTGCGTGATATTGCTCCCCTTGAATTATGTGATGTTCTTTTAGGACAACCATATTTGTGGAAGTGTCATGCCGTGTATGAGTCTATACCCTGCAGTGTTTTATTACTTTGGGTAGACAATTGTACAGGATCCCAGAGGTAGCGTCACCTACTTCTATTTCTTTAATCTCTGCTAAGCATTGCAGTAAGGTCATTTCATAGACCGAGAAGTTCATCTTATTTGTGATCCATTCTCACAGTAAGCAGAAGGTCGCCGCCACATCCGTGGCCTCTACACAATGCCTCTCTTTTCACCAGAAGCAAGTGGACAGGATCGTGGAAGAATACAGATACATCTTCGCCTCACCTACAGGGGTACTGAAACACTGCCAAGTCAAGCATCCAATTGATATGACCCCCGATGTGTCTCTACCTAATGGACCAGTCTATTGATGCTCACTTATGGAGAATGACGAAATAAGGTGTCAGATCCAAGAGCTTCTTTAAAAGGGGCACATAGAGTTTCAACCTATTTCATTATTTAATAGAAGATATTGTTCACTGGATATTTGTGTTATTATTCATATATATGTGTTTATTGTATTCATTATGTTAATCAGTTCATTCCGCTCCTAAATCTGGATCATTTACTTCCTGTGGATGAGAACTACCCTTCTTTCCATCTACTTTAACTTCTGTCCTTGATAATTTTTCTTTCTTTCTGGGATTTTTGTTGGTTTTGTTGCTTCTTGAAGCTTGGTCGTGCTCTATAGCCTTCCTGTTATTTTTAGTTGGACTGCTTGTCTTTTTAGATGTTACTATATCTTCTAACTCCTTCGGTTTGGTTCCTTTCTTTGTTGTTGTCACCTTCCACTATGTGGTCCAATCTCTTACAATCCAGTATACCTCTTCCCTTGATGCACAATATCTCATTTCCAACCACTTCTTCTTTGGGTCCCTGGTGGCCTGGATCCATAAGTGATGTATTGATGCTTTAAAATTTGCAATGCCTTCATTCTCTTGCACCACTTCCACTGGGATCCTCCATACATTTGTTGTCTTTTGTTACATATCCTCCAAGAACATGGAGAATACCGCGTTTTTAGCTTACTGGTTCTTGGGGTCCTTTTCCTGCCACAAAGTTTCGTAGCGTGTTGCATAACACTTTCCCTTCCTGTCTAGAAGAGAAGAAAACTTTGGCTCCTTCCAGCCCATCAATGCGATCAAAATTAGAAACCAGGAGTAATGAAATTTAGTTCCATTATCCTGTGCATCTCGATAGTCTACCAAGAATTGGTTCAACATATATGGTGCCCAACTAAATGCTATTCCCTTTGTGCATCGTGAAGTGAATTTTATCACTCCTGCTGGGGTTTCCTCCTTTCTGTGCTTTCTTAGAAGTTTGCAGGCCATCAATTTTGTGGAAAACCTTGTTGTCTAATCGTTAATTTTCTTGATGATGAGTACTTGGGTTCCCCTATTTGTCCCGAGATGTGTTTTTACTTCTTCTGCGAACTCTTTATCCCTGGATTTTTTTTCTGGGTAGTCCTCTAGCTTCACCTCATTGATAGGTAAACATGTGATCTTCACTATGAGATCCACATCGATGGGGACTGGCCTATCCATCCACATGATACCTCTGTGTACCCTGGCCAATAAAGGTTTCACATACAATCCCACATTTTTACCACGCCCAAAATGAGGTATATCCAATAGATTCATCATGCCTCAATTGTAGAGACTTGTAACCCACTGTGTGGGCTCTAGAATAGCTTTCCCTGGGGGTCCAACCTCCCCTCTATCCTCCAAGTATGTTTCCTGCATGAATTCTGGGAACTTCATTGTGTCAGTTATGTCATGGTCCACATACTTAAGCTTTGGTACCTTCCCCAACATGTCTTCCACTGCGACTACATCGTCTGGAAGATGGGGTAGTGTGATTTCCACTGCACTTGGTGACTTCCTCTTTTGACCTGTGGCTAGGTTTTCCTCTGTGACTTTGTCTTTGGGTTATTCTTCTTCCTCTTCCTCTATTTATTTCTAACATGTGATTTCTTCCACGAGTACCTCGTTTGCGCTAGCTTTCGACTTCTTTGTATCCTTTTCCTTTGTTGTTACAGGGTTTTTTGGGGTGCTGTCGTTAGAGTTTTCTTCTCTTGGACTCGCTTGTACCTATTCCACTTTTTATAATTCCTCCTTGAATCTGATGGGAATGTTTGACTCATTCTCAGATGTTGTTACATCCTCCATCTCCACAAACTGCTATGTTTCTTCCATTCATTCCTTCTTCCGACTGGACTATCGGGTTACTCACACAAATATACTAGGAGGATTGAATTTCGAGGGTTCCATTGAATTATTCTTTCACATGATCAAATGATTCCTCCTCTTTATCACTCACCCTTTTCGCACACTCTCAAGTGCTTGGTTTCTCAAAATTCTCTAAGTGTCGAACTTACTTGTGATTTTCCCTTTTTATAGACCCGATCATTAATGTTCTGACTTATTTTTCACTTTTTCCGGTCATTTCACAGTGTCTAATTTTCCTTCATGCATTCTTCCAAATTATGTCACACCAATTGTTTTGCAAGAATCACTTATTCCTCCTAATTACTTGTTTTTTGGATTTTTCTTCATTTTTTTGTTTTTATCTTCCTTTTTCCTTTGTCAACTCCTACTATTTACAATATGTAAAAGTCTACTACTACGCTGCAACTATTGAGAGTTAGTAGGTCGACTTTCCCTATATAGTTTCAGTCGACTACCATTTAACATTCCTTTCACTTCCTTTCTTGTTAAGTCTTGCAGTTGTACAACACTTGCATCTGTTCCCGACTTTATCTGATATGGCCCTAGGAAATGCATTATGAGCTTCCCTGGGTGATGCAAATACTTACTGTCATAGAGGAGAACTTAATCTCCTTCCTTAAACTTTGTCTTCTTGATATGTCTTTCATGCCATGCTTTATCCTTTGTCTTATGTACCTCTTGATGGAAACCTGCCATGATTATGTCTTCTTATAATTCCATTAGTTGATCCAATTATGTTGTGCCATCTTTTGTCATATCTGTAATTGTTTCAATGCACATACTTGACATTAAGTAATCTAATGGAACTACTACCTCTTTTCCATACACCAATCTAAAGGGTGTTTTTCGTGTTAGTTTCTTGCAGGAAGTTCTATAAACCCAAAGTACTGTTGGTACCTTCAAATCCCAATCATCTTTGTTTGCATTACAAATCTTTGTCAAGGCATTCTCCAAAATCTTGTTGAAGGCTTCTACTATGCCATTTCCTTGAGGGTGGTAAGGAGTACTCTTCTGGTGGTATATATTAAACCCCTCAAGCATTGTCTCAATTGTACTGTTGATGAAGTGGGTCCCTTGATCACTCATAAATATTCTTGGACATCCAAATATTCTCACTACATTCTAAAATAAAAAGTGTGTTACATTCCTTTACTGGTGTTGCCTCTGCCCATGTGGCTAAGTATTTTGTTGTTGTAATAATGTATCTGGCTCTTGATCTTCTTGTTGGTGGATTCATTGGTCCTAAAAAATATATTTCCCATTTATCAAACACTTGTAAAGTAACATGTAGTCTTAGTGTCATCTCATCCATCCTTGATGGTTTTCCAACTCTTTGGCAAACATCACAGTTCTGACAGTATTCTTTTGAATCCTTATGAACTGTGGGCCACCATAATCCTACGCGAAATACCTTTTGGGTAGTAGATTTTCTTGTGTAGTTTCCTCTTGCAATTCCTTCATGTGCTTCTGCCAAAATAATGGGTCTTTCACGCTCCATCACACATCTCCTCAATATGATATTTGCTCCTATTTTATATAAATGACATGCAATCAACTAATAATCTACAACTCTAACTACCAAAATTTTCTACTGCAGAGTAGTAAATTCTCTTGGTGCAAAGCTTGTACTCAAAAAATCAATAATGTCAACAAAATATCCATCTGCAATTTGTATTGAAAAAAAATTGTGCATCTGGAAAGTTGTCTTCCAAGTTAATGGGTTCTTCTCTGTTTGTTATCATGTATAAGTGATCTAGTCCTGCATTCAATCTTCTAGGCTTCACTACAACTTCAAAGTCAAATTCCTTAGAAAGAAATAGCCATATACATATCTGTACCCCCAACACTGTCTTATTAACTAAGTATCTCAAAGATGAATGATCTATAAACATCTTAAAGTGATGTCCCAACAAGTAATGTATGTATTTCTACAAAGCATACAACATTGCTAATCCTTCTCTTTCTATAGTGTTGTAGCTCTACTCTGAATCTGAAAACTTTCTTCTTGCAAATGAAATAGGGTGATCTATATCACCTTCTCCTAGCTGGGTTAATACTGCTCCTAATGTTATTGCAGATGCATCTACATGCACATGAAATTCTTTATCCCAATCTAGAAATACTAAAATAGGTGCAATAACCATCCTCTCCTTCAAAATATCCAAACTCTTCCGACATTCATCATTCCGCTGGTACTTAGTATCTTTCTTCAACAGTTTCTCCATTGGCGCAGTGATCTGTGCATATCCCCTGATGAATTTTCTGTAATACCCTTTATGGCCCTAATGTAATATTCAATTGGTGCACTAACTTTGGTGGTGGTAAGTTAACTATGAGAACAATTTTGGAAGTATCAACCAATAGGCCATTTTTACACACCACATGCCTTAACAAAATGCCAAAAGGTACGTTGAAAATACACTTCTTAATATTTAATGAGATCCAACATTGTCTGTATCTATCCAACGTCAACCTTAATACTTCAACATGATATTTCAGCAGATGGAACACTGCCCAATCATCCAAGTAAACCTCCACAAAGTTGTGAATAAAGTCCTTGAAAGCTACTACTACTACTCTTGAAAAAATGGTTGGTGGATTCTTTAATCCAAATGGAATAATTGTATACTGAAATGAGACCCACTCTGTAGAAAATGTTGTCGTGTGTCTATCTTCTGGTGCAATCCTTATCTGATGATAACCTAAGAATCCATATGTAAAAGAATAAGCTTCTTGACCCCCTACATTTTCCAAAACTTCCACTGTGAATGGGGTAGGAAAATGATCATGTAGGCAAGCATCATTCAACTTTCTCAAATCTACAAAAATCCTTATCCCTCACTTATTTTCTTGCAACGCCATGGGACTGATCCATTCTGACTCTTCTAAAGGTTCTATAACACCAACTTTTAGCATCTTGTCAATTTCTATCAGTACCTTCTCTTTGTATATTGGATTCAATATGTACGTCCTCTGTTTGATAGGTCTCGCTTATGGTTTCAATGGGATTTTCATCTCTCCTAGATCTCCTTCTAGACCCTTCATCTCTGAAATGTTGTTGGAAATAATTCACTGTACTCGCGTTGTAATTCTGTGATCCTTTCTACTGTCTGATGATCCCAATAATCTCCAATGCTATCCATTTTTTGGTTTTCTGCAGTGCCAATATTTACCTTCTTGATATTTAGTTTTGCATCATAATCTTCTTATTCCATCTTAGGACCTTCTACTTCCATTTCATCTTCTACTTCTGGGATCTAGATGTTGTGCGGATTAGCTTCTTCAGGTTCTTCTGCTTCTGCCACATGATAACAGTGTAGCAATTGTTTGACTATCTAACTATCCTGCCTCTAAGATTCTGGATTTATTTCAAACTTTGGTTATTCAAATATCATGTCTCTTACCACTTTCAGCGTTGTATCAATCTCTATAATGTCATGTGAAAAGGAAAATGTCACTACAAATCTCTGCAGTATTTCTTCCCAGTTGGTAGTTTCTCTGTGTTGTTCCTGTTTTGTGTACCAATTCTTTGGAATGCCTCCTAGTGTGTGAATAAAATGGTGTGGCCATGATTCTGGTGGTACTGATATCCATTGATATATGCACTTCTCTACATTCTCTTGGGGTTGTCCAAATCCTTCATATTTCTCCTCATATTTTTACTCCCATCCTTCGTCGAATTTGATGTGTAGTAATTTTTTGCACTAGAACCAATTGTTGATCTTTGCATTGTGGGTACCCCACCATATTGTAGGTGTAGGATTTAAAGAAATATCTAATGCTAGTAATCTTTGGTTTTCCATAACTTCTATCTCATATTTCATCAAAAATTCTTCTAAATCATTTAATCCATAAAAAGTAGGAGGTTCTCTTACCTCTGTACCAACCCATCTCAGTGTGCACGTCATTCTGGCACTTCTCCTGGTAGATAATTCATGTAATAGTTGTTTCCATTTTTTTAGTCTCGTGTCAGATTATGAATCACAAGAGCTAATGCTCCTCCAACTGAGCATGCCATCTGCAGTTGGGGTGATATAATATTCTTCATACATAGTAGTCCTGTATAGTTGATTCACATCTTTTGTAAGAATATTACCCGTAGGTTCCACATACTTGCCTCCTTCTGAGGGATCCAATGGCACAATAAATATGTATTCTCCAGACTCAAATATCATTTTTCTTGTCTTCAAATTAATAATAGCCTAGTTTTCAAAGGCCCAATCCAGACCTAACAATGCTAGATATGGTGAAGTATTATCCACTATGTCAATGAATTCAAAGTCATCCATGGTGCACACACCATCTAGATCAACTAGAATCCCCTTCAACCTTCCTATTGATACCACTCTGTGTTGATTTTCCAACTTCAACTGAATGGTTGAAACCCTAATTGTGGTTCTCCCATAGCTTCCCAAGTTTTATTTGGCAGAAAATTGACTTCAGATCCTAAGTCTAGTATAATATCCCCCATATTGAAATATCCCATGTTATGATTCAATCTGAATTCCCTACTACTTCTTCTCTTCTTTCAGACCCGATCCACCCTTTTTACCCCCTCTTTCCCAGGATTATAATTTTCTAGTAAATTATGTTGTACTTCTAAGGAATTTTTATCACTGAACAATTTAACACAAGCTCCCAAATTTTTTATTAAGTTACTTACTTGTTCTGAAGACTTCTCTTGATTATTTTGATCAAATAATGAGGGCATATCATAGACTGGTATCTCATCTACTGGCTTTGTTCCTAAAGTGGACGCAATATTTTCCTTCAGTTTTTCTTATCTAGCTTCTTTGAATATCTCTCTGTTTGCGCACATCAAACTTCTACTCAGGCGATGTATTCTTCATGACCCACTAGTACTCATCCTAATCCTTATTAGTTTCATCTTCTCCTATCTTGGATCCACCTCTAGTCACTATGTTGATCTTATTTTTGTCTTCTTCTCTAATTTTAACCTGGATCCATTGCACGTTCTGATTAGTATGGTTCCTCTTGTCCTATATTTTGGAAAGTCCTTTGTTTCATGGTATGTTGCATGACAATACATACATGTCGCAGGTGGCTGTGGGAATTCCCTAGAATAGTTCCATGGTTTTTGATAGTTATGACACACTATTGGTCCTTGAACTCCTCCAAATCATCTTCCTCCATGGCCTCCTCCTTTAAAGATTCCTCTGCTGCCCTGATTATCTATGTGCGGTGTGTTATACTGAGGTCCTTGATTATACTGCAGTTGTGGATTATTGTACTACTGTGGTGTTGCACACTATTGTGTAGGGTTATATTGTTGTTGTCCTTGAAATTGTTGCACATTATACTGTGGTTGTGCTACGAATTTCTACATGAGATTGTACTGTGGTTGCTGCACAATTTTATACTACGGTTACTATGTAGATTGTCCTATTACATATTCATCATGCACCTTGTATGTATCTGCAATCCTTTTTTTCATTATCTACAAGTTTTTACAGTCCTTGTCCTCGTGTCCAACTAACTTACAAAAGTTGCAATATGTACTTTTTGGAACTGTCTGGTACTTTTGCATCAAGGGGAAGTGATAGGGATCCTTCTTGATGCATGAGAATATCTCCACCTCATCACGCATAAACTGATTAGCATGAGTGGTGTGCATTCAAGGAAGGGAGAGGCGACACCCTTTCAATTTTTCTTCGATAATATAAAGTGTGATCAAGGAATTTAATGCTGACAAGTTGGAAGAGCCAAGTTGTGCCTTCTCACAAGATAGAGATAAGGTCACCATTAAGTGGTTGATGGTAGGAGGGATCTGCATCCGATTCAACTCAGATTTCCATCATTGTAATTTGCCCATTAGACATGCATTTTGAATGGTGATTAGACACCACTAGTTTAGCTTGGAGGGAAGCCCGTCGAGCCCCTCTTGTATAAATCTTTGTATTGTATGACTGGGAGAGGCTGCTAAAGTTTGATGAAAAATCATTTTAAGTCATGTTGGAGAGGGTGATAGGAGCCGAGACTCAGTTGTAGTCCAGACTCAAAACATTGTAAATTGACATTCTGATATTAATAGAAAGAACAATTTTCATTTTTGTTAATTTCTGTGTAATGGATATTTTGTTGTGAATGTCATTTGTATGCATTTGAGTTGTAGATGTATGTTAGAAATCATATATAGGGATAGAGATACAATTTTATATCTGTGAGTCAACATAAGGAGTGCATGTATGAACTCAGTGGAGTCAGAAGAGAAGCTTCCAGGAGGGCACACCAAGATAATTCACAGACTCGGGAGGAAATTTCAAGGTGGTTGGGTACCTTGGAAAGAAATACTGTGTAGGAGGAAACACAACGTAGAGTTATTGAACACTATGTAACACTCTTCCAGGAGGGAATAGAGCAAGTACGAGAGCATACAAGAGTACCACCTTCTAAAGTGTTGGAATCCTTGAGAGAACCCCAGGGTTGTTGAACACTCTGAGGAAGGAAGGCTTTGCAAGAGTGAATCGACAAAGGAAATAATATGCCTTAATAATTCTAGGTAGGATAAGGGAGAATTCATCAAAATGATTTGACGAGTGCAAGGAGTGCACCAAGGATACTGTAAGTTCATCTTACAAGATCAGGAAGAAGGGCGTTGAGTTTCCAAGAGGGCACGAGAAATTCCACTGAAGGACAGAGGAACTGGGGACCTTGAAGGTTTTCAATCCGAGCAAAGTCGCAGAAGTGATTGCGCAGAACTATGCAAGGAGTCCAGGTGAAGTTTGAGAACAACCTAAGTCTTGAGAAGAAATTGAGATAAGTGTGAAAGGGGTTGAGGACTTGTGAAGTCCCAAAGACCATGAAATCATCCATCGTCGGGAGGAGACAGGTGGTAGAAGGTAGAGAGATCCGGGAGAGGGTGCTCTGGGAGGTTTGACAAGAGAAAACAAAGATCTTTGCGAAGTCGCAAAGAGCAGTTTGAATCTAGACTGTTGGATCTGGAAGGGACACATGGAAGAAATCTACATGAGCCGGAGGAGTAGTTCTCCGGGAGATATAGGAGGAGAACATCGAGAGAATACCCGAAGAGTCAGAAGACGCAACAATACTAGGTATCCATTTGGATAGGACATGTGGAGTTGAATTGAAATTTTGTTGATTCACAAATCAGGAGAGACAAAGATAGGAGAAGTGGAAATTCCCGAAGGACGGAGTCACGGAGTAGATTATAGCCATTGGCTGTGAGAAGAATGTGGACCGTAGATTTATCCCTGGAGAATTCGATAATTTGGGGATCGGGAAAAAGGGAGCAAAGAGTTCACAAAATCTTTGAAGCACAGAGTCACTAAGGGATCTAGCCCATAGTCATAATCTGTGGTCACATAAAATTTAGGGCTTAGCAAGAAAATCTAGTGCCCATTGTCATTGAGATTTGAACAATGCTAATAAGAGGGCCTGTGGGTGTCATATGATCTACGCAAAAGGTGGAAGGGCTTGTGTCAAGTTGGATTGGTTCCCATCAGGAGCAGACGAGCCAATTTGGCTCAGTGACTTGAACGATCCTAGACTGGGAGGTCAAGCAACCCTTTGGACAGAAGGGGGGGGTCTGCGCCAGAGTGGTATCAGATCTTGAATGTTTGCAGATTGTAGGAAAAGGTGAAGAGAGATTGAGTGGGACGCTCTGTGGATACTGTTGCGAGGCACACATCATATCATAAACAACCAGGTGAGCTACAGGTGGAGAAGGATGGATTTTGAAGGTCATAAATGTGGTAAAAGGGAAGACTACCCGTAGATAAGAAAAGCGACGATGAACAAGGAGCTCAGTGAAATTCGAGCAGAGGTGGAGAGGCTAACATTCAATATGCAGTAGGAAGAAAAAGTGTGTTGTAGATACGAATGGCCTTTGAGAAGGACAATTAAGTGGCATGTTCGAAGGTTGTTGGCCTGAAAGCAACAATAGGTGTTGAGGAGGTGGTTGAAATATGTCAAAAACCTCAGTGGTGAGGGAAAGAGATATGGGAGGAATCTCATAGGTTGTTAGGTGGGTAGTGTGAAGGGATTAGTTGATCTCATAAACTACCAGGAGGGTAGAGGAGACTTCCCGAATTTCCAAGTGGGCAAGGGAGAAGAGATGAGCTCAACCAAGAATTTGCATTAGCAGGGGGTGTTTATAGATGGAGAGGAGGAGGAATATAGGTCTCATCCATATGAAGACTCATGCGGAGCTGTAAGCCGTGTGAATGAATATGATGACAAGTTGGAGACTTTCATCACAGAGGATAAGGATCAGAGGAGCGTTTTGATCATTGGAGGATTCAAGATATTCTTTCCAAGAAACTAAGGAGAGGCTAACATAGATGTTGCAGGTGAAACATAAGGACATCGAGATGAGATTTTCATGGAGGAGGAGGAACAAATACTGAAGTCTGTCCCAACAGAAGGGGAATACCCAGTTGACTTACTCACTCGGTGGGAAATGGAATTAAAGGCACTGGAGGATTGTTTGGATAGTCTGGACCCAGAAGGTGGCTGAAAAGAGATAGCCAAGAACAAGGAGGCATACCGGCATGAGTTGCAGTTGTAGGAAGATAGAATAGAACCAGCCGGATGATTGACATGAGTTAGCCTGTCAGAAGAGATAGTCAAACAACAGTTCAGTGGAAGGACTGCAGAATTGGAGTCTACAACAGAGCGTCTAGTTAGTACCACAAGGGATGAAAGCAACATGGGAGATCAGGATGACCTTATACCCATGGAGAGACATGAAGAGTTGCAGCCGAGAATACTACACAAGCTAATCCAACCGATGAAGCAGCAGGAAGAAGTTGTAGAGGAGATATGGAAGCTGATGTTGAAGTCAACAAAAGAAGTTTTCATCAATGATAATATGGAAATAAAGGAACCTACATGAGAAGAAGGGAATATGCAAGAGCAGCTACAAAAAAAAATTAGAGGAGAATAAAGACAACTCCAGGAGAAATTTTTGGATCCAAGGGGATTTCAGCAGAGCTGGGGAGATCATGAGCAGGAACTCATGAATTTTTGTATCTGTGGAGTATTATGTAGAAGCATCACTCCACCTCAGCATGCGCCAACTGATTATCACAAGTGGTTCACATTCAAGGAAGGGAGAGGCATTTCCCTCTCATTTTTCCTTTGAGAATCTAAAGCGTGATCAAGGCATTTAATGCTGACTAGTTGGAAGAGCCAAGTTGTGCCTTTGCACAAGCTAGAGATAAGGTCACCATTAATTGGTTGACAGTAGGAGGGATCTTCATTCAATTTGGATCATATTTCCATCATTGTAATCTATCCATTAGACATGCGTTTTGAATGGTGATTAGACACCACTAGTTTAGCTTGGAGGGAAGCCCGTTGAGCCCCTCTTGTATAAATATTTGTCTTGTATTCCCGGGAGAGGCTGTTGAAGTTTGATGAAAAATCATTGTAAGCCGTGTTGGATAGGTTGATAGGAGCCGAGACTCAGTTGCAGTCCGGAATCAAAACATTGTAAAATGACATTTTGTTATTAATAGAAAGAATAGTTTTCTTGTTTGTTAATTTCTGTGTAATGGATATTTTGTTGTGAATGTCATTCATATGCATTTTAGTTGTAGATGTATGTTAGAAATTGTATGCAAGGATAGAGATACAATTTTTGTATCTGTGAGTGTGTTGGATTAAGTCTGGTTCTCTAGGCTAAGTGCAAGGAGTGCGCGACAAAGGGTGGAAACTCTGTGAGCCGACGCAAGGAGTGCATGTATGAACTCAGTGGAGTCAAAAGAGAAGCTGCCAGGAGGGCACACCAAGATAATTCATAGACTTAGGAGGATATTTCAAGGTGGTTGGGTACCTTGGAAATAAATACTATGTAGGAGGAAACACAATGCAGTTACTGAACACTCTGTAACACTCTGCTTGGAGGGCATAGAAAAAGTACAAGAGCATACAAGAGTAACACCTTCTGAAGTGTTGGAATCCTTAAGAGAACCCCAGGGTTGTTGAACACTCTGAGGAAGGAAGGCTTTGATAGAGTGCATCGACAAAGGAAAGGAGATGCCTTAAGACTTCCAAGTAGGCTAAGGGAGAAGTCGTCGAAAGGATTTTCCGAGCGCAAGGAGTGTGCCAAGGATACTATAAGTTCATCTTACAAGATCAGGAAGAAGGGTGTTGAGTTTCCAAGAGGGAATGAGAAAGTCCACTGAAGGATGCAGAGGAACTGGGGACCTTGAAGGTTTTCAAGTCGAGAAAAGTCGAAGGAGTGTTTGCACAAAACTCTGCAAGGAGTGCAGGAGAAGTTTGAGAACATCATAAGTCTCGAGAAGAAATTGTGCTAAGTGTGCAAGTGGTTGAGGACTTGTGAAGTCCAGAAGACCATGAAATCATCCATTGTTGGGAGGATACAACTGGCAGAAGGTTGAGAGATCTGGGAGTGGGTGCTTTGGGAGGTTTTTGAAGAGAAAACAAAGATCTTCACGAAGTCGGGAAGAGTGGTTTGAATCCAAACTATTGGATCTAGAAGGGACACATGGAAGCAATCCACATGAGCTAGAGGGGTAGTTCTCCAGGAGATATCAGAGGAGAACATCAAGAGAATACCCAAAGATTCAAGAGCCAAAGAAATCCTAGGTATCCATTGGGATGAGACACGTGGAGTTGGATTGATATTTCGCCGATTCACAAACCGAGAGAGATAGAGATAGGAGAAGTGAAAATTTCTGAAGGACGGAGTCGTGGAGAAGATCATAGTCATTGGCTATGAGAAGAATGTGGACTATGGATTTATTCCTGGATAATTTTCTGATTCCGGGATCGGGAAAAAGGGAGAAAAGATCTCGCAAAAGCTCTGAAGTGCAGAGTTGCGAAGGGAGCTGGCTCACGGTCGTAATTTGTGGTCACATAAAAGGTAGGGATTCGTAAGAAAATATAGCACCCATTGTCATTGATATTTTAACATCGCTAAGGAGAGGGCCCACGGGTGTCATACAACCTGCAAAAAAGGTGGAAGGGCCTGTGTCAAGTTGGATTGGTTCCCATCAGGAGCCGACAAGCCAATTCAGCTTAGTGACTTGAATTGTCCTAGACCAGGAGGTCGAGCATCCCTTTGGAGAGAAGGGGGGGGGGGTCTACGCCACTTCCCATGTGTTTTTCAAATCTCACACCATGGTCCTCCTCGGGCTAAAGGGTTTGGCATACCCACTCCAATATACTGTGAAAGTAATGGACACTCATTCTTGTGATGACCTTCTATCCTAGACATTATACACCAGGCATCTTCTCTTTTCTCCTTTCCTTTGTTTTAATTTAACTATAATGTTAAGTTATTCAAACCTTGATTCAACTCTTCCATAGTTGGATATGTATGCCATTATACACCAGACATCTTCTCTTTTCTCCTTTCCTTTGTTTTGATTTAACTATAATGTTAAGTTATTCAAACCTTGATTCAACTCTTCCATAGTTGGATATGTATGCTTGTATTGGTTTTCCTTTAGCTATAAGGCTTCCTACAAGGCCTCACCCTGACTTTGAAATTTATGTTGTATCAAAGGATACTTCAAGTGTGGAAACTGTTAGCACTCTGTAATTTTCCCAAGGCTGTAGAGGCAGTCATAGAGACAACATCAAAACCAATTTGAGTCAAGGATCTAGCCCTCCAAGACTCAGAGAGGGATCTCTCTGTCTGATATAACTTTGTTTGAAGGGGATATTAGGCTAGTTATGAGTTGCATAATTTATTTTATATTTGAGGTGTTTGGCTAAAGGACTTCTTTAGAATCCCATTGGGCTATGGGGTCTATGTTTAAATATAAAGATTGATCTCAGGTCTAAAAGAAGTTTTCTCCACAGGGCAAGGTAGTAAAAATGTTGGATCGAATAAATTAAAATTATAATGTATAAGAATGAAAAGGAAAGAGGTTTACTAATCAGAGGAGCAATTAAGAATTCTTGGGCTTAGCTTCAGATGGAAAACATAGAGATTATCAAAAGATCAGATACATAGTATTATAATAATAATTTTTGTTCTATTTACTCTCCTTTAATAATAATATCTGAAGAAACATATGGAATGATAACAAGAAGAACAATTAACAAAGAATAATAACGCCACCAACACTTCAACACAAGAATCCTGTGAATAGTTTTTTTATTTCTGGTCCATCTTTGAAAGGTTACATAATAGTTTTTGGATACAAAGGTCTCCAAAACCAACCCTTTAGCATTAAATTTGTCTTCATCACCAGACCAATGACAAACAGAGAGTTGTAGGAACAAATAACCTATGATTATAGGACCCCAACATAGGCTCCACCTGGGGATGGCAGCTCTTTTGAGAGGTGTCAAGAACCATAGAAATTTGAACACGTAGACTAGTGCCTTATTCATTGGGCTGATCCCAATATCGTATTCTACATATTGTACCTATTTTGATCTCTCAACCAAAACCAAATCAAACTGAAATCTGAACTTGGAATGCACATTGAACTGGAAACTGTACTTCAACTGAAACTGAAAAAATTGCTGAAAGGAATGCTCAGAGAGTTGAACTTATTTTCACATTTCTACCTACCCTATACTACTGAAAATCACGCTGAATCAAATAATACAAAATTTCCAATGAAGCCAATCAAGTAGATGCTAAGACTATTGGATTGCTAGATTGCTTGTTAGCACAGTCAAAACGGAAAATTGACCTTTTGCCCACAAAAACAAAACTACAAAGTGTAATGGCCACTGATGAAAACATGATTGATCTTTGATGCTAAAAAAGTATTCCATGTACTCTGTTATGGGATCTGGAAAAACATGACAGGTTTCTTGACTTTCAACAAATTTATGGTCATAATTGGGTATGATACATACACTTTGTACGTCATTATCCAGTTCTTGATATGGTTGCAAGTTTTCTGATGAACTTTGAAATGAGGCTCCTACTCAAACAAACCATGAAAGAGATTGCCTAATCATGTCTATATCATAACCTTTTTTAAGTTCATAGCTAGCCAATGAACCATGACTTTGACAACACAAGTCATCCAAGAAATCAACTACTAGATCTTGTAGGAAATGAGATATTGGTTTCATTGGTTCCAATGAAAGTTCCTGATCTTCTGTGTGATTATTGTCCATGACATGATTAAAACGTTTCTCCAAAAATTGAAATGAATTAAACCTAATTATATAGAGTAATTTTTGGTTGACTCATACTCTGTCTCGGGCTCTAAGATTTCATCTAGAAATTGAAAATCAATGTAGCTCAAGGGTTGCAATTATAGGTTTAGAAAAATCTCCATATCATCATCAATGGAATCTCCAACTGATTGATCATAACATTCTCCCTCCCTACTATTGACAACTTGCTTACAATTTTCTCTCAAAAATTGAAAAGAAGAGAAAAATAAGGGCAAAGATTTTTCCCTTACTCTGAAATTTTTTGCATTTTCCTCACTGCTGTCATGATTGTTGTGCAAATTTTGATTGTCATATCTGAGTTGTAACTAATCTTCTTCCTCCCAACAATATGCAGCAGATTTCTTTGAACATACAACATCTATTTCAACCACATAATCATCCCCATACGGATCATACTTGGGTAGATTATCCAGGTAGGAAATGTCATCGAACATGCACATCATATCAGTTGGTTGTTCCTCTGCATGTTGAGATGGATTTTCATTTGTGTCCACATCATGAATTGAATACATGAAATAATCCTTTTCTAATCCATGATACCAAGGGTGAGCTACAAAGGGTTTGGGAACAATAACCCTTTCTTTCTCTGTAATCAATAGGACATGATGCCTTTGAACATCAAGTTTTTCTCTTATGTTAATCCTGTGCAACATTTCTTCCATTCTACTTGCCAGAATGTCTAGCTTCACCTCTAAGAATTTCAGCTGCTCCTTTGTTATTTTCTCTCTGTCTTCTGCTTCCAACTTCGACCTTTTGATCAACAAATTGGCTTCCACACTAATTGCATTGTCCTGCATATCCTTGAGTGTTGTAGTGTCCCTTTCTCTCAATTTAAATGCCATCTTTGGATCAAAGGCATCTGGGTAGCGTAAGAGAGATAAACCAGGAGGTGGTATTATATTAGCTGAATCTGGCTGAAAATTGTTGCATTATTTCTCCTGGTTGTCTCTTCAAGTGATCATATTCTTCCAAAATGAGGAAGGGATTCCTCTTGATCACCCATTGATCCAAGAAAACTTTCACAAACTGATCTAGATCACTGATGCTTGCAGCTGGTAGATATTTATACCATCTCTTAGCTCTACTTTGCAAAGATAAAGAAAAAAGCCTAATACTAACATCACTTTTTCCCACGTCAAAAAGGTCAAGATAATTTTCAAAACCTTGAATGTGTTTTTCAGCAGTGGTGTAGCCATACTCTTCGTCAAATATGGGAATATATTGAAAGTAGTTGGCAGGGAAATCATGGAGTATGGGAGGTAAGACAAGAGGCTTGTATCTGTCTGGAATATTTACAGTGGTAGGAGTATGTACGGGGGCTGTAAAATTAGGCTTACTCCTTTGAGGCTCATCAAGTTGGACATGATTAATAAGGGTTTCAACGATATGGTCTTGATGAGGATCGGGAAAAGGAAATAAATAATTTAAAATAAATCCAATTATTTCTTGAATAAAATTCCAACATGTAAACCTGACCTTTCCAGAGAATCTTGTCATGCTTAAGGTTCTTCATCCAGTGGAGACTTTGAATCTGAATTGGTTGGAGTCGCCAGTGAAATAATTCAGCCTTCATGGGCCTGATCAATATCCACCATCAGTAACCAGATCTGGAACTTGATATGCTTTCTGAGGAAGGCTCCCCAGTATGGTCGTCATTCTGTTAGCACTCTGTAATTTGCCCAAGGTTGTAGAGGTAGTCATAGAGACAACATCAAAACTACTTTGAGTCAAGGATCTAGCCCTCCAAGACTCGGAGAGGGATCTCTCTGTCTGATATAAATTTGTTTGAAGGGGATATTAGACTAGTTATGAGGTGCATAATTTTTTTTAGATTGAGGTGTTTGGCTGAAGGACTTCTTTAGAATACCATTGGGCTATGGGGTCTGTGTTTAAATATAAAGATCGATCTCAGATCTAAAAGAAGTTTTCTCCACAGGGCGAGGTAGTAAAAATGTTGGATCGAATCAATTAAAATGATAATGGATAAGAATGAAAAGGAAAGATGTTTCCTAATAAGAGGAGCAATTAAGAATTTATGGGCTTAGCTTCACATGGAAAACATAGAGATTATCAAAAGATCAGATACAAAGTATTATAACAATAAATTTTGTTCTATTTACTCTCCGTTAATAATAAGAGATGAAGAAACATATGAATTACTCTCCTTTAATAATAAGAGATGAAGAAACATATGGAATGATAACATGAAGAACAGTTAGCAAAGAAGAATAATGCCACCAACACTTCAACACAAGAATACTATGAATAGTTTTTCTATTTCTGGTCCGTCTTTGAAATGTTACAGAATATATTTTGGATACAACGGTCTCCAAAATCAACCCTTTAGAATTAAATTTACATGAATATATAGGAGAGATCACCCCTCCAGCTCAGGAAGGCGGATTCAACCACCTCATCCAAAAATAGCAACAAATTCCCCAAAATTTGTAACTGTCCGCCATGAAAGATGGGCAGAATTGCTGCAAAAAAGGGGTCCACCCAGACATATGTTTCTCCTCAATGGTGACACCTGTGCAAAACCTGTAGGAGGTTATTGTATATGAGCATTTGTTGGACAAAAACCTCTTTCATTTTTTGCAAATTCATCTCCTGCTCCCGCAAAAGCAGGATTGAAATGGGAAAAACCAAAAACCTGAAAAAAGGGGATGAAAGATGGCTTCGATTCTCCCAACTGGTGGCACCTGTGCAAAAACTGAAATAGGTTTTTGTTCTTCATTCCGTTCTGAGCTAAACCTCTCTCTGATTTTGAAAATCCATCTCTGTTTGCCTAGAATCATCCTTGGAAAAAGACTGGCCGAACTGGCAAAAACGTGATTTTTTCACTTTTCGGAAGGGCGGTTTTGGAGGGTAGAGTGGTTTTGGTCGGACCCCCCCCTAAGGTGGTAAGTGGTATTGGGAGGGGGGGGTCCGAGTTCACCATATGGTGACACCCGTCCCTCACAATACCACTAACTTGGACCCTCCCCTGCTAAAGCTCGGATGGCATGGGGTGGTCCGATAAGATTGGGAGCATAGATTAATTTTTGGGGATGTGTGAATGTGAAGTTACAGGAGGGAAAATGATTTGACTTTTATTTTATTTATTTTTGTTTTTTATTTAATATATGTTTTTTTAATTATTTGTTTTATGTTTTGTTATATTTCGTTTTTATTATGTTTTGTTTTATTTATGTTTCATTTTGTTTTTGTTTTTGTTTTAATTCATTTATTTACGTTTTATGTATTTGATGTTGATTTAATATTTAGTTTTATTTTAATATTTTATTTTTTAGACTTAGGATAATTTGTATTTTTCTTTACTTTTATTGTTTTTCATGTTTATTTTCTATTTAATTCATGTTTTCATGTAATTTGATGTGTGATTAATAAAGCATTAACCTAAGTATTAACAACTAATATAATTATTAATAAGTTTAATCTATTTTAATTAATCTATCTACATTAAATTTTAATTACTAATATAATTAACCTATTTTTTTTTATTTTAGCCTAAGATTGTTTATTTATGTAGGGAGAAGTGGTGGGCGAGATGTGGCGAATGGGATAAAAGAACAAGGCGCAAAGGTGGGTGAAGGATGCAACAAGTGACGAAGGATTGGGCAGGGTGATGAAGGATTGAGTGGAATGGATGGAAGGAGAAGTGAAATCAATCGAAGCCGCTAAACCAGATGTCTTCATCATGAGACCACTGCCAAACAAATAGTTGTAGGAAAAAATAACCTATGATTATAGGACCCCAACAACAACAAAGAGTTAACAAACAAATGCCTATCTTGTGTATAAGTAATAATTTATTTTAACTTACATTTTAGCCTCTTGAATTTCAGGTCCACTTCCTAGACTGATTCTCCTGGTTTCTTCTTGATCTCTATCATTTCATTCATAAATTGGTCTTTTGAACTTGGATTCTGAAATTCATTTTATTAACTTCATATGCTATGGTTGTATGTGTTCTTGTTGGGTTATTTTTTGAGAGACCCATCTACCAATCTAATGTGCGGTCTCGAAAAGTGATTGCTAACTGCACAACCTTTGTATCCTTGTCTGTAATCTTCTTTGTTGCCCATATCTTCTCACAAATGAACAAATGTTTTTCTGGGTAATCTGAACCATCCCCTCAGAAATCTAGTAACTTGATGGTTGGATCTTGTCCCACCATTGTGAAAGTTTCCTAACTACCACCTTCGCGTTGTGTAGAAACTTGACTACTACTTGGTGAACTTGCACTTCTACTATTGGACCCACGTCCTACAAAAATTATTCAATCAGTTGTTGGTTAACTTCTTTTTCTTCTTCAGTTTTGTTAGTCTCACATGGGGTTGTGGGTTCCACACTTATTCGGATCTATAATGGAGAGCCTTCTTCTGCGTTGGACCCATGACCATTGGTTTTCCTCTCATATGTGGTGCACAAGATATCCTCAATCTTCCCTATGGCATGGAGATCCTCTACCTCTTCCCCATCGCTATCCAATACCTCTCACTCCTCTACAACCCTCTTCTTTTTATTCATCTTATACTAGCAGGGTCGTTCGCTGCTCACCACACCTGCATTTCTTATGATTTCCCTGGTATGTTCATTATCCATCATGATGGGGTCCATTGTCTCCTTCTTTTGGCTACTCATTAGAGCCTTCTCCATTTCTTAGATCTTCCTTAGTGCTTCCCCTAACTTCTCCATGCACGCAGAGTGAACTTGTTGTCTGACTCCATGGTCATCACACCTTTATCATGTAATAATATATTGATCGACGTGTAAAGAGACCTAATATACCTCGCTCTGGGACCCCTCAAGAAATCATGCTCTACAGTAGTGTATGACTTCATTGTATCTACTGCAAACTCAGTGATAAACCCCGCAACAATATTGTCTAACAAAAAATCCACAACGCGTGTGAATTTAATATTAACTCTTCCCACCACGTGATATTTTCAGCAGTCCACACTACTTGCCTAATTTGGTTAGTCAGATGGGTATCCTTCAACCGTAACAACCATTCCTTTTATAACTTTGGAAATAAACAAAAATATGCTTCATTCAGATCAATAAAGACATACCTCTGCAGGTACTGGCGTGGTGTATACCTGGAACCCTTATTGTCTCTCTGTGTGAAATCAAACTTCTTTGTCTCTAACCATTTTTCAATCTCTTGCTTTGTAGGATTCCATGGCCTAAACATCCCTTTCTACCACTGCATCTTCTTCACCAAACCCCTTCCCTAACTCTCCTTCTGAGTTCTAGCCAACAACAAAACCATTTGTTGGACTTATGGGATGAACCAAGTTCTACCTTAGTTCTCCAACAAAATCCTTATCACCACCAACCCTTCTGGAAAACCAGAAGCCTACACAACACACATAGTGCACAACACAATCTCACTCGAGATGGTTTATGCAGGATTGCAGGACGCAAATGTCGGTAGTCATGGAAGGGATTGGGGGATGTTCTTTCTTACTTCTTCTTCCTACTTAACCATGCATTCTATTTTGTTGTTCTCCAGGATGTAGATGTCAGTAGTCATGGAAGGGATTGGGGGATGTTCTTTCTTACTTCTTCTTCCTACTTAACCATGCATTCTATTCTATTATTCATTGGATCCATTCATTCATTCATTCAATTGCATATTTAGTTTAGTATGAGTTGTAAGTAACTCATCCATTCATCTATCTAACCATGCAAAGACATTGTAGAAATAATAACACATCAAAACACATTGCACACATGGTTTTACCATGGTTCATCTCCCCTAGGGCTACACCCACAAAGATCTTTTTCTTCTTTATTCTTAATCATCAAAAAATGATACACGCATTACATCAGAGTAGTGAATAGTGAGGTGTACCAGGATCACACCAAGATCCATAGCTTGTGATGTGACCCTAAGCTACTTTGACCTCATCTAAGATCTACAACGCTTAAAACAGACTTCCAATCCAAAAAACTCCACAATAGATTCTCCAAAACAAACTTGTTGCACTAACTCTCTAATAGTTCTATGATATGATGATATCTTTGATCCTCCCCTAATCTACCTCATACCCCTTATTTATATTACAAAAATGGGTTATAAACCCTTACAATCCATCATAAAACCCTAACCCTAGCTAGGATAGGTTTCTCCACTTCCGTGTTGGATTTCCACAAATCCTGTTGCGTGCACTGTTTTTCCTTCAAATGTGACGCATTGTTCTTCCTCGCTTGCTACATTGTTCTCCAAACATTCCTGCTCCGACAATGTTATAGTTCTCTTCTTCAACTCTTTGGGAGAATTTTTGTAGTATTATTTTCATAACATGTTATTGGCAGCCATGAACTATTTATGTTGCCAAACCATCATTTTATGTTGTGCTCATCTTCTAGTTTTCTCCCAGGATAGGTTAGAATTAGTTAGGATTAGATTAGTTTTCTTTTAGTTTTATTAGCTGTAGGATTAATTAAAATTCTTTGGGTGGAAGTCCGCTATATTTCCCCTTTTTGTTCTTTTAATTCGAAGTGGCATCGAGGCCCATATACTCATGGGAAACACTAAACCAAACAAGAGTAGGTCTGAGTAGGTTTGAGTAGGTCTGATTAGGTATGCATCCTTTCCCTTCCCCTTCATTCACCTATACATCCTCTTAACCCTAATATTTGTTTTAATGTTCCTCCATGGTTTATGACTCAGCGTGATGCTGATTTTTTCCTTTATATTATTTTTGCACCATTTTATTCCTTTCTTGAAAGATTGTTGCACGTTTTGATTTGGGTTAACAACATGTTATCATCTTGGACTAATTTATTGAACTTATAACAGGTTTGTAGGGCCTTTTTAGTTCAAAAAATGTTGATTGGAAAAATAGGCATGTTCTTATAAACAAGGTAAAAGAACATTACTTTAATTCTTTTAATGTTCAGAAATAAATTCAAATATTTAAAAAGTGCAGTGTTGGCGCTTGCATGTTCATGCATGATCATGAGCACTTTGGTACATGAAATTCATTTATGATTTCATCATCATGGAATTCGTGTTAAGGTTGTGTTAGAATCATGTGAACTTCACCTGTGGTTTTCATCATCACAGAGGTTGTGGGGAATTATAATTTCAGGTGCAACTTCATCAAAATTAAAGTCATGGTCAACTCATGTTCTATAGTCTCAGCGAATTAAGGTTAAATATAAATTCGTCATTCAGGTGATCAATGCAACACGATATCCCTCTGAGACCGATGGTAGCTGAATAGACTTGAGCCACAGGGGCTTGAGCTGTTTGAAGTTGTCCCAGAACTCAGAGACCTGTTTGTCAAGGCAGAGTGGTCTGAATTCATTTTCTCATTCGCAGGATACCACACAGATGTAGCCATGAAATTTGCACAAACATTTGATGGGTTTCAAACCTAGCGTGGGGACACTTGCATTCATGTTACAGATTTTTTTATTAGGGAAACATGTGCTCTCTTTTTCTTCGGGGAAATGTGGTTTAAAAATGGAAAGTTAAACCCTGAAATTTGTAACAAACTTTTGGTGACAGAGCACCAAAACCTCGACTGGAGCCAGGTCTTATCACTCCAAGAGTCACCCTAGACTGTAATCAGGTGAGCTTGGTAACATCAAAATATTTTGTAAATGTAAATGAGTTTTTATAGGTCAAATGGACAAGACTTAGAATAATAAGGCTTTAACTTAGAAATCTGGGCTAATCATGCACAACCAAATGAGGTCTTGAATAGCTTCAGTCAGTGAATAGGAGTAAGACTTAATGAGGGAGGTGTAAAGGTTTTCTAATAACATCAGGTCTTCAAGAAACCCAAGGAAGAAAAAATCAAGCATAAGATCCTCTTGAATTCAAAGTTTAAAGAAAACTGAAGAACATCACAACATTATTATAATCAAACATTCATCATAAGTACACAACCATGAAAAACTCATGTGGATTCTCCAGTCATGAACACTTCAACATAAGAGGTAACAAGATGATGTTAAAAGAAACTGACTTCTACTAATAAAAAATTCTTAGGTCCAGTACATAACTAGAGAACAATCTACTCAGTCAAAGAATATTACAATTCAGGAGCCTCAACTCAACCCTTTGAACCTGTTTTCTCAATTGGAACATGGATTTAGAATAAAAAGGAAAGGCAACAGCTAGAGGTGTGAGCTGGCCCTTCCTCACATCGGATTCTCCAACAACAACTATCAATCGAACACATATGCTAACATCTCTTAACAAACTGCTACAAAAAGGAAAAGATGTTGGCAATCAATCCAACACGATTTAATTGACACTTCCTCCCTTGATGTGCATCTATGTCCATTGCCAAGTGTCCTATAGATGATGTAAGTTGTTATCATGCTGTCAGCTGCTATCTCAACCATTCTCCACATCATCATCCACCTAAAAGAGTAATGAATTTGAACTCCTTGATTCTAGGTGCCAGCTGGTAGCATCATTTGGCAGCGCTCTGAGTAGCACACTTCATAATGTCTTCACCAAATTTCACTAGACTCTGTAGCACAACCTCAAACTAGACAAGTATCAAAATAGGTAGCGCCAAATATTGGTATCTTCTGTGCAGACTTCAGTCTCTACAGAAATTTAGGTAGTGAATTTAGGTAGCGCCCACTATGTGTCTCTGTGCAAATTCTGTCTCTGCCAGAAATTGGGTAGCGAATTTAGGTAGAACTCACTATGTGTCTCTGTGTAAATTCCATCTCTTCCAGAAATTGGTTAGCGAATTTAGGTAGCGCCCACTGTAGTGTGTCTCTGTGCAGACTTTCAAAACTGTTTTTAAAACTCTCTGTCTTTGCTACAATACTCTGTTTCAATTTTGCATGCAGATGAAATAACCTTTGCAGCTGTGGCGTTTGAAAACATCCCTTCTCAAACAATTTGAATAACCATTTCCCAGTCTACGAGCAACAAGAGAAATCCATCTTCCGTGGCTTCTGTTCTTCGAATTTCCTTTACCCGACAACAACTCCTCATTCTTCTAGCTGAGGAAGGGCCTGAATAACAGCAAGTTCACATTGTAAATCATCTCTTCGTATGCAAGTTCTAATAAAATACCTCCCAAAATGGGCCACATATGGCGCGCAAGTATTGAGTCATTTGGAAATGATTGAAAATTATTTGAAGTACTTTGTGAAAAAGCCTCCTCAAATTTGCGCTCAGACACCAATCTGGAAATTTCCTTAGTTGGATCAAGGGACTCCTCCATATGTCTAAATGAAAATGCCATTAGCTTTACCAAGCAAGCCACCAAGACCACTGTTGCTATTTGTGAATTGAAGAAAAAATTGTTTACGCAACACAAGAAATTTTTCCCCAACTTTACCATCGCCTAATAACACAATTTCGAGGCTAGAATAACTAGATTGCGATCCATATTTTTACTGGCAATAATACTTGTTCATGGCTCTGCCTCGTGGCTTTGCATCATGACCTGATACCTTCAACTTGTCAAATAATCAAAACATCAAACTATTCTTACCAAAGAATACCTGCGCACAAAACCTCTACCTGCATGCTCGACGTTTGACAAATGCCTATTTTGCATTCAGAGAACTCAGCGGTGTACCTGTCCTTATCTTCCCCGATTGCATGCTATTCACAACACCCATCCTTTTTTCTCGTGGCTCCTTTTCATGTGTCCTGATGGTTGCGTTTTATTTTATTTGCTGAGTAGAATCCCATATGTATCGAGATTGTAAAAGATATGAAAATCATATATGCAATCTCATAAATGACTCATCGATGGGGTGAACGCTCAACTTTGGGCTTTGTATGTTGACATATCATAGCTTGACTCATGGCTTGTTGACTTAGCATGTGAATGGGACTGTGTATTATGTTGTATAACCTATAGCTTGACATATGGCTTGGGTTATGTGTTGACTTGTGGCTCTTCCAAACTTTTATAAAAAGCCATGAAGTCGAGAGGCCTGATTTGGTTTGGGTTGAAAAAAAAATGAGTTTATATATGACTTAGGCACTTTTACACATACACCACAGGTCTTTGATGATGAGATTTCAAAATATAAAAACAAATGTGTATTTTTATATTTGAAAATCTAAAATCATGGACTAAGGCTTTACAAATAAATAACAATTTATTCGTTGTATTGTAGGTCAAGAAGACAAAGACCACAGGTTTTTGGAGAAAAATATTTATGAATAAAGACTCTTCCTGATTCAATGAGGAAAGTGGAATTTATGAACTAGGGAAAATGAGCAAAAATATTTCAACATTTTAGCACAAGGATGCTAAAGACACTTAAAATTTCCATAAAAATTGAGTGCTAACATTTGGCTCCAATTGGGATGGAGACCTCCCTGTGAGGCTCCAAGAACCTAGTAGTTCCAGTCGCCTTATCTGTTGGGCTATGGGGTCATCTGGCCTGCGAAACCGGTCTCTGAAAACTCTCAAGACCTGTGAAACTAATCTTTGTATACCTTCAAAACTGGCCTTTATTCACACAAGCTGATTGATATTTCTGCTGCAAACTAGAAGAAAATAAATGCTCAGGCAACGAGCTTATTTCCTACCCTACTCTACTCTAACCAACTCTATAATTGGTTAGTTAAATGTTGCCTTCCATAACAACCATTCAAGCAATTTCAAAATTGAAGAAACCTTGTCTCTATCACTGATCAACAACTGATGTTTGAAATGTAACAACAGTGATAAAAATTCATTCAAGAAACCATACTCACCCGGACATGCTGATAAAAAGATAAAGTCTACATGCTCCAAAGCATTTGAAAAGTGAAACTCTATGTATTCATCGATAGGGTCATGAAATTGAAAGCAATGCCTGATTAATTTATGAAAGGTTACCTTCACTGTTTCAAAGTTGCTGACAGTTTGTGTGATGTCTTCTACAACCACACTTGATTGAATGACAGACAAAGGCATTTGTGGGTTGAATAGTTGTTTCGTAAATCCAGAACCACATGTTGGTTGATGACTAATCATCTCTACATATACCATGGGGATAGTCTACTGCTTATACACTTGGTTTTTATTAAAACAGGGATGTTCATTGGTTGGTGAAGGACAAAAGATTAGATTTATATGAAAATCCCTTTCAACACCTCCATAGAATTTATAAGGATCATGATCATAATCATCATATATAGAAATAGTGATAAGAGGTTCCAAACAAATCATAGAAAAATTTTGAAATAAGTTGTCCTTAACAAACCTTTGACTCTTGATATTCATAATGTCTTTTTTCAGGATGCTCTCTAACAATAAAGTATGCATTACCAAAATGTTTGTCAACAACAAGCTCCTCTTGGTTGATGTTTGAGACAATGAATTCCTTAGAGGAAAGGTTGTCAAAGATACATGCTACGAGTCCCAAATCATCCACTATATTTTCTTCATAGGGACATCAAATAAAATTTGCCTCGTGTTCCGAATTGACATGATGCCGACTTTGAATCCTGCCACAAGCTCGGAGGTTCTCCTCCACTTACTCAGCATCCATGAATAATTGTGATAAAGATGCAGATTTTCTTTCCCTAAGATAAAAAACAAGGTCAGACTGTTGAGACACTATGTAATACACAATGTCAGCAGTCTCAAAAGGTTTAATTTCCAGGGGGAGGTTGCAATAAAAGCTATAAAACCTTCGATTAAAAGCAGACAAAACTTCATTTTTTCCCCTTCTCAAAGTAGTGAACTCATTTAGGTATTGATCAAATGACTTTCTCTCTCCCCGGTATTTTAAAAAGGTGTCATATAGTTCATCCCATGAACCAATGGAAGCAACTTCCATTTTCTTGAACCACAAGGCAACATATCCAATCAAATATTTAGAGAAAAGCCTCATGATAATATCTTCATGCAAGATTTCCATATTATCGATGAAGTCTTGAAAGGCTGACAGATGCTCTTCTCCTGTAGTGTTATATTTTCCAGAAAAAGTTGGTAGGTAGTCTACAAATCCAGGAGGGTAAGGATGAAAAAAGAATGGTAGCTTTAAAGGTCCAAACATATTTCCCCTAACCTTAAACTAGAAGTCAATGGGTTGTTGAACACTAGAAGGTTGTTGGTAAAGGTCATAGGAGTTGGCATCCTGAACTGAATCAATTTTATTATTTGCAAAAGGACAATAATCATTTGGTGCATGTTGAATTTCAATAGGTTGGTTATTAACAACAGAGGGAATAGTAGAAGGTAATAAATCGACTTTGAAATTTGGAGAAGGGAGAGAATCGTAAGGTTCAAATTGATTACAAAAATGTTTATGAACCTCATCTTCTTCAGGTGTTTGAAGTGGATGGATATCCTTAACATCCATGACATGGGAAGGGGGTAAATCGAATTGTTTGAAAAAGTAATAAGAAAGAGCAGGTTGGTGGTCTTTAAAGTATACAAAGAAGATTATGATTCTCCTAATGTGTGCAGGGAAATTCAAGAAAGAATGAAGGATAAAGAGCACAAGTTGTAGAAAGAAATTCAGAACTTGATACCTAGACTTGCCTCTACCTTCCATTTCTATCCAAGCTTGTTCCCATAGTGGAGTCTTCCAACAGGTTCGTCTTCATGGAGTCGCCAGGTAGATGATTACAATCAATTTTATGTATCCCTCTCTTGTCTACCATCAAGAGCTAGATCTATGTCATTCTTCCCAGGGAACTCTTCAATATGCTGAAATCCGCACTCGGCAACGATGCCATTTATGTTATCACTCCAAGAGTCACCCTAGATTGTACTCAGGTGAGCTTGGCAACATCAAAATATTTTGTAAATGTAAATGAGTTTTTAAAGGTCAAATGGACAAGACTCCGAATAATAAGGCTTTAACTCAGAAATCTGGGCTAATCAGGCACAAGCAAATGAGGTCTTGAAAAGCTTCAGTCAGTGAATAGGAGTAAAAGTGAATAGGAGGAAGACTTAATGAGGGAGATGTAAAGGTATGCTATTAACATCAGGTCTTAAAGCAACCCAAGGAAGAAAAACTCAAACACAAGATCCTCTTGAATTCAAAGTTTAAAGATAACTGAAGAACATCACAACAATATTATAATCAAACATTCATCATAACAAAACCATGAAAAACTCATGTGGATCCTCCAGTCATGAACACTTCAACATAAGAGGTAACAAGATGATGTTAAAAGAAACTTACTTCTACTAATAAAAAATTCTCAGCTCCAATACATAACTAGAGAACAATCTACTCAGTCAAAGAATATTACAACTCGAGAGCCTCAGCTCAACCCTTCGAACCTCTTTTCTCAATTGGAACGTGGATTTATAATAAAAAGGAAAGGCAACAACTAGAGGTGTGAGCTGGCCCTTCCTCACATCGGATTCTCCAACAACAACTATCAATCGAACACCTATGCTAACAACTCTTAACAAACTGCTACAAAAAGGAAAAGATGTTGGCAATCAATCCAACACAATTTAAATGACACTTCCTCCCTTGATGCACATATCTGTCCATTTCCAAGTGTCCTGTATATGTTGTAAGTTGTTATCATGCTGCCAGCTACTATATCAACCATTCTCCACATCATCAGCCACCTAAAAGAGTAATGAATTCGAACTCCTTGATTCTAGGTGCCAGCTGGTAGCATCATTTGGTAGCGCTCTGAGTAGAACACTTTGTAATTTCTTCACCAAATTTCATGAGACTCTGTAGTGCAACCTCAAACTAGACAGGTAGCAAAATAGGTAGCACCAAATATTGGTATCTTCTGTGCAAAGTTCAGTCTCTGCAGAAATTTAGGTAGCGAATTTAGGTAGCGACCACTATGTGTCTCTGTGCAAATTCCGTCTCTGCCAGAAATTGGGTAGCGAATTTAGGTAGAACTCACTATGTGTCTCTGTGTAAATTTCGTCTCTGCCAGAAATTGGGTAGCGAATTTAGGTAGAGCCCACTGTAGTGTGTCTCTGTGCAGACTTTCAAAACTATTTTTGAAACTCTCTGTCTTTGTTGCAATACTCTATTTCATCTTTGCATGCAGATGAAATAACCTCTACAGCTGTGGCTTTTGAAAACATTCCTTCTCAAACAATTTGAATAACCATTTCCCAATCTACGAGCAACAAGAGAAATCCATCTTCCATGGCTTTTGTTCTTCGAATTTCCTTTACCCGACAACAACTCCTCATTCTTTTGGCTGAGGAAGGGCCTAAATAGCAGTGATTTCACATTGTAAATCATCTCTGCATATGAAAGTTCTGATAAAACACCTCCCAAAATGGTCCACATGTGGCGCGCAAGTATTGATTCATTTGGAAATTATTGAAAATTATTTGAAGTACTTTGTGAAAAAGCCTCCTCAAATTTGCGCTCAGACACTAATCTGGAAAGTTCCTTAGTTGGATCAAGGGACTCCTCCATATGTTTGAATGAAAATTCCATTATCTTTACCAAGCAAGCCACCAATACCACTGTTGCTATTTGTGAATTGAAGAAGACATTGTTTACGCAACACAAGGAATTTTTTCCCAACTTTACCATCGCCCAATAACGCAAGTTTGAGGCTGGAATAACTAGACTGCGATCCATCTTTTTTACTGGAAATAATAATTGTTCATGGCTCCGCCTCATGACTTTGCATCATGACCTGATACCTTCAACTTGTCAAATAATCCAAACATCAAACTATTCTTACCAAAGAATACCTGCGCACAAAACCTCTGCCTGCATGTTCGACATTTGGCAAATGTCTATTTTGCATTCATATAACTCAACATTGTACCTGTCCTTATCTTCCCCGGTTGCATACTATTCACAACACCCATCCCTTTTTCTCGTGGTTCCTTTGCATGTGGCCTGGTTTTATTTAATTTTCTGAGTAGAATCCCATACGTATTGGGATTGTAAAAGATATGAAAATCATATATGCAATCTCATAAATGACTCATCGATGGAGTGAATGGGAAAGGTGCTCAGTGTTGGGTTTGTATGTTGACATATCATAGCTTTAATCATGGCTTGTTGACTTAGCATGTGAATGGGACTGTGTATTATGTGGTATAACTTGTAGCTTGACATATGGCTTGGGTTATGTGTCGACTTGTGGCTCTTCCAAACTTTTATAAAAATCCATGAAGCCGAGAGGCCTGATTTGGTTTGTATTGAAACAAAAATGAGGTTATATATGACTTAGGCACTTTTAAACATACACCACATGTCTGTAATGATGAGATTTCATAATATAAAAACAAATGTGTATTTTTATATTTGAAAATCTAAAAGCATGGACTAAGGCTTTATAAATAAATAACAATTTATTCGTTGTATTGCAAGTCAAGAAGACAAAGGCCATAGGTTTTTGGAGCAAAATATTTATGACTTAAGACTCTTCCTGACTCAATGAGGAAATTGGAATTTATGAACTAGGGCAAATGAGCAAAAAGATTTCAACATTTTAGCACAAGGATGCTAAAGACACTTAAAATTTCCATAAAAATTGAGTGCTAACACTAGGGAATTCCTATCACATGGATAAAAGAAGAATGGAAAGGTCCTCTCATATATTTCCAATGATACATTACAAGTGAGGGTCAATTCATGAGCATAGATTGTTACCACCTTCATTTTTCATGCACTTTGAGTGGGGATAAAGAGTTAAATTTGTCCTTTTATTGGTTCAAAATACTCACTAAAATAGCTAGTAGTGTTCAAGTCCATCCCGAGTCCAGCCACAGAAGCCTGTATCATTGGGGTTTGATCAAAATATTGGTGCTCTTCATGTTGGATGAAATTGAAATGTCCTGGGATTACTTTTTGGAATCTGTGGGATTACAAGAGTAAGAAACACAACCTGATACAAAGATTGCCGATAAAGGTGTTATGAGGAAAATATATCTATGGAAAGGGTTAAACCACAAAAGATGGAAATGACTGCATAAATCAAATCAAATCCCATGTATGCTATATAAACAAATATGCTAACAAGACAAGATAAAGATGCTACCTCGTCCAGACGTTCGATGAAGTCCATCGTTGAGCACTTGACTCAAAGCAATACACCTGCAACTTGTCCGCAACAACCAAGAAACACAAGCATATGGTGATAATATATAAGGTTAGCACATTCAATAGCATAATCCATCAACATTCATAACAAATATGCCCATGGAATAACAATTCAAATATTTTCAAGATATTAATTGGACGAGAAAAGAGTATTTCTATTAAAATGTAATCAACATAAGTGAATGAATTACAAACTTCTGTGCCGACACAAATCGAAACAGAGAAACTAAGTCCCTTCCAATTGGGACTCCACCACTTCAATCCTCCACCAAAGCCAATCTCATATAAGAAATACAATGAGGTTCTCAGTCAAATACGGAAGAGCTCGGGGGCTGAACAATGTGTTCAAACTTAAAAGGAAAAAGGGATGCAGACTCAATATGAAGTGAATAATTTCTCCAAAGTAACTTTTCTCTCAAAGTTGAATTATTCTCCTCTTTTCCACAACTTGGATATGGCCCATTTATATCCTTCAAATGGAGATGAAGGGCCAAGTCAGAATGTTTCCAGTACATGTAAGGTCAAGGATCATGGATCTCGTGATGTGACATGGAAACACGACACTATGTTTTAATTTTGGGGCACAAAACCTGATGCACGCGGGTTGTAGTGGTGCAACCTACATATACACATGATGTATAATAGTTAGGGCAGGTATATGTGGAAAAATATTGTTTTTAGCTTTGGGATTTGCAAAAAGGGACTTCACGGCTGCGTAGGGAAATGGAAAAAGGCCTTCTTAGAAAAATTGCATAAGGTGAGGCAAATCTTGCTATAACAGATGCCCCCTTATGTGTGAGGTCAAAGGAGTATCTGTGATGGCAGAAATACATTATAATACCCAGAAGTGGAGTAATGGAGACCAAACTGGAAGAACTAGTTTCTCATGAGGATATTACAATCTGTACTGACTTTGCGCACATGGTTGCCAATTTGAATTACACTGCAGATCCATGTGAAAATATACCAAATAGTTGTTTCATGGCCATGAGTAGGAAATACAAAGCTGGATATATGCCAAAGTCTATCATAGTCATGAACATGGCCCAATAACACTCGTCTCAAAATCAATATGAATATATATATGTATACAATGGAGTACAATCTGATCTCCCATGGTCATTGAAGTTACATAGGTACTAGTCCAATGAAAGATAGCAACAACTCAGGAAAGTTGTGACTATGAACTGATGTCTTCAAGTCTTCTACACAATCCACTAAAGGTGCAAGTCTACATAATGTGAATAAAGGAGTCGAGGTCGAACACAATGAAACTTTGTTTGATTATCGGTCATTAAGGTATATCGTTAACAAAAGAGAGACAACCTACCGATAATAAAAGTAGGTATCAAGGCACCAAGTACGTTCTTATAAGTGTGAATAAAGGTGTCAGGGTCGAACACTTGAATAATCCATTGATCAGGGGACATTGATGTATTCCCAATTGCCAATGGTGGGATAACTTGCCACTGATGACTGCAAGCCTCTAGGTACTCATAGGACTCTAAGTCTCATTTCCATAATAGATGGGTTGAAGTTGATGGAAGGAGACTCACTGAAAGGAGATCATTGAGGCATCTCTCATCATTCAGCATGAGGTACAAAGAAGGAGATTTATGATTTGGAGGAAATCAAACGAAGAACATGTTCACGAACCAATGACCCTGTGCGTCTTTCGTGTGTACCAAATGCAAGCGGGACACAAAAAATACCCTTTGAATAACAACCAATAAGGAAAATTGTTGAAAAAGGCGAGGAAACCACCAATAAGGCTAATGGCATCCAAGACACTGCATGAATCCCAATGTGTGAATGATTTCTTGCTATCAAACATAAGGTAATCCCCCCAGTTAGCGACCAATGATGAAATGTCGACTGTTGGGTTCAAGGTTACCTACCAATGATGAAAGTAGGACCAGGGTGCACAATATGACTGCAACTTCATGTAACTCAGAGACACTGATGGTATAACTAACATGCAAAGTCAAGATTTATGAGGAATGGTTGACACAGGTTGATAGACATCCTTTGAACAAGAGCATGAGACATATGGACGACTTTGGAAGCATAGACTTGATGATGAAACTTTGTGATGCAGGAGGCATCAATCAAACTCTCCATAGGGACTAGAAGAGTAACCAGTGTTAGCTTTTTAGCTTGGGAGGTACTCCGCATGTTTTGTCTTGTATGAAGATGTTACCTTAATGTTTACACTACCAGGCACTTAACTTTGTAATAGTTTTTATAAAGTTGTTTAAGTGGTTCTTTTATTAAAGTGACTTTTTTTAATAAAGTGTACCTTCTATTTTTAAAGTGACTTTATTATCATAAAACACTTATGTAATAAAGTGAAATTCACTTTAATTTTAAATGAGACATTTTGGAGGGAATAAATCATGACCCTTGATCTTGAAAAAGGCAAGATCTAATCTTAGCCATTGGATCTAGGGTTGGGGAAAGGTGAAAAGACACTTTTGGGGGGAAAATGTTATTTCCAGATTATAAAAGAATGCATTGGGTAGTGTGCAATACATGTCGATTTTCGAGAGAAGACATTGGGAGGAGAGTTAGAGAGATTTTCTGAGCAGGCATGAGAGAGGAAAGTGAGCAACAAAGAGGGCACATTTTTCGAGGAAAGTGGGCACGATTCCCAAGAAAAATTTTCTGTGATTTTTGGCCAATTTTTTTTTTCTGCTATGAGAGGCCATACTGTACGGATCCGTACAGTCCGTACGATTCCGTACATTCTGTACAGCCGTACGGATTTGGCATGGAAATCGAGGCGATTTTTGGCACAGTTTTCGAGGCAATTTTTAGATTTTTGTTGGTCGTTTTTGGGCTATACAGAACAGTCCGTACAGTGGACTGTGGGCACAAAAATTGAGGTACGGAAGAGACAGGACAACGGTACGATTTTGGCATGAAAAACGAGGTAGATTTCTGTGGGACAGATTTGGTGCTGTGAGGTATTTTCCTTGGTTGGAAATGTTGTTTTGCTGTTGATATGTACTTTCCTGAAGCTGAATAATAAATCTCTCTCTCTCTCGTTGGGTTTCCCCACATTGGGGTTTTCCCTGGCATTTGCCTAATTTTCTGTGAGTTATGGGTTGCTGTCCATTGTGTATTTCCACTGCATATTTTGCTTAACAATGTGTATTTCTGCTTATAGAAATTTCTGAATGTGCGTATGCATTTCTGAAATTTAAGAAGATAGTTATCGTTAGGTTGCTAAGTGTTTGACGAAATGTGTGAATGAAATATTTCTGATTTTGTCATTACAAATCTACATGGTATCAGAGCTTTGTCTCTGGCAATGGGCAGTGTGATATTTGGGCAAAAGGGTGTGATTGTTTTCCTTGATTTGTGGCAGGGAATATGGCTGCAAGCATTAGATATGAGGATCGGTTGGATGGCATTTCCAACTACTTGCAGTGGAAGGTTCGTTTGTCAGTTGTTCTCAAGGAGAACAAGATCTATAGCTATGTCATCTCTGTTGTAGCAGCTCCTGCAGCAGATCCTGTTGCTTTGGACTTGCATGAGGTCAAGGAAGACAGAGCTCAGAGGATTATTCTGGATGGGGTGAAGGATCACCTTATCCCACACTTGGCTGACAAAAAGATTGCCAAGGAGATGTGGGATGCACTTAAGAACTTGTTCGAGGTGAAGAACAAGAATCGGAAGATGGCCTTAAAGGCTAAGTTGCATGATACCAATATGGGTAAGGAGGAGAGTGTCTCTTCTTATCTTACCCGGGTGGCTCAAGTTAAAGATGAGCTGGAAACTGTTGGAGAGGTCACTTCAGATTCTGAGTTGGTGAGGATAGCCTTAAATGGCTTCACCAAAGATTGGGAGGTCTTCGTGAAGTGCGTGGTGGGTCGTGAGCATATACCAGATTGGAGAAGACTATGGGATGATTTCACTCAGGAGGAGATCTGAGAAAGATCTCATAGAAGTGATTAGAAGACAAACAGAGCTGAGGAGAATGTTGCTCTTGCGGCCAAGAGCAAGAAGAAAGGAAGTTCTGGAAGGGACTTGAGTAAAGTCAGATATTATTGTTGTAACCAGTTGGGGCACCTTGCTTCTCATTGTCCTGAGAGGAAGAAGAAGAAAAAGGAGTCAGAGGGGCCTGAGACAGCTACTACAACAACCATAGAAGACTTTTCTTCAAAGTTCGATAGGGAATTTTCTTTGGTTACCCTAGTTTCCAGTGTTGGCAGAGAAGGATTCAGAGGTGATGTCAGATGGATTGTGGATAGCAGAGCCTCTAACCACATGATGGGAATCTGGCGAGTATTCCCAGACTTCACAGAGATTGGTCCTGGTCGACAGGTGGTAAATGAAGGTGGTATGGTGAGAGCTCTACATGGAGTTGGGAATGTTAGATTCCAACTTGAGTTTGGGGGACTCTTGGAGATTGATGGAGTTCTCTTTGGTCCAGGGTTGAGTGTTAACTTTCTCTCAGTCTCAGCCTTGCAGGACGTAGGATATTGCATATTGTTCAAGAGGGAACATGTCTTTATCTACAGAGAGGGAGTGGACCCCGTAGAGCTGCAGTTGATCGGTAACCGGGTGGATAGGTTGTATATGTTGAGAGGACGGCCTATGATGTATGATTCAGTGTCATATGAGGAGCGTGAGGAGGCTCCTAAGACTGCGGTGGTGCCAAGGTATTAGTCTTGCATTCCGAGAGAAGAGAGCGAGTCTCTTCTGAGCACTGGCATAAGGCTCAGCCAGGTTGATCGAACCGATGCTCAAGATGAAGTGAGCTCAGGGTTCCAGGAGGTTTCCAGGAGAAGATCTTCTAGTTCAAGTTCTGTGCAGGCATTGCGGATGGCTCCAGGTTCAGAGGGAGCTCCTACAGAGCACAGTGTGATGGGACCAGATGATGGAGATGGAAACGAGTACATCCCTCGCTAAGAGGGAGTGTTAGCTTTTTAGCTCGGGAGGTACTCTGCATATTTTGTCTTGTATGTGGATGTTACCTTAATGTTTACACTACCAGGCACTTAACTTTGTAATAGTTTTTATAAAGTTGTTTAAGTGGTTCTTTTATTAAAGTGACTTTTTCTAATAAAGTGTACCTTCTATTTTTAAAGTGACTTTATTATCATAAAGCACTTATGTAATAAAGTGAAATTCACTTTAATTTTAAATGAGACATTTTGGAGGGAATGAATCATGACCCTTGATCTTGAAAAAGGAAAGATCTCATCTTAGCCTTTGGATCTAGGGTTGGGGAAGGTGAAAAGACACTTTTGGGGGGGAAATGTCATTTTCAGATTATAAAAGAATGCATTGGGTAGTGTGCAAGACATGTTGAATGTCGAGAGAGGACATTGGGAGGAGAGTTAGAGAGATTTTATGAGCAATATTGAGAGAGGAAAGTGAACAGCAAAGAGGGCACATTTTTTGAGGAAAGTGGGCATGATTCCCAAGAAATTTTTTTTGTGTTTTTTGGCCGATTTTTTTTTTCTGCTGTGGGAGGTTGTACTGTACGGATCCATACAGTCCGTACGTATTTGGAATGTAAATCGAGGCAATTTTTGGCATAATTTTTGAGGCAATTTTCAGATTTTCGGTGGTTTTTTTTGGGCCGTACGGAACAGTTTGTACAGTGGACTATGGGCACGAAAAATGAGGTACGGAAGAGACAGGATAGCGGAAAGATTTTGGCATGAAAAACGAGGTAGATTTCTGTGGGATAGATTTGGTGCTGTGAGGTATTTTCCTTGTCTTGAAATGTTGTTTTGCTGCTGATATGTACTTTCCTGAAGCTGAATAATAAATATCTCTCTCTCTCTTGTTGGGTTTCCCCACATTGGGGTTTTCCTTGACATTTGCCTAAATTTATGTGATTTATGGGTTGTTGTCCATTGTGTATTTCCGCTGCATATTTTGCTTAACAATGTGTATTTCTGCTTATAGAAATTCCTGAATGTGGGTATGCATTTCTGAAATTTAAGAAGACAGTTATCTCTAGGTTGCTAAGTGTTTGACGAAATGTGTAAATGAAATATTTCTGATTTTTAATGACAAAATCTACAACCATTTGGGGGAGTAAAATCTCAGTAACAAGATCAGCTTCCTAAGGTCATGCTAAACCCAACATTTTATGACATGTGGACTAAAAAGTTTGTTCTCCATTCAAAGGTGACACAATTGCTGCCAATATAAGATAACATTATTTTCCTACTTGTATTGTTTTTTTCATAGTCAAATGAATGCTATGATACAGAGGATGAAATGAGTGTCATAGGTAAGAAACTAGTTCCAGCAGTGGAACATACTTATGCTCAATGCAAGGAGGTACATGTGGGAGATGGACACTCGAGGGACTGTTTCCTCTTTGGTATAATGTGTCAAGCTACAAAGAATATAAACAAGGCTCTGCTTGGATGATGATGCAAACTGCTGAGGTGAAAAGATTATAACACAAAAGTGAGAACCAACAATAGGCTCAATAATGCAAGCAAGAGAATGAGATATAATTAAAACTTAATGCCAAAAAATGTCCTTTTTTATAATATTAGTCTACTTGGTTTGAAAAAGGGGTAAAATTACATCAAATAGACATCATTTAAAATCCAATTTACTAGTGTAAAAGAGACAAGTTCACTCGACAATCTTTTCGCTTTTTGAGAGAGTCGAAAAAGAGCTTAAACCAAGCTCATTGAGAGTCCTCTAGGTATAGGTTAGCACACTTATGAGTAAGAAATGAGTTTCAAACATAAATTCATGTATTAACTACAAGGGGCTCCTGGTCCTATGGAAACAATTCTCTGCATGGGCACCGAATGGAGCAGGGGATCTAACTAGGGTACCCATGTTTGGTAAGTCTCTACCATTCAAGAATGACACTTCTAGTTGCAGATAGAATGTTTTTGGTCGTTGTTAAGTGGGTTTGTACCTAAGGCATATGAGTTGCAGTCATAGGATGATGCAAGTGTGCATAATGGATTGGTGACCCATTCTATATGTTGGATAACGAAGATACCTACCCAAAGTTACAAATGTGTGACATGGTGCTAAAATAAAACCACCAAAACCAACTCCATTCACTGTCATATTAGTCCATTAGGTCAAAATATTAGGAAAAACTATGTAAAGTGGGTAAAGTTTTTCTATAAATAGTAGAAAAACCAATTTGACTATACCATTTGTATTTTTTACCCAAATAGTACATTTTGGACCAAATTGCCCCCGAATTTCAACTATTGATTGTGGGAGCTACGAGTGATGGAATCAACAACCATCTAGACCAGGTAACTCATCTTGCTCCTCTCTTTCTTTCTAGTGGATTGAGATTTGCAACTAGGCTTCCTTTTTTGAGTAATTTAGGGCGCAACTTAGAAACTAAGTTATACGCGGGCTATAGATCATCGAGTCGCGTATATGCATACCTATAAGTGATTGTTTACAAAACAACCAGCATATAAGAAGCCCTATACGTGACTGTGTAAAGTGTAGGTGTTAAGAACCTGAATAGATCTGCAAATATAATCACCACAAATACTGAATACACAATAGATCCACAAAGCAATATAGAAGAAACCACACTTTATTATTACCAAACCCTTGAGGTAGGGAAACACCATACAATGGATCTTATTATGGAAGGGATCCTCTCCTGTTCACTTGCCTCTTCAAGGGGGCATCCTCCTATTGAGCTATCGCTCCAAATACACTAATTCTCTTCATGTCTCATTACATTGCTTGAACCCCTTTATATAGTGCTACCATCACCTAAGAACATTCTAGAGGAGGAATCTTCTAGAAGTAGAACCTTCTAATAAGTCCTCTTACATTTATTATATCTAACTACAATAGTGGGCCTTATTTAATAATATAGTGGACCTAGTCCACCTTACATTGAATGAACTCCACCATTATCACTATGGGCCCTCTGGCCCCCCGCACTACCTCTCTAGCTACCTTACAGTAGGTCGCACACATGCCCATGGATAAGGTTTTTAAGATGTTGCTAACTCAAAAAATGGTTTTAATCTTGCATGATGGTGCTAGAGTAGAGAGAAAGAGAGCATGAAGAGGTGGATGTTGTAGTGGAGAGAGATCCAGGGGCTCAAATAGCCTTAAAAATATGTGGGCTATACAATTTTTGGGCTCTTAAATGTATGAGGGCTGAAGTGAGACTGCTTCAACTACTTGTGAACTACTGGGATCCAGATACTGAGACCTTCAACCTTGATGGACAACCATTGAGGATTGAAGTTGAGGACATCTACTTCTTGACGAGATTGTTGCGTCGGGGTGAGGTGTTCAACCTAAAATCCCAGGGAGATGGGAGTGGCATGAACATAGAATATTACATAGCCACTCATTGTATTGTAGGGACCGAGAAGGTAGGGAACCAACTCTCGATCGAAGAGATAAAAATTATAAGTCTCAAGATTGTTGTCCTGGTGTTGACACTGATCACATGGTCTACATATTTTCACCAGGCATTGAGGCCACTTATGTTATATTTAGTGGAGTTCTTGTGACCCATGATTTATGACTGGTGTACCTCACTATTGGCCAACATGAAGAGCTAGCTAACAGACTGTAAACTGGGTAGAAAGAGGAACTTCAGGTTCACGTCTATCCTTTGTAGTTTTTTCTTCGAGCGGGTTCTAGGCTTGGGCCCTAGAGTTGAGATTTTTCCGCATGGACCTCATGATCTAGCCATGGTACGGTGGACCGAGGTGATGATGTGACAAGGGGGGGGGGTAGGGTGCCAATACCCTACAATGATGAGTTTTTATTCTGGTGGATTCAAAATGTGATGGCCCTGGAGGACTACCCTTACGCAAGGATTGAATTCAGAGGAGATACAAAAATTTCGTTACCACCAGGTTCCACCTACGGAGACATAAGTATGCCAAAGTTTTTTGAATATTTCATTTTTTTGTATTTTTTCATAATAAAACAAAAATATTTTTGGATGATGTCAAGTACTAACTAAAAATGTGTGTGATGTAGATGTGGGTCCACGATGGTCAGACGTACTTCCACAACACCGATGGAGTCAATGGGGGGATGAGCCAGTGGGAGGGGATGCTGATAGAGTGATTCAAAATGTGTAGGGAAACTTGTCTCGTTTGACACAGAGGATTCTGATAGTTTAGGTAGAGGATCTGCTAGAGGCAATGCAGCGGCAGGTGGTAGGTGTGCCTCGTGCTTGTGTATGACTCTTTCGACGTATCGTAAATGCCATAGGATGATATCATGAAACTCATATGGCACCACATGCGTAGATGTCATGATTATTGTATGATAGACTGTATATGTATTTTGAGGGTGTGAGCCCCAATTTTGTACTATAACATCATATTTTTTGGAGAGATGAAATATATAAAAACATTGATCTTCGGCTTTAATTATATTACAATGTGCGCATTGATGAAATTTGTTTATTTTCTTTAGTTACGTGACAAATTCCAATCTAAAACAAAATTATCATATGTATCGGATACAAAATTAGAACTTATAGGTATGTGATGATAAGTAATAAAATCAAAATGTAGTTCCAAAAGTCGTACCCATAAGAATCGTCGGAGTAGAGTAGGGTCACGCACATGGTAACTTCCATTCAACTGACATACTACTAACTGGGAGTCCAGGCAAACTTCTAAAGAGTGAATACCATGTGAAATGGCATCGCACAAAAGTTATATAATGACGCTATATTCGGCCACATTATTCATGGATGACCCTAAGAAAACGCCACCTGAAGACACTAGTAGACCCTTGGGTGAGTAAAAAACCCAAGTGGCGAAAGCCAAGTTCCGTGTATGGCGAATGACCCTGTCTACGAATCCTAAGTAGATCGAAGAATCCATTGGCATCTGCCAACCAAGGGAAAACTTGATAAGCAAGCTGAAGATAAAAAAGAGGGAAAATATATATACACTAAAATACATTAGTATACAAAGAGTTAAGCCCAATCTTGGGTCTCAAGCGTAATATATTTTCAAATAGAGCCCATTCCTGGGCTCAGCCAACATGTTCCCTTCATAATATTTTAATTCATAGGCTCCTTTTTCTAAGACATGTCGCATGATATAGGGATCGTGCCACATCGGTTTGAAATTTACTACCCCCAATTGTTCTTTGGCTTAGTCATACAAAATTACTAAGTCACCCTCAACATACTACCAAGGACAGACAAAATTATCATATTGGACCTTCAAATTTCTTTTATTCACTTCGATAGTTGTAGAGGCATCTCGACGCTGCTCATCTAGACTCTCTAGGTGTATGAGGTGTTGTTCAAGATCATAAGTTTCAGGTAGGAGAGAAACTGCCAATATAAGATAATGGATTTCACATTTAATAGGTAGGATCGAATCCTCATCATGCACTAACTAGAAAGGGGAAAAATTGGTGGAAGTCTTAACCGAGGTTCAGTATGCCCAAAGTGCTGGATAAAGCATGATATGCAAGTCATATTTTCTTTGGTTGACATTTTTCTCCAATATGGTCTTGAGAGACTTGTTCACGGCATCTACTTGTCCATTTTCTCGGGGATAGTAAGGGGAAGAATGACCATGCCTAAAACCCAATTTTGATGTTAATTATTTCATCATTTCATTCTGAAAGTGACTCCCATGATCAATGACAATATCACTCGAGATTCTAAACTTGGCTATAATTTGATTGAATGCGAAGAAGGTAGTAGTATTACCATCGGATCTAACTGTAGGCATGGCCTCAACCAACTTAGTAAAGTAGTATACAACCACAATAATGTGTTGATGCCCCCCATCAGAAGTTGGGTTGCAATCCACAAAATACACCCCCCACTTGGTGAAGGGACCGACCATAATGACTGGATGGAGAGGGGTTGGATGCGAGTGCATTTTTTGATTGAACACCTGGCAGGGGTGACACTTCTTAACCACTTTGATGCAATCTTTAAAAACAGATGGCCAAAAATAATCGGGTCGCAAACTTTTCTGGGTTGTCGCAAGACCAGATAGATGACCACCACAAGCCCCACTGTGGTAGTCGTTTAGAACAGACTCAGCGTATTCGTGATTCAAACAACGACGTAATATATTGTCTACTCCTCGGTGATATAGAGTGTCACAGATGATAATGTAATTCTTATCTTGGTATCATATACGTCGTCGATCATCTCATGAGAGATGCTGAGGGATCCATACCAGGGATCTGACGATGAGACAAGGAAAATGTGTTCATATGCAAATGAATCAACATGAATAACATCCTCATCTAATTGAGGGAAGCCAGATATTAACTCTGCAAAAACTATTGATTTTTTGGACTTCGCAGAAGTGAAATCGAGATCGAATTCTTGTAGAATGACAATCCATTTATTGTAATTTCCCCTTATGATATGCCTCATAAGGAAGTAGTGAAATTGATTGACATCCACAACCACAATATTTTTGAAAAGCAATATATAGTGTTGTAATCGTTGAACTGCATGAAAAGCATCCAAAGATAGTTTTTCAACATGAGAATATTTGAGTTCAGGGCCGACTAAGATATTAAATGATGTGCTCATGGAGATCATCATCCTCCTAAACCAAAACCATACCAATCATCTCGTCAGACACGATGACATAAAAAAATTAATCTCTACCATATTCTAGAGACTTTGGTAGAGGCGTCAATACCAAGGCTTTCTTCAAATCATCGAAGGATTCATGGGCTGGCTCATCCCAGATAAAAGGAGTGTCCTTCTTTAAGAGACATGTGAAACCCTTAGTAATATTGGCATAGTTCACTATAAACCATCATAAAAAGTTATCTTTCCCTTGTAAACCTTGAAGTTGATGAATAATGCATGGGGGAGGCAATCGAAGTATTGCCTCCACTTTTCATGGATCTACCGTGATCCCAGTCTCAGAGACTAAAAATCCTAGAAGTCGACTTGACCTAATGAAAAATATTCATTTATGAGGGTTCAAATGGATGTAATGGAAACATATTTCAAAAACTAGCCGAAGGTATTTAGGGTGATCCACTCTCTTACAGGAGTGAGAAGTGATATTTTCAGGATATGTTTCGAATATATGCTTGAGATCATGAAATGCGAAGGTCATAGCTCGTTGGAAGGTTGCTCTGACATTCTTCAGGTTGAAAGGAATATTCCGGTATGCAAATGTACCCCAAGGGAAAATAAATTGCATCTTATGTTGGTCCTTAGGCTTAATCTAAATTTGGTTATACCTTGAAAATTTTTCCATGAAAGAAACTTTTTTTCTTCTCGCACATTCATCGAGAATCTGATCAATGAAGGTTGTCGAGAATTTTTCTTTGGGATAGGATTTATTCAGGTCACGAAAATCCATGCAAATGGGGATGGTTCCTTGATTTTTATTAAGATAAACGAGATTTGATACCCATTCAGTCAAGGGAACTAGGTAGATAAATCCAACATTAAGCAGTTTTTCTACCTCTACCTTAATAGGAGGGGCCTTCCTAGGATTGACAACTCTGAGTCGTTGTCAAACATATTTAGCATTCGGGTAGGTTTTAATCTCATGTTCAACAATTCAAGGGTCGATTCCTGACATCTCTTCATATGACCAAGTGAACACATCGTGAAATTATTTGAAGAGCTCAGTGTAGATCATAATTTCTTCCAGAAAACAATTCGCACCAATGTATACATTTTCAGCCTTGCCAGGAATACGAGAGATATGATGGTAGGACAGATACTCACCATGTTTCCTTCAGCATAAATGTCATGCGTATCAATTGGAACTACGGAGTGACCTATCTCACTCAAGGTAGATCTTTAATCATCTTGTTCGATTTTGGAAAGCTTTGGGAGAAAATAAAAGAGATGATGCATATCATCCCATGGCTTGTCAGAACCATTCATGGCCTCTATGATAGCTTCATCCGAAGGTAAAGTCTCATCAAGGTGGTCACATGAACAAGACGACGAAGTGTCACGACGAAGTGTCCCACACGATCTCTAGAACATGATCCTCCTTGTTAATCTACGAGGTAACATGATACAGATTGACGGAAAAGTCAAGAACAACTTGATACACTATCTTTGCCGTTGACAGTCGCATGGAAATTCTAGTATGTGACTGACATTCAAAATATGCAGTCAAGGAAGGACGTAGGTTCCAAGGATCGTTAAAATACAAAGTGAGGAAAGGAAAGGACCCCTTTGACGAAGCAGACCTACTGGACATGGCATATATATGATGAATCAGTGCCATGAAGTCGAAGGTACATGTTAGTCCCTAAAGTTGCACTTCATTGTGAGAGAGAGAGCTAAGGCATCATCAAGTTATTGCAATAGTATTTATGAATGGTTTTCTGAATATTTGTTTAGAAAATGGTTGAAAGTTGGTTCAAGGATTCAATAAAACATATAACTCAATGTAAAAGCAAGTAAACATCCCACTGGCTTAGTAAATGGTAGAAAATTTAACAGATCAAACGGTAAGGTAAATAAAGAAAGGAAGGTATGTGAGTATCTAGTTTTTCAACTCATGCATGGATTTCTCATTCCAAAATATCATTATGAAACAAGAACATGTACTTGAAAACAAATTTAATTATGAACAAAATTAGTAAAATTTTCACTGTGTCATTCACAATCAAGAAATCATATGCTTTGCAACAGAATAAATGTATTCAAGTAAGAATAGAAATAGATAAATATATGAAAATAATATCTGACCATCAACATGCCTTTTCCATTTAGTACCAATATTAAATATAGTCTTGTCTTACAATGGAGTCTTTACAAAAATAACCCTCGAATGCTCAACTAATCGATCCTTTACTTCTCCTTCTCCCATGTTTATATAGAAATAATACATATTTATCAAGATCCAAAAGAAATGGATTTGAAAACCTTCTCATCTATATTTAGTTTCTTGTTTCAAATAATCAAGGAGGAGATCAATTCTGATCTCCAAGTCGAATTGATGAGGCGACTTGTCAACTGTTGTCCATGAGATTTTTTAGGAAGATAAATCTGGCAAATTCCTGAAAAATAGGGTCTATAAATATCTTCATATCTCCCAAAATGTGATAGATGAATAAACACTGAGAGAGGTTTTTTTGAAGGGTCCTATTCCCCAAAAAAACCTCTTTTGGTTTCAAAAACTTCATCTCTATTTTCTTTGAAACCTATTCCAACATTGGTCACTAAAACAGGAAATCATTTATTGTGAAATCTATGAAAACTAGGCCTCAAAGATATATTATAATATCTTAAACTGTTATATATGTGTAAAAACCAAGAGAGGTTTTTGTGAAGGGGATTTTTCCCAACAAAAACCTCTTTTGGTTTCCAAAAATTCATCTCCATCGTTTCATAAAATTCTCTTGAAGTTAAATGATAAAACAAGAAAAACATAGTATTTCCTGTATTTGATTTTTGTCTTTTTTCTTTCTATTTCCATCCTGAACTCTGGGTATTCTTCAACTGGAGAAGGGAGGTTCAGGGATTTATAAATTTAATTTTATAATTTGAGGACGACCCTGTTCTAATATCCTCTTCTTCAATGCTTTTTGAGTCTTTGGTTTTTGGAAGATCTTGCAGCTGATCTGTTTCTGGAAAAATCTTATTTTTTCTGATCATTAAGTGCATCTGTGCATTTGAATGTAGATTCAGAGAATGAATATGACTTTGTAGTTTCCCTGGTTATAGGTCTCCTTGAATAATGTGCTATCTGTTTTCCCTTTTCAAGTTTTTTCCTCTATTCTTCAGATTCCTTCTCTGACCTATGTAAAGAAGATGCCAAGGCATGTTTTTTGATCTCTTTCTTAGAATCTTCTGAATTATATTCTATGATAATAAGGTTTTCCTTCTTGATATAAGGATGAAAATCTCCTTTGAATTTAGCCTGAATTTGTTTGCATCCCTGGTGGAATTTATTCTAGGGCATTTAGGTACAAGTGTCCACTGTCTTCTTCTTACTCTGTTTCTTACCTTTTGCAGTCTTCCTTCCTGTAGGTTGTTTTTTTCTATTTAGTTGGACTTTCAACTAGGCTTGTGATGTAATCTTCAGGTTCATCAGGTTCCCTTTTAATATCTGGATCAAAAAGTATATCAGTCTCTTCATCCATTTTAATTTTCTTACCTCGACTGGTATTTCTTTTCTCATTAAATTTACCCATAGGAAAATCACCAATGGCCATTGCGTTTGTAATTTTCTCTTTCCAGCATGAGTTACCCTGGCTGCAAGGGAATTTTCTTTCATCAAAACCTTAGTGGCTTGAGAAGGTTGTTTACCTTTTCCAAGTTTTTTCTCCTTGACATTTTGAGACTTTATTTCCTATGGATTAGGGTTTAGTGACTGAATTAGCCAGTCCCAAGACCTTTGAACTTCATTTAAAGAAAATATTACCAATGTTTTGATCAACCCTTGATAAAAATAAATTTTCTTTGTTGTTGTAGGATGTGACTGAATCCTCTTAGACATTTTAGATAAGATTTTTAATAAGAAATAAGGTAGGTTAATAGGGTAATCACCATTTACATGAATTAATAGTATAATATGATAAATATGAACCAACAAAAATCTTCCTTCACATGTAATGTACCTGTGAATAATCAACAGAGAAGTATGCCAATATTTCCTTACCCACCTGTGTGGGATGCCTTGGCTCCAATTGGGTTTTTTCTTTTCTAGAATTAAAAACTGATTTACAAACTCCATAACTACATTTTATTTCTTCCACCATATTTCCCCATATACTGGTAACATGTATGCTTTAGCTATGGAATGCTCTGTTACATGCATGAGGAGTTTACCAACCATAGATTCAAAACCATCAAAATTCTATGAAAATGTCATAGAAATATGCTCGTTATGACCCTGGAATGTCGAGAAGAAGTCAAACCAACCTGCATATTTGAACCTTTGTTCCATCTGAGGAAAGGATTCAAGCAATTATGTCCCTTCTAGCTCCAATCTGGTTATTTGACCAATCTTTTTGGGTGCCATGACACTGATACAATACTGCAGAAAATTTCTGAGAACGTCGAGGGTTTGATCACCAACTTTCGAGGACTGTTGAAGTTTGAGAGTTATCTGTTCACCTCCTGAGCATGAATGAAGTAATAGACATACTAAAAATAGGCAAATTATGATTATATACATATGGAATAATAATCGGGCATTGTTATTTGATATCAAGATGGCGAGTACAACCTGATGCCTCGAATTAGTTGTCACCATGAGAATTATGACCTAATATAGATCATACAGAGATGTGTAGATCCTCCGACAATGATTTCGGGGGTTAAAACATGATCTCGAGAAGGTGGCACATGCAAAACTATCTGGTAGCGGCCTTTCCAATTTGACAATTTTGAAAATTCAAATGAAGGAAAGGATGAATGATGTGATAGAAATCCTTTAATACCATATCCTAATTTTTAAAAACTTAAAAACATTAAAATGTGCATAAAAGAATGAAAACAAGCTTTCAAGCCAAGAAGGGAAAAACAAAATTTAACAAAAAATCATGGAAAATGGGTAGAACATGGACTAAGGACACCCAATCAGTCAAAAACAAGGTTAAGGACTAATGGTACCCATAAGGGATGAATACATTTCGACAGTGATATTCTCAGTTGTCGGTTGAGAATTTTTAATAATGAGGATCGACAATCCAACAGATGAATTGGGGCTAGCGTATGCAAAGGAATTTTTTTTGATCATCATGATCTTCCCATCGTGAGGAAAATAAAGAGTGCGGAAAATAGAAGATATGATTGCAGTTGTAGCATAAGTCCAATTGAATCCTAGTAAAAAATTATAGTCGAGGGGTTCATCAACCACCTTGACATCCACCTCTACTGTCTTCCCACCTAAATGGACTAGGAAGGCAGGAAGAATACCACGATGGAGGAAGGAATGACCATCAAAAGCATCAACATGGTTAGATATTGAGAAAGGGTCGGAGAGCCGGGGGATTTCCAACCGACCAAGGACATCACACATGTTGCAGCGCCTTCATCAACAATAGCACGTTTGATGGTATACTTTGAGTAACCCATGTGGATTTGGAATGCCACATGGTAAGGAAAGCAAAGATTCACATCTGCGACATCAAAATTGATAAATTTACAGCCATAAGGATCTAGATCTCCTAACTCAGATATCGAGGAATTCCTTTGTGAAGGACATGTCTTGTGTACCTCCAGAGATGAAATCACACAAGGGGTTTGACCCAGATCCTAAAAAATAGAGTAATTATGGTTGACTCTAGCATTAGGATTGTGGGTAGAGCGCTTGAGTACTCCTTTCGGAATATGAGGCGGGGGCTCTAGTTTTTCGATATGTAAGGGCATCTCCGGAGGAGGGGGAGACTCTAGACCAGGTATAGTCTGTGGAGAACTATAATAACGAGACCAAGTGGCTACATTAACCTCATATTTAACCATATTGATGGATATATGGTCACCGTCTTGCATCAGTGGGTTTTGACTCCCACTCACCGCATTTCCATCATTTGAGGAGCTCGAGGCCATGTGCTGATTATGTGGAAAAGGATTAGTCAACACAATGGGCAGTAGAGATAAAAGCCTCACAAATTCCATAAGTTTGGGGCATAAATGGGAAAGGTGGTCGTCTGTACAAAGCTTGCAGGGAAACTTCACCTTCCTCCTTTCTTTCTTCCCCCCACTAGCATTATTATTTGACTTCTCATTATTACTGTTGTCCTTTGGTTTATTATTATTCTTCCCACCCTTATGATTGTTACCACGTCCTCTCTTTTTATTCCCTCCTGGTTGTTGGTTACCATTTGGGTTAGTCGATGACTGCACATAATGTACATCTGACGACTGAGTGGGAGTGGAGGACACATACAAATCTATCCCTCCTACAGACTAGTTTAGAGACAAATCTTTCAACTGGCTTGTCACGAAGTCTGCATATTTTACATTGACGAAGCCTGCAATGCCATCGACATGAGGCCCGAGATTTTGTCTAGGGTCATATTTTTAACTTGGTGCATTTGGAAGAATCTCGTATAACATCCCATATTGAGAATATATAATATCTAACTGATGGGAATTAAAAAACGCTTCTTACTCATATGTAACCCCGAATGTAGAAACATCCTTCGAAATATAAGGCTGTAGAAACTTAAGGAACCACTCTAATAAGAATTCCAGGGGTATGTATGCCTTTATCAACCTCTTCTGTCTACACCACTCTTGGATGTGATCTGAGATATGGGTGGATTTGTCCTGACGGAAGTCCGACAAAATTTCTATGTCATCATCGTAATGAACCGACAATTGGAAGTGGTTGAGGAAGACTAAAACCATCTGATTAAAATTTTTGTATGTCCTCCCTGGTAGCTCTATATACCATTTCGCGGTGACCCCCATGAGGGTGTGTTGAAACAATCTTAAATGAATAGAATGAGCATTAAGGGAGTTCAAAGAGCACTAAACATGAAAGGTAGTGAAATGATCACCAAGATCCTCACTAGTCTTTCCTTAAAATTTTTGAATATCTGAAGGAAGCTTGGTGGGGATAGGGGGACATGTCAGATCATGATGCATAGGGTCATTCATCAATCTAGACAATTTTGGCAGATTTGGCATGGATATAAAAGGGATATGGGGTTGCGGCATCTGGCCCCAAGCTCACTGGAAAGATTGTTGTTGGGGAATTGTATCCCATCTAGGGTTTTGGTATGCACCATGGCCCTGTCTGGGATTGTAATACCCTCCTCCAAACTGATTCATGAGGGATTGGTTGGGAACCATTCCAGTAGGAATGTTATGATGAGGGTTGTAAAAAATTCCCCTAGTTGGAGTGGCTCCAGGTTGGGGGTTGCCCAAGGTATGAAACTGACCTCATTCGGGTGTGAATCCAGAGGATAAAGGTGGATTCGTCATGCCGAATGCGTTGGTAGAAATCAGTACATAGGAGGTATGTGTAAAGTACGAACTGTAAGAAGTAGCTTGTCCACCATGTTGGTTACTCCATCCAAGAGCATTAGGACCAGGATTAGACTCGAGGTTAAAAGGAGGAAGATCTCCGACTATACGAGTCATTTTTGGGATATGAGAACCACCAAATAAAAATGGAATATGTGGAGGAGCCATGCCCCCAATTCCAATACTAGTATTCGGAGTAGATGCTGGGATGGAGGATGAAAATTGTCATGTGAAATTCGACATACCATAAGAAAAAGGGATAGAGGTCGTAGGGATGGATTGAATATTGTAGCCCAGCGAGTGAGAAAGGGACCCAAAATGGTTCGTGGATATAGGTTGAGTATTCACTATAGGAAGGACTAGAGTGATGATAGGAAACTCCGGCACTACAACCATTGTGGTTGAAGGTGTCGAAGGAGTACCGTTAACTATTATTGGTATGGGAGTTGAAGTACTCCTAGTATCTTTATGAATCGATTCAATACTCATCCTTGTATGATCACAAGTGTGGTAATTGGAGGTGTGTGTACCACGTTTGATAACTTTATGCCTTTTAAAAGGAAAATAATCAAGATGCGGTGGTAATCACAAGTGGCGAGACCTGCGGGGAAGCTAGTCTGGCTCCAGGATGACTCAACACTCGAGATATATAAAAAAAACATCCTAAGGCCAATTAGTAATCAAAGAGAACACCAAAAATAAACAAAAGGCCAATATGAACACAAACAAGATAAAGTGGTTGAAAGGGTCCTCCCTCCCTAAAGTAGGTATGCCTTGCCCAAGAGGGGCCTGAGAGTCCCTGCAAAAGATCGGAGGTATCTGAATTAGTTATAAGGGCCCTCGTGGGCTTAACAACCACTCGGCTAGATCCCCTCAAAGAGGTAATCCTCCATAAAGGTTCTGTGTTGTTCGACCCTTATCTGACCTAGGGCACTAGCAGAATAACCCCTGCAAGTAACCTATGTGGTACCTATGTCAAGCAACTAAGAAACCACGGTATAACCAATGCGCAGGAGAACATTTGTAAGTCATATCTACCATATGGGAAGGGTAACAAAGTCCTAAACCTCGAAATAACTGCCTCTCATAGAGGTAAAGGTACTAGCAAGATCCCCATATACGAATAGATCCCCATAAATATATCTGACACTAAGAAGGTATTGGGGGGATATCCCCTCAACCAACCTCATGCGAACTAGTGCTTAACTCCGGTGTAATTGGAGCCTCCATACGTCACCAATTATAAAATGGATTTCACCACTCCCTTGGTGAGACACATACGTTGATTTAATAACCTTGGAGAAGTTTACTCACAAAATCCTATTCCAAGTCTCTAAATCCTAAGCTAGTTTGTGCACCCTAGAAAATAAAATTGTTTCTAATCAATTTTAAATTATCAGTGTTGTTTTTAGTGGCCTTTCTTACTCAAAAAAGGTGGGGTCGTGAAACTAATGATTTTATTACTCAGCAAGTAAAATAAATGAATATGAATAAAATGAAAAGTCCTAACTTCAATTCTCAATAAATGATAAGCTTTTCAAATGCAATTTTCAATTTAGTTATGCAATTCCAAATAATATGCAATATTTCTATACATGTGTTAAGATCAATGATACAAAACCAAAAGATCAAATGCCAACAATGCAAAATGATTAATATTTTTGAATTTTCAATATACAAGAATGAAAATGCAAGGACTGAACATCAACTTGATATAAAGATTCTACTGTATGTAAACAGAGAAAACCAAGTAGGATATCAAGAAGCAAACAACCAGTCCAAGACGCAAGTACAACCAATGAAAAGGATGATGAAAAATGCAACTCCCAAAAATTCATCCAAAGAAAGGTTTCCTATCATTCCACATACACTTAATAGTCATAACAAAGACCCAAGAAGACTCAACAACCATCAAAACTTACCCAAAAAACATCAAACTCAGAAACCAAGCAAAAAAGGATGGTGTACGTCAATGTTCAGGAGAAAAACCCGTATATACGCTTCCTGCAAAAGGACAACACATGTATGTACATGAATGCCAGGTAAAAACCCGCGTATATGTGTTAAAACATTGCAAGGATAAGGATAAGGCTAAGAAGCTTAAACTCAAAGTGAATAGAGGTTGTCAAGCAATCAGAAGACAAAAAAATCAATATAAATGAGATCAATCAAAGGAGAAACACACTCCAAACCCCGAAAATAAGATTTTATCCCCAGTATGGTCGCCAATTATGTTACAAGGAAAATCTTTCTATGGCAAGGGGTAAACCAAAATAGATGAAAATGACTGCAAAAATCAACTCTAATCCCAGGTATTCTATATAAACAATATGCTAAGAAGACAAGATAAAGATCCTACCTCATCCAGACGTTCGATGAAGTCCACCATTGAGCACTTGACTCAAAGAAATACACCTCCAACTTGTCCTCAATAACCAAGAAACGCAAGCATATGGTGATAATATATAAGGTTAGCACATTCAATAGCATAATCCATCAACATTCATAACAAATATTCTCATGGAATAACAATTCAAATATTTTCAAGATATTAATTGGACGAGAAAAGAGTGTTTCTATTAAAATGTAATTAGAAAAAGTGAATGAATTACAAACTTCCGTGTCGGAAGGGTTTGGAACCAAGAAACTAAGACCCTTCCAGCTGGGCCTCCACCACTTCAATCCTCCACCAAAGGAAAGATCATATAAGAGAGACAATGAGGTTCTCAATCAAATAGGGAAGAGCTTGGGGGTTGAACAATGTGTTTAGACTTAAAAGGACAAAGGGATGCAGACTCAATATGAAGTGAATAATTTCTCTAGAGTAACTTTTCTCTCAAAGTTAATTTCTTATCCTCTTTTCCACAGCTTGGATATGGCCCATTTATAGCCTTCAAGTGGAACTAAAGGGCTGAGTCAAAACCTTTCTAGTATATGGAAGGTCAAGGATCATGGATCACGTGATGTGACATGGAAACCCGACACTATTTTTAAATTTTGGGAACAAAACCCGATGTACGTGGGTTGTAGTGGTGAAACTTATGTGTATGCATGTTGTATAATAGTTAGGGCGCATATATGTGATTTCCAGATCAACTTTCCTATTTTTGAGAATTTTTGTAAGGGTTGTTATTCTTTTGAAAACAACCAGATCCACAACATTAGGAGATAGTAGTTTGATTCCTAGCAGCTTAATATAGATTTTCTCTCTATATATAGAGACTATTTTTATGTAAACAAGAGATGCACGAGAAAAAATATAGATATTTTGATCCTCTGTGTAATTTCCTGAATTTGAAGAAATATAAATGCAGAAGTTCTGAATTCCTTAAGAAAAATATTCTAATGGTGATGCTTTGAAGTTTGTACCACTCTTTGTATGCATTTCCTTTTTATTCGTCTTCACTTTCACTTCTCTTTTGTTTAAATTGGTAATTTTTAAAGTCCATAATTCATCTAAGTGGTGCTCTATACTGAACCGATTTAAATTTTTTATGTCTTGTCAGTTAAGATCGGAATTCATCCACTATGGTGCTCTAATTTTGTTGTGTGTTTATTTTCTTCTTTCTCCCTTCATAATCAAATTAAATATTGAATTTCATCACCTTGTTTAGCCTTTATTCCTCTGAGGAATTCTACCTACCAAGCATTGTTTCTTTGTTTTCATGGGTTGACTCCATAGCCCTAGAAACACTATCTTTTGTCAGTAGACCTGTTAAAAATCTAGCCATCAAGAAAAGCAACCTGTCTATTAGAGATCAAGTCTCAAAGAGAGCCCTCTCTATATTGGAAAGGCTAGTTTCTAGTCTTAAAGTTGGTTTGTAGGTTACCTTGTAGATTGTTTTTTCATCCCAACAATTTACACAACGTTAACATTTTGGCGTCGTTGCCAAGGACAAAATTGAAAATTTTCCCTGGGAAGAACGACTTAAATCTTAGATTTGATTCTTGAGGGTAACAGTGAATCAGACAACTTTTTTTGGCTAAAATTTTGTTACCCTAGTGACTTCATTTGTAAAGATCAGTAACATAGTTTTTTGTTTTGAGTAAATAAGAAATATTGGCTCCTAAGAAAGTCTACACTAGAAGGAACCCTGATCCAGAACCTATTGCATCTATGTATGACCCTGAGAAGCTCTTGCACAAAACAAAGGAAAAGACAGTTAGATCATTTGCCTTCTTGGACAAAAATCTATCATTACCCAAAGACAGTGTAAAAAGTATTGATGACCTTGATTTTGATTTTAAATTTGAGCAAGCCTTGTTTATATCTAGATCATAATCTAAGTTGAATGAAATTATCTTTGATGAGAATAAATTCGAGTCTTTGATCCCCATTGTCCCCATTCATATTGTTCCTATTCAGATTGTCCCTGCTTAGACTGTTTAGATAGCTCAAAATCCTCCTAGAGCCATGGTAGCCAGATTTTCTCCTCTTGCTTTGCCTACCCAATTGCATGATTTACCCCAAAATTATAATCAAAGAATTAGGTCATTTGATGCTGAAGAAAATACATCATCCCAAAGACATTTGGACTGAATCAATGATTTTTTTGATCTAGAGGAAGTATATCACGAGGATGCAAAATTCAGGGTGTTCGCATAAAGTCTTTCAAGAGAAGTAAGAAAATTGTTTAAATCCCTTCCTGCAGTGAGTATCCCTAATTTTGTAGTTTTTGAAACACTTTTTCTTGCAAGGTGGGTTGATAAAAAGAATCCTCTCCAGTTTCTAACTCAGTACGGTAATATAAAAAGATCACCAAATGAAATAGTACAAGAGTTTTCAACCATATTTATGAAAGTCTATAATTCAATTCCTACAAAAGTCAAACCTCCTCCTGGAGCTACTCAACTTTGATATGATGATTCCTTTCATAGTGACTTTGCTTTGTTCTTAAGAGAAAGAATATCCAATACATTAGATGATATGATGAGTGATGCAATTGAATTCAAAGTAAATTTTATGGCATCAGGGAAGATCAAACATAACCTGACAGAGATGTTAAGAAGGTCCAAGGAGAAGCACAACCCTCAACTTCTCAATCATCAGATGAGAAGTTTGATTTGATGATGAAGACTATGGAAATATTCATGGAGACAATGTCCTTGGAAAATAATCCTACCACCATGGATAAAACTAATTTTCAGCCCAGAAATCAAAAATTTAGAAGAGCTCCAGTTCCTCAGATCAGGAAAGGAGATCAAAGAAATCAAGGTGATTAGAAAATAAAACCCCCTTTCTAAAAAAACTATGCAAATGAGGATTTTGATCCCACGATTGAAGACAATATGCATTGTTGTGATGATATAGAAACAAATGTGTTTTTAACAAAAGAAAAACATGATCAATTTATGGATGCAAATGACAAGTTTATATAGGATGATGATGATATGTTGTCATTAGAGATAGAAGAGTTTAGGAAAGGATACCACAATTCTATTATGAAGCTCCAGAAACAGTAAAACCTCAGAAGTGACAAGTGCATGTAAATCCTCCAAAGGAAAATCCTACAAGGGAACTTCAGACCAATACACCTTCTTCAAGTCAAGCAAAGAAAGATAATTCAACAAAGGATGCAATGGAGAAAGGTAAATCTAGAGAAGAACCCCCAATGAAAATACTTGAAGTGAGAAAGGAAGTAGTCATTAAAGAGGTAGCGAAGGCTCCATCTCCTTTTAATTTTGAAAGTGAGTTGGCTAAAATAAAAATTTCTATTCCATTTAATGAGTTGATTAAGAATGGAGAATATAGGAATCAAATCATTAAAATCCCAAAAATGGAAGAAGCCCCTGACACCTTGAATGTACACGATGATCACCCTACTATCTTGTTTGGACCATGTGTGGAGGAGAGTGGTGATGTTGATGATGTTCCTCCTTTTTATGTCAGTCTTAAAATCCATGACATGACCTTACATAATTCCATGTTAGATTCAAGAGCATCACATAATTTGATTTCCAAGGTCATCATGGATGATTTAGGACTTGATATTACAATACCTTACAAGGATATGTTCTCTTTTGATTTAAGGAAGGTGAAATGTTTGGGTTTAATCAAATACCTAGTTGTATCATTGTCTCAAATTACATCAACAAATATGATCATGGATGTGGTGGTTGCGGACTTCCCTCCTAAATTTGGCATGTTGTCATCTAGATCCGAGGCTGCAAAGTTAAAGGGAACTCTACAAATGGATATGTCATATGCTACTATTATTTTTTTCGGTCAAGAAAGGAGGTTGTATAGAGAAGTGTTGCTCAAGTATATGGTGAGTAGAAAAAATCAACCAAATAATCATCCCATTTACTTTGTCGATACTGAGGTTGGTTCCTCTATTTTTTTATAATGACTTGAATTTTGAAGAAGAGAATCCAACAACTGTCATAGCTATTAAATCTGAAACTAATCATCAAGCAAAGGAGATTACAAATAAGCAAAACAATGCCGAAGATGAAATGTGGAATATGATATTTGATTGAGCTGCTAGCAGGGAATAAACATGAGTTAGTGTGTGGATTAATCCTCCCAAGATAGGTACACAAATTTGTTCTTATAATATTTCTTTTGAGTGTACCATTAATATGGCCGAATATGAGGTGTTGATTTTTGGATTGAAGACTTTAAAAGAGTTGGGTGCTAGGAGGATAGTTGTTCATGGAGATTCTGAACTTGCTATCAACCAGGTAAAGGGTATATATTAGTCCAAGCATCCTAGATTAAGAGCATATAGGAATTTGGTGCTTGATATTCTTGAAGAGTTTTTAGAATACAATTTATTAGTGATTCCTGGGGGGGAAATCAAATTGCAGATGCATTGGCTACTTCAGCTTCGATTTTCAAAATTCCAATTTTTCATAATAAAAGGTATGAAATCGAAGTCAAGCATAGTCCAGTAGTTCCTGATAACATTAAATATTGGAAAATATTTGAGCATGAAAAACAGGTAGAAAAATTCCTTCAGATGAGTGATGAGTTTTTTAATTTAAATATTGATGATAAGTGCTTTTGTGAAGATAATGAATATGTAGATGTGTTCAACAATGATGAACTTTTTCAGAATCAGATTGCTGGAAGAGATAGAGTGCATCTCAAAAATAACATTATCCCTAAAGGCTTGGTTCCATTGGAGAAGCTTTTTGAGAACAATGATGTAGTCAGGAATCCTAAAATCACTGCAAATAATGAGGATATAGAAGATTGCAACATTGGGCTCAGGAGGATCCAAATATCATCAAACAGTAAAAAACGCTCAGTCCATAAACTAAAAAGAGGTATATCAGTCTTATGACGAATTTTCCCGATGTATTTTCCCGGAGTTATGAAGATTTAAAGGTCTATGATACTAATGTAATTCAACATGTAAATCCCATCAAGGATGATCATAAACCCTTCAAGAAAAAGTTAAGAAGAATAAACCCTATGTTGTTTCCATTGATTGAAAAAAAGGTAACGAAACTGTTTGATGCCAAAATTATTGTGTCCTTAAGATTTTCCAAATGGGTGGCTAACCTAGTGCCTGTCAGGAAGAAAAGAGGTGAGATAAGGTTATGTGTAGATTTTCGTAATCTAAACAGGGTGTCTCTCAAAGACAATTATCCATTTCCCAAGATGGATTATATCCTACAGAAAGTGTTGGGATCTCAGAAGATATCAATGCTTGATGGATTTTCTGGTTACAACCAGATTATGGTACATTCAGATGACCAAGAAAATACAACTTTTAAAACACCTTGGGGAACCTTCATGTATGCAAAAATTCCTTTTTGGGATTATGAATGTTGGAGAGAATTTCCAAAGGGCCATGGACATAGCCTTTGTCGATGAAAAGGATAATTTTATTTTTATTTACTTAGATGATATCATTGTATTTTCAGACTCTGATGATCATCATCTCAAACATCTAAGAAGGTTTTTCTAGAAATGCAGAAAGTTTGACATATCACTGAATCCAAAAAAGTCCAACTTCGGAATGAAAGAAGGAAAATTGCTTGGAAAAATCATTTCAAAGAAAGGGATTAAAATAGACCCTAGCAGAGTGGAAGCAATTCTCAATATTGGTACTCCCAGGAGCAAGAAAGAGGTACAATATTTCCTAGGGAAAGTGAATTTTGTGGGAAGGTTTATTCCTAACTTGGCTGAGATCATAAAGTATATCACAAATATGCTTAGGAAAGGAAATTAAATAAAATGGACTCCTAAAGCTAGGAATTCTTTTGAAGATATTAAAGTGGCAGTGACCAAAGCTCCATTGTTATCCAGTCTGGATTTTACAAAATATTTTATTTTGTTTTCTTTCACCTCATAACACACCATTGTTGGTGTTTTTTTGCAAAAATATGATCAGAACTTTGAAAGGTCGATAGCTTATTATAGCAGGACATTGAGATACTCCCCACTAAGGTATGACATCATGGAAAAATAGACATTTTCCCTGGTGAAATCTCTTAAAGAATTTAGAACTTATATATTGCATTCCCATGTCATTGCTTATGTACTGAGAAATTATGTAAAGGACATTTTGACCCAGCCCGATATTCAGGGGATAAGGGGAAAATGGATAGCATTAATGTTGGAATATGACCTCAAAATTAAACCTAAAAAGTTGATTAAAGGTCAAGGGCTTGCAAAATTGATGGCACAGTCAAATTGTGGTGTTTTGGGAATCAATTTTATTGCTGATTTATTAGAACATTCAGAAGAAGAAACAGTCCCACAGATAGCCCAAAGGTTTCTTTATTCTCCTTGGTACGTTGATATTATTTATGTATTAATAAATTTACAAGCTCCTCTTGGGTTGAGAAAAACCAATTCCATATTTTTAAAGTTGAAAGAGGAAAAGTTTTTCATTCTGGATCATTCTTTATATTGGAAAGACCTAGGTGGGATCTTATTAAGTTGTCTGCTGGAAGAAGAAATGAAAAAGGATATCAAAGAGTTTCACAAAGGTGACCGCGGGGGGCATCATTATTGGAAGACTAGTGCACACAAAATATTGATGGAAGGGTTTTATTGGCCCGTTATTTTTTCTGATGTATACAAGGAAGTTTCCAGCTTCCATGAATGCCATGTATTCAATGGAAAAATAAAGTTGCAGCCTCTACCTTTAAATCCTATCTCTTTTGAATCATCGTTCATGCAATGGGGTCTTGATTTCATAGGGTAAATTCATCCTCCATCCTCTTTTCAGCATAGGCGGATTCTTAAAGCCATTGACTACTTCACCAAATGGATTGAAATAGTCCCGACAAGGAAAGCCACTGATACTGTCATCATTCAATTTTAGAAAGTAATAATTTTTCTAGATTTCGTTTTCCAGTCAAGATCATCACTGATAATGCAACGACATTCAAATCCAAGAAAATGGAGAAATTCTGCAGCGACTATAATAGAACTCTTGGTCATTCCACTACTTATTACCCACAGGGTAATGGGTTGGGTGAATCATCTAATAAAATCTTCACCAGGATTATTAAGAAGCTTTTGCATGAGAATAAAACAACTTGGCACAAAAACCTCATATATGCGCTATGGGTTGATAGAATTACGATTAAAAGGTCTATTTCCACATCATCTTTCCACATCGTATATGGTTCAGAGGCACTTTTTCCTACTTCATTAGGACTGCCATTGATGAGACTGATGCAAGAACAAGAAGTTGAACCCAATGATGTTTCAAGAAGAATCAACGAATTAATCCATGTACAACAAATGAGAGAACATGTCTTCAATAAATCATAGTTGCACCAGGATAAAATGAAAAGATCTTTTGATAGACACTCTAAAGAAGATGATTTCAAGGTGAATGATTTGGTATTGAAGTGGGATGCAAGGATGAAGACAAATCGAAACATGGGAAGTTTGATCATCTTTGGCTAGGTTCATTCAAGATTGTTGTGTATCATGGGAACAATGCCTATTTGTTTCAGGAGTTTAATGGAGATCTTATTGGTGGGAGACCTATAAATGACAGGTTTCTAAAAAATTATTTGGTTTAAAAAATCTTTCAATCTCTTCAGGTCATTGTAAATAACCATTTTTATTTTCAGATGAAGCAGTTCAAGTCAGAAATCAACAGAAAATTGAAGCCCGAAGTGAAGGCCCTAAGTTTATGCTGAGTTTGGTCAAAGTTGGGTCAAGAAATTTTTGTAAGTGAGTTTATTTTGTCAGTTTAGAATTTTGAGTCAAATAAAGCCCAATGGTCAGGCACTTGGTCTACTTTTCCTTTCTACCTCACTGGGAGGATAACATCCCCATTGGAGCCAGTTGTTAGCACCATGCATTTTTTTATAGTTAGAGTCATAGGTTCATCCATTTTTTAGAGTTATGTTTTAGTTATTTGAAAAAATTAAGTTTTCCTAAATAAGTCACAACTGGTGTGTCAAAGTTCATGAGGTCAGTGACAAACTAAGGGATGGTTTGAAAGATCGAGTAAGTATTTTGGATAAGAGTCGGGAAAAGGGTGTAAGAATTAGTCATGTGTGAATTGTAAGGGTTTATCTTCTGAAATATCAAGTCTATCAGACAATTGGCTTAGGTTGATGGAAAGTTGGTATGGATTGTTGGTTTTCATTGATTTCAATCATTGGAGAGTGATATTGTAGTTGATGTCAACCCTTAGTGATTGATGTAAACCCTTGAAGAAATTCTAGTAGCACAAAGATTTGGGTAATGGACCCAAGTTTGTTTGATGTATAATGGTATGCGTTTTGATATATTTGCAGGTAAGAATATTCTATATGGATAGTACATGTCATGCCATTTCTGGTGGTATGTGGAACATCACATAACTCCTCACGGTTTGAGAGTTATGGCCTTACAAATTTGGAGGACCCTCATATGTTGGCTTGAAGCCCCAAAATGTCAAACAAGTCAAAGTGCTTGTAAAGAAGAAATTATTTAAATAATAAAGTGAAGTGACAAAGTCAAAGAGGATTATTTAAATAATAAAGTGAAGTGAAAAAGTCAAGGAGGATTATTTAAATAATAAAGTAAATGGAGAACTTTCTAATGATGGAAAGTGGTTAGACGTGGGTTAGTTCTAAATAAGGAAATGGGTTAAGATGGTTAAAAGGTAACCCCTTGAGGAAGCTAGATGAAAGTATAAATAAGAGGCAAGGCACTCTCATTTTAATCACACTTGATCATATTGAATATCTATAGGTGACTGAGGTAACCAAAAGATATCTAAGCCGAATTTCAGAGGGAAGGTGAAGTAAAGAAGGCTGAAATTCAAGGGAGGATAAATTCTTTTGATAATGCTTTCTAAGGTATGTTATTTACAGGTCATCTCACCATTTTTGCAATAACTTTTTTTCTAGAATGATTTAGACTGTAAAATTGGGAGGCCATTGAGAAATCATATCCAAGTAGGTTTTATACGAATTTCATCTTGTGGTTCGTTGTATTTTTGGAGTTACACTCCGTGGAAAATAGGGTTTGTGGCTAGTCCCGAAACTAGTCTAAAACAAGTGTTTCGGGTAAAAACGTCATAACGTCTTCATAACATGTCCAAATTCAGTAAGACCAAATGTGTTGGTTAGAGTACAGTCTGTAGTATTATGTGTAAAATTTTCATATCTATACAAAAAATATTTTGTGTGAGGCACGCTCTACAAGTTCACTCTCTAGAATAATCCAGAATTCAACAAGGTATGTCATTTTTGCTATAACTACTTTTTTGAGAGGTTCCAAGTAGTGAAACCTAGAGGAATTTCATAAAACACATGGAAGAACACTGTGTACTATTTTTAGATCTTTATTCATTACAGGTACATAGTTATGATTATTTCAAGTTAGGGTTGTTGACTAATCCAAAAATAGTCATGTGAGACTAAAGTAAAGTTGGATGAAAATGCTAGTCTCTTGTTGTTAAAGTTAAGNGTGTACTATTTTTAGATCTTTATTCATTACAGGTACATAGTTATGATTATTTCAAGTTAGGGTTGTTGACTAATCCAAAAATAGTCATGTGAGACTAAAGTAAAGTTGGATGAAAATGCTAGTCTCTTGTTGTTAAAGTTAAGAAAGGTTTGTAGGTATGTGATCATATACACCAGGTCTATTACAGGGTTACAAATCAGATTTGGATGATGAAATTGATGAGGGATTTTGGTTGAGGCACATGTTGGGTACATGGTTGAGACAAGTAGTTGATGAGTAGTTGATACATGATTGGTACATACTTGGTACATGATTGGAGGCACTTGCTAGTATTATTATTGACACATGGTTTATGGATGATGTAGCATACTTGTATTGGTCACATATTGATATTGGTGATGATTATGAGTTGTTTTTTTATGCTTGGTTAATGCACATCTTTGAGAGTTGTCTTGGTGATTGATCTTGGTAAGTAGATCTGATTTAGTTGATAATATTGATGAGACAGGTTGTTGTGATAGGTTGTTTGGATAGGTTGTTGTGGAAGGTTATTCATACAGGTTTGGTGCATGGTTGATGTACTTGTTTATGGTACAGGTTGAGTACAGGTTGGTGCATGGTTTATGCACTTGTTTATGGTACATGTTGATTACAGGTTGAGGTACAAATTGATGCATGGTTGATGCATGGTTCAGGTTACTAGTATAGGTTGGTTGGTGCAGGTTGATTGGTATAGGTTTATAGGAGTATATCTCACAGTGATATTGTGAGAGTGGTTCCATCATTCTACGTATACATTAGGGCGGTTGGATGGGGCAAGGACAGGTGGTTGTAGCCACCTTCCGGTTGTAGCCGGAGAACATAGGGGGTTATAGCCTCCTTCTGGTTGTAGCCAGAGAATTGGGTAGTTGGATCTTCCCTCAGGTTGTAGCCTGAGAAACTAGGGGGTTGGAGCCTCCTTCTAGTTGCAGCTGGAAAGCAAAGGAAGTTGGTGCTTCCAATGAATGTAATTCTTAAAGACATATAAGAAAAAACATTATGTGGTTTTCTCTAGATATGGGTTTCCATGTAAAACACTGGTGCACTGTGTATGTGTGTGATTTATCATTTGTTCATTGTTTATTTACTCTGAAACTATTGGATGATAATGCTACATCGATATCAAACTTGCATTTTATGGTGAAAAAGGATTAAATTGCTCTATTACTGATTCACCCCCCTCTTAGTAATCCAACAATTGGTTTCAAATTCGGTTCCTTCAGGAAGAAGTTTATACACTGGAAGGAGATCATTGATTATTCTGAGAATTTAGTACCAATGTTTAATGGTCAAAATGGTTTTAAGTATGAGATGTGGAGTAGAAGGATGAAATTATTTTTACAGGCAAAGGGACATTATATTTGGCTATCAATTGTTACATGATATGATAGTTCAAAAATGGAAAAGGATGCAACCAAGAAGGAATTGAAGAAGAATAACAAAATAGCAATAGATTTCATTTGGGAAAGATTATCTAATTTGGTAAGAGAATAGGTTGGTAAATGTTCATCAGCTAAAGAACTTTGGGATAAGTTACATGACATATATTATTCAGCCATCATAGATTCAAAAAATGCCAAAGAAGATGCAGATACAAATCAATAAGAACTATGTTCACCATGTCCAATAGATTCAGAAGATGAAGAGTACCTAATCACCAGAGGTATGTTGTTTTTCTTTAATTGTGAAAAACATGGACATCTTGAAATACAATGCCATGAAGGAAATGAGATAGAAAAACTAATTGAAAAGGAAGACAATTATGAATCAGAATTGATTAGTTTTTTAGATGAACTAAGAGAAGAAAACAAGTCACTCAAGAAAGAATTGATGAAACAAAAGGAAAGTGTTCACATTTTTGAAGAAGCCCAACATGTCATAGAGAACTTGATAACTCATCTAGAATAAGCCAGAAAGATCGAAGAAAATATTGAATATCAAAAGAATTATTTGGAAGCCAACATAGAAGCACAGAAGGAAGAAGCAGAAATGAGAGAGAAGATATTGACAGATCATCTTAAGGAAAGAACTAATGATCCAAACTAGATTGAGGTAGATTTTGGTCAAGAAGAGAAATGACTTGAAAAAGGAATAATCACATTAAAAATTGAGCTTGAAGAAGCGAAAAGAACAGAAGAAGTCATGAAGTCTCAGATAATGAAGAAGGAAGAAGAGGTTGAGAAGCTTGAAGAAGAAGTTGTCACATTGAGAAGTAAAATCATCAAGCTCAACAATAAAGTTGAAGAGATAGAAACATCCACATCAATTATAGAGAATGAAGAGAAGAACTCAAGGTTTCTAGATAAAAAGAATGAAGAAAATAGAAAGAGTTATCCATAAGTACTCAAAGGAAAGAATCATGGTCAACCAGAATCTAAGAAAACTATTGAAGATACATATTCAAGAAGACCATTCATGTTCAATCCACAAAAAAGCTTCAATCATGATCATAATCAATCAAGTCATAAATTCAGAAGGACTACACCACAAAGAATATCATTCACTCCCAGGTATGAAAAATTCTTTTATGGTCATTGTTTTTATTGTACTAATTTTGGACATAAGGTTGCAGATTGCATGGATTATAAAAAAATGTTCAAGCAATAAGTGCATATGTGGCCCCACATAACATTGAATGTTACAAATGTCATAACTATGGACACATAGCTAGTGATTGTATAAACATGATCGATACTTCCATGAAAGAGAAAATCAATATCAGATATAAGAAAGTATGGATAAGAAAACATGAAGAATGGGTGAACAAAGACCAAGTCCCAGAGATCGCAAGATTGGCAATAAAACAAGATGAAGAAAATTATATAGAGAAAAAGAAAGATGTCATATGCATAAAGGTTTGCAAAATAACTGAAAGAAAAGAAGGACATGTAAATAAGGAATAGGTTCAAGAGATTGTACTTTCGGGCATTGTAGTGAAAGATGAATCCACAGACAGAAAGAAAGAATCTAGCAATGAATATGATGATGAATCACTTGTTTATGGTATAGGTTGATTACAGGTTGAAGAACAGGTTGATGCATGGTTGATGCATGGTTCAGGTTAATGGTATAGGTTGTTTGGTGCAGGTTGATTAGTACAGGTTTACAACAATATATCTCACAGTGATAGTGTTAGAGTGGTTCTGTCATTCTACTTATATGTTAGGGCAGTTGGATGTGGAAAGGATAGGTGGTTGTATCCACCTTCTGGTTGTAGTCGGAGAACATAGGGGGTTGTAGAATCCTTCTGGTTGTAGCTAGAGAATTGGGGAGTTAGAGCTTCCCTCAGTTTGTATCCTGAGAAACTAGGGGGTTGGAGCCTCCTTCCAGTTGCAACTGGAAAACAAAGGAAGTTGGTGCTTCCAATGAATGTAATTCTTAAATACATATAAGAAAAAACATTATGTGGTTTTCTCCCGATTTGAGTTTCCACATAAAACACTAGTGTATTGTGTATGTGTGTGATTTCTCATTTGTTCATTGTTTATTTTCTCCGAAACTATTGGATGATAATGCTACATTGATATAAAACTTTCATTTTATGGTGAAAAAGGATTAAATTGATTTATTATTTATTCACCCCCCCTCTTAGTAATCCAACAAAGTCATGTCAAAAAAGGGGAATTTAGGTACCAAAGGCGAGTCAATTGGTTAGGATAAAGGTCATGTCAAAAGTTATTATGAGCATCATTACCTAATCATGAAGTCAGAAAAGTGAACAATCATGGCACTCCTATCATTTGTACTTTGCACACTTCAAAAGTGTACCCATTGCATGAGTTTGGTACGCAAATCTTCAACCTTCTTTTGAACTTCTCGTCTCCATGGATTTACCGTCCTCTTCCATTATTTCATTCCTTATCCATTCAAGCATAAATATTGGTCACCCTTCATGCTTCTCCATCACTTTCAGAATTTGTGCGTCATACATATTTTTTCAACAAGATTTAGAGTCCTTCGCTGCATAAAAGCTATTTTTTGTCAGTCCTTATGTAAGTCTGTAGTTTTTTTTTGCTGCATCTCCTCCATTGTTTTTAGCCATTGCTTAAAAATCTTTTTGGAGTTCACTGCAGACTAGCTTTTTGGAACGAGTTCTTTCTTCTCACAGTCAACCTTCTTCCTTCTGAATTACCTACTGTTTCACTGTGATTTTCACTGCGCCAAGTCTCCCATAGTTGTTTTTTTCCACATCGAGTCTCCACTGCATCAAAATTTCTGTCACACTTTCCTATCACGCCAAGTTTTCCTACTGCAACGAATTTTTTCGTTGCACTTTACTGCCGCGCCGAATTTCTCATTGCATCGAATTGTCTGTTACTGATTTGTTTTTCAAGCAAATATTCTTGTGATACCTTTTCTTTCAGTTTCTACAAAGTTCATCATTTTTATTTTTTGCGTAGAGAAGGTATTACCATTTATTGCTCCGCACTTGAAATTAACATATACCAGCACCATGGAAACTTCCCAAAGCAAAAGAAAGAGTGCAAGAAGTGGCAGGGCCGTGAGGTTTGAACCTCAGGATTTGAAATTAATAAATACAGACTCGAAGATCAGGGTGTCTTTTGAACAAGCTAGATGCATGTGTTTCTGCGAAAGGATTCAATAATATAATGTACAACTAGCTGAGCAGTTTGCCCTCAATTTTAATGGTGTCAGTGCGACAATTACGGGAATCACTTTCCAAGTGACGAAGGAAATTATGTCAACTGTGACGGAGATCCCTCTGCAGAGAGATAAATGGTTTAAAGGTATTCCTTTAGACATTTCATGTTATATAGATTTCATCAAGCCTAAATATCAAAATCGAAAAATTGGAGATGAAATTCCAAACGAGTATCTCCTAGAAATGTTTTAGAAACTATTGAAGATAATCAGGAAACACTTCACTTGTGAAGGAAGATTCGACAAGGTGTATACATACCACATCAGTTTACTGATGCATTTCACAAGGAAAATCCATTAAACCTACCTTTCTTCTTGTGTCGAGGCCTGGGAAAGATGGAAGACAATGTCCAGGCCAAAGTTGATCAGCTAGGGAACAACTTATTCCATTTTTCATTAATTAAGATGTTAGTGGTTGAAGAATTGAAACATTTGAACAAGGACTAGAATTCTTTTCTGATTTCGGATAACATTCCCAAAGACCCTAAAGGAGACATTCCTCTATCTATGGAGGAATCAACAATTCATAGTTCAGAGGCAAGAAAGGAATATTTTACTGAAAGAAGAAAAGGGAAAGAAATAGAAGACTCGTCATTCAGTCAGCCAACATCCCAGAAGAGAAGCAGGTCAAGATTGACTGATAAAACTGAGGAGATCCAACCTCCTAGTAAACCGCACACCAATTCCTCTACCAAGATATTTCCCATACACACAGTTCAACTAGATCTTGTTGAATGTGCAAACAAGGGAATTGATGAAAGATGGGTGGAGTTCAACGAGGAAAATGAAAATATCTAGGAAATGAAATAGAAACTAAAGCATGATCAACACGTCATAGCCCAATGTTATCAAGAAAACAGGGAATTGAGAAGGAAGCTGGCAGAAAATATTATTGAAACACCAACATCATAGAGTCAAGTAGGTCATTTATCCCCTACCTCACCAACAATAAGAGAAAATAATATAAATTGGCTTAAAAAGAAGCTCAGAGAGGCCCAATATGTCATCATTGAGCTTATGGAGGAAAAGAGGATTTTAGAGGAAAGAATCATGGATCATTTGAAAGAGTGAAGACCAACTATTGATAATGCATGTGCATATCTCTACGGTGCTCAACTGAAATTGAAAATAAATGGGGATTTGTTGAGACATATAAATAATTTGAAAAGACAAATATTGTCATTAAGAAGGACAAATAGGGCCTTACAACTGCAGGTGAATTTGAAAAAAGAATCTATGGACAAATTGGATGATCCCACTCTCTGCATCCAATTGGATTCACGCGTGCAACCCCTACATGAAGATCCACCGCGTGAGATCACTGCGCAATTTTCAGCTCTAGTAGTTGCGTAGCAAGACCTAGAATCCATTGTGCAATGGTGACATTGTTTTCCAACAACAAACATAATATTCCATCACAACTATATGGTTGTGATTTGTCGAAAGATTTTATGATTGTAAGCAACATCCCAGATAGTTTGTGATTTCCATATCAACTTTCCTATTTTTGAGAATTTTTGTAAGGGTTGTTATTCTTTTTTAAAACAACAAGATCCACAATTTTATGAGATAGTAGTTTGATTCCTATTAGCTTAGTATAGATTTTCTCTCTACATATAGGGACTATTTTGATGTAAACAAGAGGCACATGGGAAAAAGTATAGATATTTTGATCCTATGTGTAATTTCCTGAATCTAAAGAAATATAAATGCAGAAGTCTCGAATTCCTTAAGAAAAAGATTCTAATGGTGATGCTCTGAAGTTTGTACATCTCTTTGTATATATTTCATGTTTATTCGTATTCACTTGCACTTCTCTTATTTTTAAATTGGTAATTTTTAAAGTCCAGAATTCATCTAAGTGGTGCTCTAGACTGAACCGATTTCAATTTTGTCTTTCTTCTTAGCTAAGATCAGAATTCATCCACTGCTATGCTCTGATTTTGTTGTGTGTTTCTTTTATTATTTCTCCCTTCATAATCAAATTAAATATTGAAGTTCGTCGCCTTATTTAGCCTTTATTCCTATGAAGAATTCTACCTACCAAGAAGTTTTTCTTTGTTTTTGTAAATTATAGCCTTGTACAATGTCTACTGTAAACAGATATTCAGAAAAGAACAAAAAAGATACAATGGCAAATACAAACATTACATAGAGATTTTTCCCTTGGAAACCCAAACTGGGAAAACCAACATATATTATATTTATTCATTATGTTACATTGTTTACAATACAATATACATATAGGAGCCAACAACATCCAAAACCCTAACCCAATGACATGGATTAGTCCAAAACCCTAATTCCTTAACTGGAAATAGAAAACCATTGGCAAAAACCACGTGCCGAAAAAACCACCTAAATACATGACACGTTTCTCGAGGTAGGTGTCACGTTTCCCGAGGCAGATAGAGGAATGTCTCCTAGGGTAGGTGTCATGGCCCAAGATCATACGGAAAGCGGGGCCATAAATAAGGGTAAGCGCCTACTGCGCGGCTAGCGACTGGGGTTTTCGAGGAAGAAATCGTGGCTGTCAAATTCAAAGCAAGTTCGATCGTCGATCTGAATAAGGCCATTTCACAAGTTTGGGAATCGAGATATTTGGAATCAAGTGGAGTGAAGACTCCTAAAAGATGAAATCTTGAAGCGCCTTTCAATATGATCGCCAATTTATGGCCCGAGGTCACATGCAGGATGGAGCGATGGAGAGGAGCTACACCAAAGGCTGAAAGCACATGTATTGGTCACAGAAGAAGATCTACATTGCCTCGAGGCATCAAGATTGACTCGAAGAAGTCATGGGAACCACCTGGAACATTCATGGGTGTCAGGCGTTGTCTTGATCCCAATGAAGGTAGTTAATGGAAATGGGGGCGGAAGTTGAGACCTCATCTCACCCCATAAATGGAAATCATACTGAGAATGGTCGTTGGGGGAGATTGGCAATCTGAAGTTTCTCGAGGGACGGATTTTCCTGCAAAGCACATAACTAAGTCAAACTTGCGTCTGACATAAAAAGGCCTGCATAAGGTGACAAAGTAGACACCGACTGGAAACTTTGAATGCAGGGGTCTGATCACATTCATGGTGGTTTCATAATTTTTAGTATATATAGGCAATTTTGATATTTTCTTAAGGTCGAATGGTTGAGATAGGCTCCCTTCTATTGTAATATTTTGATGAAGAAAACTGGCTCTTTGGTTATGTCTTGATTTGAGACTTCTTGATTAATCTAAGTCATCTTTCTTACTCCATCTCATTTGCCTCTGATACTAAGAGATTTCATGATTGACTGATTCACATGGATTGTTGTGACTGTATTATGATGAATGTTTGATTATAATGTTGTTATGATTTCTTTCAGTTTCCTTGAAATTTGAATCCAAGAGGATCTTGTGTTTAAGTTTTTCTTCCTTAGGCTACTAGAAGGCATGATGTTCATGGTAGACCTCTACACTTTTCTCACCAAAGTCTTCCTCCTACTCACCTCTACTCCAACTTACTGACTGAAGTTGATCCAAGACCTCAATTTCTTGCACATACCAGTCTAGATTTCTGAGTTAGAACATTATTTTCATTCAGTCTTCTCCATTTGGCCTCTTAAAACTCATTTACGTTTACTGTATAAACTGATGGGTACTGGGATTACCTTCTATGCAATCTGAGGATGACTTCTAGTTCTAACATTTCTGGCGTCGTTGCTGGGGAACGAATTGAATACATTTCCCTGGGTAAGAATGACAAACAAATTTTGATTCTGAAGGTGCATCAGAAATCAATATCTTGAAGATTGCAACTTGCACCTGGCAACTCCACTATTTCAGTTGTGTCTCCAAAGGGAAGACACATGAGGTCTTCTCCACAGCTTCCTATGGCTACACCTGAAGTTGACCCAGAGAGGATTATTAAGAAAGGAATCCTTTCTCAAGAAGGATTTTTGTTGTTGTCCCAGAGTGAAAAGCTCCCTGGGAAGAACGACATTGTAGAGAGCCAGTTTTAGATGGTGAACTAAAGCTAGACACATTATTGTGACTGGTTATCTTTCACCATGGTGAATCCACTATGCATAATCTGTTGGTGACTACACTGAAGGGAGATAAATCAAAAGGCTATGGAGGCTATCCTGGCCAAGATATCCCCCCCCTTCAATTTCTCAGCCATCGTTGGTTATCCACATCCAGTGCCAACTATTCAGAGGATACTTATCTTTCGAGATTCAGAGGAAGAAAGCATGACCATCCCAATGAGCACTTATTAAAATTTCATATATGCATCCTTGAACATGGCTTCTTTCACGAGGATGTCTTGATCAAGATGCTCAAATTTTCTTTAGAGAAAGATGCTCATGAACGGTGTCAATCTCTCCCTGCTGCTAGTATCCATTCTTTGAAGGATTTTCACGATGCTTTTAATTCATATTACGAGAATATTTACTTATCTCATCTTATTTTGGATGAATGTTGTAATAATTTTTCATTCCATATCCAACAGATGATATAGTCTTCCTCGTATGATGATTTTGGTGAAGATCTGATTGAAAGAGAAAGTGAGGATAGAAGCGAGTATTTTGCAAATGTGGATGAAAGATTTTCTCTTTCTATTTACCGAGAAGAAGGCCTTCCAGATATGAGAGTTGATAGTGTTGATGATTCCATAGCCATATATGTATCATATGATGCCCTTGTTGCACCTGTTGTCTCAGTTGTAAAAGAAGATATAATTGTGGAGGAGGATTCTTCTCTTTTCCTTCAAGAGGTTTCCCATGATGTATTTTCACCTAGGATTGAAGAGAAGAATCAAGAGGTTGTTCATTTTTCTTTGAAAGATAAAAGATTTATGTGCCCACCCATCTTTGACGAGTACTCAGATGAAGAAGAGAAGATCCCTACCTTACATTTTGTTGACTTGGGGAGAAACCAACCTATGTATGACAGCTATGAATCAGATTCCTATGTGTCTATGAAGGATTTCCAGGATCATACTATAGATCCTTTTCCTTTATTCATTAAGGAAAATCATTGGGTGGAAATCAGCCATCCTGCCCCCCCAAAAGACAATGAGAAAAATGTTAAGGAGAAGAACCCATTCATTGATATACATGAAGATATTTCTTGCCCTTAGTAGGATGACGTTATTGTTGGTTGTGGAGCCTGATTATCTTTCTGATTCAGAGGTCCTTGCTTTTAGTTGTGTTTATACCCCATGAAGTATTTACACCCCATAAGTATGTACACTCTTCTACGCGGGGGAGTGCAGAGGGGGGGTACTCCCTCTGCGGGGTCCAGGGGGGCTATCCCCCTAGTTGGGGGGTCTGGGGGTAAGCGGGGGTTCGGGGGCGAAGCCCCCGAAGAAAAAATTTCCTTGTAAAAGTATATTGTAATTTCGTTGTAAATCTGGACCGTTCATTATAAGGTCATAGATCTAATGGTAGAGATTATGTTAGGGTTTTTTTCCCTAGAAGGCAACCCTCTTTTATGAGGGAAATGTATCGCGGCTATGGTGGATGGTGAATATTGTATTCTGAGAGAGGATATGGTGAGAGAAAGAAGAGGAATTTACAACGGGTTTTGTTGTAGGTTGTATCCCTTCATTTGCTGGATAATAATAAAGGAAGGACCTGGCAATTTCTCTAGTGGACGTAGCCCACACTGGGTGAACCACGTAAATTTGTGTCTCTCTTGTATTGTGTGTCTTCTGTGTTTTGTTTCTGCATTTGTTTTATTTTATTGCTCCACGGTCCTCTTTTTCTAACAACTGGTATCAGAGCGTAAGGTAACTCGCAGGAAAAGAGGGTTCCTGGTTCGAGTGGGAGCAATGTCAGAAGATGGAAAGTTTAGGGTCAAGAAATTTAAAGGCCAAAACTATCAGTTAT